>JARHVA010004067.1:607500-1022500 GCA_037957365.1 Torreya grandis
AATAAATGGAGACCATAAGAGTGAAAGGATCGAAATATTAGTAGAAGACTTGGGGAGTGCAAAGGAAGTGGGAAATTATTAAGGAATGATTCTCAAGGATGGAATATACCTCAATCATGCATGAGTTTAGCACTAGCTTGCATAAAGATAGACACTTAGTAGTTAGGATCCAACATTGAATGGGAATATAATGGTGTAAAGGCCTGGGTCCTTAGGAAAACCTTGTAGATGGTTGCCACAACGCTTAGTCCATTGTAGATCATCATCCAGTCACTAGAAGTGTCATAACTATTATAACTACTTGGTCGGAGAGAACCAAGTATAAATAACCCTATTTAGAGCTTTGTAATGCTACTGATCATTATTGTATAATGATTGATTATTGGTGAATAACATAATCATAAATATCATTATAATCTTGATATTGCACTCTAGTTTATAGCTATTTTATATCACTGTGTTACACTATACATCTGCTATGTATCTTATGGATCTAATATGGATATAATGAATATAATCTATATTATCTGAACATGAGCAATGTGGACTCTGAATATAATGGTAATGGTTATCTTAATTGTGTTTTTTCACTTAACTAAACCTAGGCCCACATCTATGTATTTATTTTTCTATTTAGTCATTAAATAAGGTATATGTTCAAGCACCAATATATGACAAGTACAATTCCACATGATAAAACCCATAGGAACTAATTTCTTACTACATGCTTCAAGTGAGCATGCAATAACACTAAGTCTTGCATGAAATGCCAGTGTGCCTACTTGTTGGGTACTAGTCACTTTAGCACATTCCTAGGCAAAGGTCTAGATAGAAAATTAACCCAACATGCATAAGCCAAACCCATGTTTGAATAACTTGAGGGCCACAAACAATTGATAATGTTATGTTACATAAGGAGTCTTTTTAGCCTCCTTTATTTTGTAATTTTTTAAGATTAAAGCTCATTTGTTGTAAGCGTCTTACATTGTAAGTAGTTTTTGCTTATTTAGGATCACTATGCTTATGCCAAAAATAAGCACTACCCATTTATAAGGTAATTATTAAATCTTTTTGATGTGGATGCTTTTTGTTTTGTTCATTTTGAGATTATTGAATAAGATGTGGACCTTGCATTGGCCCCATGTTGGTAACATTTGTGAACTCGTCATATAGATATTAGGGATACCACATTTTTGTTCACAATGTTCCCTAGGTAAGCTATCTCCATCCTTTGTGTGAGGGACAACACTTTTGTATTTGGAAGGAGATATGTTATTTAATTTTGAATGAGAAATTATGAAGAAAACATATCTATGCACATCATTATATAAATGGGCAAATGATTCATATTTTTTATGCAATTTCCTTTCCTTTAATGGGGAAATAAGGGCTCTACTAAAGATAAATTGTAATTCCAAATCTAAGGGTCTAAATGCTAGCTCATATGATGTACTTTTGAATCAAATAGTATAATGTTGAAGGGACTCATCATCATATTGTTTAAAATTATACAAATGTTCGAATGTAATTTTTGACACCTTATGGATATTGAAATCCATAAAAAATGCATCTTTAAATTGTAATAAAATATGTAAGGAACCCTTTGGTAAAACTTAGAACTAATTTTGAGCCTCATCAGAAATACTCATGTGGAAAACTTTTAACAATAGTTTGTCATTTTGTGCCCATTGATTAAAAGAATGTACATAGCTAATCATGTGGTCGAGTGGGTCCTTGTTTCTCAAAAAGAGAGGTAAATATAGTAATTCAAAATCTTGGGGATAAGGATATTCAAGTATACATTGTGAATGAGGTTTATTATTTAATGAGGTGATATGTACATTATCATTATGGAGATCCATTTGCGTTTGGAGTATAAAAATTTGCTTTTAAAGGTCCCTAATAGTGGTCATCATAGACATTATATATTCTATGGGGATAAAGGTGTTTGTCATAGGTGTTATCATTGGTTGAAACCCACCACATCTTTTGAATCTACGCATATGAGTATCGTCATCCTTATGTATAACAAATGCAAGTTCATGATCACTAAATTTAGGACATTTTGGTAATGGTATGGTATCTTTGAACTTTGGCATGTTTGTTATATCATTTGGATAACTTGTACCATTTGAACATTTTTTAAATTTTCCTTTGGTATAGGTATAACAATTTGAGCTTTGGAAAAGTTTGGTAATGACACCTTTTTTGATATAGAATTTGTTTTAAATGAAGGTAGAAAAAACCATCACCATTGAATAGAGGGATATTAGGAATGTTGGGGTTTTTAATCAATATGATTTAATATATGTCCCCCTTATGAGTTGTTTTCACATCAACCATAATATTTTTATGTAGTTGTCATAATTTTTGATGATCAAATGAAGGAACCTCTTGGTCATATATACCAACATTTTTGGTAAAATGTACATGTTTAGTTGGCTTGAATGGTTGATGACTCAAGGATGTTTCTGAACATCCCAACCCTTGCCTATTTGTATTACTATGTTTAAGATATATAGCCTGGGTTATACCTTACTCATGTTTGCCTAATCCTTGGATGTGGTATCCATAATTTTACAATTATCACATGCCAAGGTCATATAGTGGTGGTATAAGAAGTGTGGCTAAAGGATTTTCATCTTCATTAAGATGAATGAACTTATCTCTTGAAGTGGTGGTAGCATGGACTTGATTAGAGGGATAATAGCTACCATCATTCAAGGCTTTTATATTACATGCTTTGACACTTGGAAGAATGCAAAAATATTCAATTTGAATTCCTTCCTTGAGGGATAATTGGATAGTTTCATAATCATAATCATCAAAACAATCAATAATATCCATGATAAAAGATATGAAGTAAATAAATATTAGAAAAAGTAGGTAATAAGCATCCCAAAGGGTATGCTTAAGGTTTTGGTGTTCAAATATTGGGTTCACCAAATGTTTAACCCTAAAGTGGAATCTAGATTGGTGCTATCTATATTATTAAATGGGTATATCGAAATGAAATGGCATAAGGGTGATAATCAGATTTGTAATTAAATTATAAACATAGATATAAGCATACACTGAATCTATTATGCTGAGATAGTATAAATATGGAAAGTACAAAAATTCTAGATATAGAAATGACAAATAAGTGAAGTACTTAGTTTGTTTTGATGCTAGAGCAATTTTGGATTTGGGATAGACTGAAATCATGTGGGAAGGAGATTCTAGAACAATTATCAGATTCTATTTTTAATGCTTCTGACTCTGTAAATAGTAACATTAGCCTTGGATGGTTACATCTATTAGGTCTTAGGTCACAAATATATAGATATGGTTATTCCATATAGCCTCTCAATGATAAAAAATAACTAGATAAATAAGTTGAGAGTCTCAGGAATGAGCATGACCATTATAGAGTAAGACCAATCATTCCCCTTATATATCGGTATGGCAATACCATTCCCTATTTATAGATTTAATCCCCATAATATTCTATATTGAGAGGGGGATATTTCTCTATATGGGGATTAACATTCCCCCTATATATAGACTATCTATATATGTAAGCTAAATGCTAATGTCTATGTTCAACACTAGTGTCCTGTATAGAATATCCATTGAAATAAGATGTGACCACCTGGATGTTTCTAGGTTTTCCTTTTCCATCTCTCTAGTCTATTAAAATTTGGGTCATGGGTAGTTGTTCCTTATGAAATGTCAAACCCCTAGATTTCCATCTTCAATGTGAACTTGGGGTAAACTAAGTTAGTGGGCACATAGTGTCGATCTGACCCCAATGGCCCTTATTGTCAAAGGATGCTGCCTACATAGCCAATACTTTGAAGAGGCCCTCAAACTACTGTAGTTCTCCCCTATGTGTTGGATTTTGTGTGAGTCATACAATGTGTGAAAATTAAGTACAATAGTGACCTATCTTGTAACTTAGCAACTTGGGCTCTTGGGTTACTCTAGTATTTTGGACCTATAGATGTGTAGTCTTTATGACTAGTATGTAAACAAGAATAAATAGGGAAGCTTTATTCAATTGAATTCTCTTTGAATGACATTTTGTACAAATGTTAGGTGAAGAATGAATGAGTTTTAATATTGTATTTATATCAATCCCTTTGGAGTAATAACTCACATTAAATCAATTAGGCCAACCATTAGGATACATTTCATTTACAAGTTGGATGACTTTAGGGCACTATATACTTGTATGAGATAGGACAATAATGTTGATGTTACTATTTGACCCAGATGTTAGTGTTGAAGGAGCAAGAGAATAGGTACAAATTCAAAACTTGCAGAGATGGAAGATAAGTACATTTTAAGCATTTTAGTCAAGATATAAGAATTGGTTCATCAATATAAGACTAGTCAAACTTAGAGATATAGTCCAAGGGGCGCAAAGATAGAGTAGATGTAAGACTTATGGAAGTTGGAAAGGTAAAGAAATAAGAGGAAAAACCAATGTCTGAGTTTACCAAGTGTATAGGATGAAGGTGCTATATAATCACAAAATATCATCTACATTAATTCATATTCCTATAAATTGTGTACATGTGCCCATGTACATGCACCCAAGTGTGTATGAATTTGTGCTAAAGTGTCTGTAAAGTGAGTGCATATGCATGACATATGCTCTTATAGTCTATATCAATGTACAAATATATGTCATGTATCTAAACCATATGATATTTGAACCATTTTAAATTTATAAACCATGTTGACTCTCTAAAAATTGTACTATGATTTGATCTTTTATTTATGGAGGATTATGTCTCTATGACAAGCCCACTGTAATGCCCCCTTTTGGGATGAGGGATGTATCATGTAAGTCATTTTTATTAATATAAGAGATAACTACATCATGTTATGTATACATATATCATCATGTGAACATGTGGAGAATACGTCATCATAATAATGTATATATATTGATCAAGACATTTATGTAACATATGTGATACATAGCATATAAATGTCATGTCTAGATAAATGTATTAATGAAAAATGTAGTATAAGGATCTCTAAATAAGACTATGGAATAAAAGTGCATGATATAGATAATGCACCCCTCAATGTCAACAAGATTAACAAATGCAAGCACTAGTGTCACACATTACGACAAGTGCCACATATAAGGGTCATAAAATTTCACAACAAATAAGGCCAAGGGCCACATGTAGGAGGACATAAAAATGTAATAAACAAGTGACATTGAGGATGTTACATCAATAAAGGTCAAGGTACATACACAATAGTCAAACACAAAGTATCCTATCATGTAAAGGACTAACAACATCAATGGAGCAAAAAACAAGGAAGTAGTCTACACCATCTATATGTATCAATGTCAGATCACATTATAATGGCATATCTATGTATCATTGTGTAAGATATGAGTAATTATACAAGCATGTGTAATTAATATAGGTAGTTCAACATGGTACAAAGGTCATATAAATATATCACATGTAATAGTGAAACTTGTAGCACAAGATGCCCCTAGTATCGACATGGTCACTGGGTAGAGGGAAGACCAACACATATATGTCCATGTGTACCCCGTATGTCCTACATAACACTCATATACCTTGTAATTCATGTGTTTATGTAAATAAAATGTCATCTACCTGACATGTGATAATTAACATATGTAAATAGTGTAATCTAGAAATCATGTTGTGCTCGTGTCTTGATTTTGGATTTTTTTTAATATTTGAATATTTTGTATTTTATGATTTTTTTTAATTTATTTTTTCAATTTTTTTTAAATAATATGAAATTATGTGTAATATCAACACAAGTGCATGATTTTCATAGGGATCCTCACAGGTTTCTTGTTGGCTAAAAAATATTTCACCCATGTTAAGGATTTGAAGACTAAAAGAACACATTAATTGCATAATGAGTAATTATGATAATTAAATGAAGAGACTAAAATAGTATAAAATATAATGATGAAGATGCACAATTATTAAGGAGATATCCATTAATAAACTCATATACTTATTCCCATGGCTGAGAGGCCATGGGATACATATTCATTCCTACAATTTCTTATTTTTCATGATTTGCATCTTCATTCTTTTATAACACAAGATGGATTTTCAAATTACACAACCTATTCCTCTTTTGAAGTGACTATTTGACTTCATTTTATATTTACATGACACATATATAATGTGTTTTTCTCATGTTTCAAATTACATAATGCAAAGTTATATTAAATTCAACTAGGTTATGCATATGCTATCAATTCTCCCAAATTAATCTAGGCATCTCATCTCGAGACACTTACTCTTAAGGCTATATCTCTTCAATGTGCTACATCATGATTAATTTTGTGCATGCTTTCATAATACACATCACATCCTACCAGGCTGCATGGGTGTCAAACCACTGCACCCATCAAGTATATAAGTGATGACACCATATATAAAAGTTTGTGTCTGTCTATATGTAATCCTATCAACTATTTTTCTTTATCACATTTATCAAAAATCATTTCTAGTTTCTAACCTTACTTCCAGTTGAGCCAATCTATGATCTGATTCCCAATCTCTCTTATGTTCTAAATCTATTTTTTGTTATCTAAATTTCAATAACTCCCAACTATTATGTTTGAGCATCCTTAACATCAGTCATAGTCCTCTAAATTAACTTCTAACTAGTATAAAACATATAAAAATTATTTGCATTATTTAATTTTAAAAAGCTAAAACAAAATTTGTTTTTGTGTTTGTTTCACAAACCATGACAAACTACAAGAATTTTAAAATCCCATTATATCGAAGAAACCATAATCAATGCGACATAACCACGAGTAGAAAATAGGTAAGGAGGATGAATAAATCAGAGTGTTTCACATTCAAATTTGGTCAATGGTAAAAGACCATTATTTTCAACCAACCATACCTTTCTTGATATTTTTTCCCATTCAATTGGTAATATGGTGTGTGGATTTACCTTTGTGTCTAGTAGACTACAAATATTATGCCATTAATATTCTTAATTGTTTCTTAATTTTATGAAGGAAAGGTTGATAGTCAAGACAACCTTAACAAGATACTTCTTATCACCTTTGTTATATTATCCAAGACATGTATTTCTCCTCTTATGTACTCTCATTATTTTCCATGTATTTCTCTTATGTGACTTCTCCTAGTCGACATCTTTCTCCATACCTACTTGATCAAACCCTTCATTGTTCACTAGTTCTCCACCTAATACATAAGTTGAAGTATTCCCCCTACCTAATACATATGCTTGTTAACATGATTTTTAAGCTTATATTTAATTCTCTTCTTGCTCAAAACACTAACATTTTATGTTGACTAAGTATGATTAACATCATTAATATTCTTGGTTCCCCCTGAGCACAACTCTACATTACCATTGAGAATATTTGAGTACTATATGTCCCAGTTTGATGATATGCATCAATGCCTTCATTGTCTAGAGGTAAAATATTGTATTTCATCCCATCTAGAATAGTTTGCTTCAATGGATCACTCTACATTCGAAGACTTTTTGCTTCAATGGCCTCATTGGCCCTATCATGGTAAGTAATGAAGGCATCAAACATGTTCCAAGACTTGAATAATCAACTTGAGACAAAGAAGTCTTAACATCTTCATCTCATTTGTCAAGCACCTTAACATCAATTTCTTTTCTTTTTTAAGGAATTCTTTAAATCTCTTTTTCAAGGCTTCATCTATGTAATATAAATGCCCATCCAACTCCTTCCATTATATCACATAATTTTTCATAACACCTTTCTGAGCATCAATCTCCTTAAAGGCTTGTCACTTCCTAACAAAAGGTGGAGATATAAATGGCACTTTGTAACAATAGATTCTCATGTTCTTTTGAGACCTAGACTTGAATCAATACAACAACCACACCATTTGTTAGCCAAAAAGTAATCTAGCTAACTTGTTAAGGATTTTAAGACTAAAATAACACATTAATTGCATAATGAACAAATGAAATAATTAAATGAAGAAACTAAAATAATATAACATATAACAAGAAAGATGAACAACAACTGCTAAGGATATATCCATTAATAAAATTGTATGCTCATTCCTATCACCGGATATGTATTCATTCCTATAATTGCTTCATTTTCATGATTCACATCATTATTTTATAACCTACGATGGATTTTTAGTTTAATCAAACTAATCCTCTTCTCAAGTGACTTTTTAAATTCCTTTTGTCTTTGTATGACTCATATATAATGGGGTTTTCTCCTTTTTCAAATTACATAATGCAAAGTTATATTAAATTAAACTACCCTATGATTATGCTAATATTTCTATAGCTAAATGATAGGATCATGTACCCACCTTATTTGTAAACACTAATTGACCCAACTAATTAGGTTTAAATTGCCTTTGTTCTCTTTATCTGTAGTGGTGTTCTACTAATTCTCTTTTAATATTATATCTCTATTTTGAAATTCATGATTGTGAAATTTCTTGCCATATGTTCTCTTGATAGGATCTTGGTAAAATTTAAGATGTTCAATATCATGTATGCACATTCCATCCAATGTTTCTAATTCATGTAATCACTTTTCTCGACATTCATTATCTGTGATGATGTATTTCAAAGAAACACACAAATAAGGCATTTATAGCTCTAAAGGTAATATTTATTTTATTCTATAAACAATAAGGTAAGGTTTAGCCTTAGTTGGTATATGAATACTTGTGAGATAGGTGTAAAGTGCATAAATAATCTGATTATGCCAATCTACATCATTCTTGGTGACTATTTTACTTAAATCCTTACACGTGTTTTATTTATTATTTTTGCTTATCTATTACATCGTGGATAGGTGTAGAGAATGTGTGATAAATATTGTATTTGGCACAAAATATCTTAATTATTTTACTATTGAATAAGGACCCATTATCTGTGACAATGGTTGATGGTAGTTTGAATCATGAAATGATAATTATCATTAAGAATTTACATATATTTTCACTTGTAGTTGTTGATAGTATGGCTTCTACATATTTTGTGAATTATTATGTAGTTTTAATAATGAATTTTTTGCCCTATAATGATTTTGGATTTATCTCTTTGATCAAGTTGAATCCCTAGAGGGAGAATGATTATGGAAAAACAATAGGTGGTAATTCTTGTTATGGAGCATGATTTAGATTACTATATTTATACCATTATGGGCATAACTTAGCATGCTCTTAGAATTATTGTTTCATTGTAGGTCAATAATACCCTTGTCCCAAGAATTAATACGACATTTTTTTTTGTTGAAATAACCTCCACAGTCACTATCATATACTTCGAGTAAGGGAAGTTTAGCTTCATCACAATGAAGGAACTATAGTAGTCATCCTTACAATGATATTTTGAATAAATATCCTCCAATTAAAGCATAACACATTAATTATATTTTTAGTTTGCATTTAACATTATGTGTAGCATTTTATGGGATAAAGGCTATGTATAAAAAGTTATATATGTATCATTGTAACATTTTGAATTTATTGCACTATGAGTAACTACTAGGACCTATAGAGCCTCTACTTTTACTATAGAGACTAATGAACATTGTAGTTGTTAGATAATAAATATTGATTGATTGTAATTGATATCAATGGGACTCAATAAATTTGTGCTAGTCATGGAATCAACATGTCAATTGTACTTTCAAGATATGCTTTGTATTGAAAAAGAATCAAAGTGTGTTTGTAATTGTTGTAACATTTATTTGTATGGGATTAACTTTTCTTTCTTTGTTTGATAAATTATAAAACCTAATTTACCACTAGTTTGGAGTCATCGTATCCCCATAGTGATTTTATCTATAATGTGTGTGTTGTACATAACCCACGTATCAATGCCTCACATCATATTATGTTTTTTGTACATGAAAAACCCAAATAATATACAAAAATTCTAGGTTTGCCATGAGGTGTAATCAATACTATATATATGTCATTGACTGTAACACATTTAGATCCATCAAAGTACATGATCAAAATATAATTATCTATGTGATATGAATTAAAATCACCATTGATTGTTAGTGTGTCTATCAATGGAGCTATACCTAGTTGGCATGCAATAACTTGTCCTTTTACTAATTTTTGAGATATAAAATTGAGATCAAATTTAATGAGGAACATTACCCATTTATCTATGCATATTGATAAATATGTCCTTGACATAAGGAGTTTGAGTAGATTGACCTTTGTGATAATTGTTTAATGTCCTTTTTAATTTAACATTAAAATGTTAAGAAGAGATAAATTATTGAAAATTGATATATATATATATATATATATATATATATATATATATGAATATGAAATACAATAAGTTACATAATTTTAAATGAGATATAAATAATAAATTGATAAAAAAATATGCAAACCTAACTCAAACTAAATTTGAGTTGACTATTGATGGAAATTGACCACAGTAACCCCATAACTATGTCATAGTTCAAAGCAAAATTTCAAACTATGTTGGGATAAGGCCACACTAAGAGGATAGGGACACACTATAGACGTATTTGCTTACTGTGATAGTGTCTTAATTGATTGTGTGATTTATTTTTGATCTAAGTACTTGTGCCTATTTGTGAGGGTTCTACGATTATATGTGTACCGATTTACCATGTAGAAGAATTACAAAATCAAAATCCCTTATCCTATATAATACACATAATAGAGATCAAATACAAATGAGAGAATTGATAAGGGGGAATAGTCAAGATATCCTCAAAAAATCATGTGTAATTTAAGTGTTACCCACATAGCCCAAAAGGGGCCTCATGTCGATGTAGTTCTCCCTCTTAGAGTGAGTGTGTGTATCTTGATATTTGACATATGAATGCAACTAGGTAGATTGAATCAAATGCTTGACAATGACTACCCTTGACTTGTAATAAATCAAATTTAAACTTTGCCTATTATTTTTACAATAAATTAGAATGTAAATTAGAAATATTAGTGCCCTTTTGCTTAATGAGTAGTAGAATTACCAAGTGATTTCTAAATGTGTTTGGAGAGGCTTTGATGTGCTTATATATGAGAGTATTTAGAATATTTATGTTATCCAACCTTGATAATATTGTAGGAGGGGTAATAAAAAATATATAAAATTAAAAAAATTACCATTGGAGTGTAGGGGACAAGGTCACACTAGTGGACAACGTCATAATATGGCCTTATTCCCCTAATGTAGTCATATCCCATAAGGAAAAAGTATATTAAGATTTGGTTGAAAATAAATTGTAAACATAATAAGGATGCTTGAATGATGTTAACAATGATTGTAAGGTAGCAAATGAAATAGTGAATGATTCCATAGATATTTCAAGTTAACATAATGGTGAATAGACCAAATAAGGTAAAGATGTCAAGACTAAACATTATCAAGAACTTAATGATTAAATTTGGGGGTATACAATAACTTATGTCTCATTGTTGAGCATATAGTGTCATGATTTCTATGCAACAAAAATAAGAGCTAGGCATTTCCATAGTATTTTTACATCTCAACCTAACTCTACCTAGGGTAGAAGGAACTACATTCATCTCATGAGTCCATGGTCTCCCCAATAAAATATTATAATTGAGGTCATTAGGCATGACTTGACAAATTGTGTCTATTGTTTGAGGAGCCACAATAATATGTAGTGTAGTTTGTCCTAATACTTTTTTCATAAGTTTTTGAATTCCTAGAATATTCATATTTAATTAGTTAATATCCTTTGCCAAAATACCAAGTAGGTTCAAAAAAGAGACATTAAAAATGTTTCAACCTTGTCCATTATCCACCAAAACTTACTTAATTGAATTTTTTGTACTTGACCTTTAATATACAATATTAGGTGTTGATCTATAATGTGATTAGGATGCAATCCTTATTTTTCAAAAGAGATACTTTATTTTTCTATTGTAATGTGTTGATAATAGAACCCACGTAAGGTGTTTCTACATCATTTAGTAAAGTTGTATCATGGAATGTTGCATAAAGAATTTCTTTGTAAACAAGCATTATTTGAAGTAATTCTAATAGAGAAATTTTGGCATGGGTATTTTTTTAATTGATCTATGATGTCATACCCATTGGATTGATTAACTTTTTTGGTGGTTGGTGGTGTGGGTTGAGGAAGGATTTGGTTTGGTCATTTGGTTTGTACTATTGGATGGGTCACCTTACCCATTTGTGTTATAACAACATGGAACTCAAGATCTAATATAAGCTGAGGCCCAAGATTAGAATCAGGATAATAACTATCAACATTTTGTAAATTTGGGGGAGGAACAAGATGAGTCATGTATACCCTTTATTATCTAATAAGAAAAATATCATCTTGGATTTTATATTACAACAATATGATTAGGATTGTCATCATTGGTAATTTTAACCTTGTTAATGAATTTGGATTTGATCATTATTATCCTTTTACTCACGTATTTGATTCAAATAAATGTAGACACATAAATATCATCATAGATACTTTACAATGCTAATTATTGACACATCATAAACCACATGACTTTCCCCCAAATACATGACTCTTATTTTCCTTTTCTTTAATCCTTTTATCAATATGCCTATTTGACCCTTTGCTTGTCATCAATACTGCACACAACTTTCAATGTCAAATTCTTGAACTATTTGGAATCACCCTCAAGATATCTATAGCTTAGGACAAGTGTCCATGATATTTCAAGTTAGGTCTACCCTAGGTGGACATGAACACTATCATGCTATTGTTTGCCTAGGTGGGCGATGTTTGACGCTAAATAACAACTAGTTTTCAAAATTTAAATCATTATTTTGGGTGTTCTTACACATTTCATAAGGCCAAATCAAGGAAATTATTGAAAGGTTAACCTATAAATACACATAAAAGGTCATTCATTATCTCCACTTAGTATTCAATTCGTTCAAGCTTTCACACTATTGCACATTAAAAAATCTTTTATATTCTTTCCATATTAAATATCACTCACAAGGAGAAACCATAAGGCAAATCTAGAGCATCCCAAATAAAGTCAAGAGATATTATTTTCAAGTGTTAAAGTTAATTTTATAGTGGCATATATATAGTCAAGAAGCAGAATTGCATAATCATTCTAGGTGGGAGAATTACATGTGCTTGATTTCCCTCCTTAGAGTGTTGGATACATAGGTAATGATCAATCATTAAGTGGTGATTGATGTCAGTTCAACCCATTACAATCCACTTTTTTTTTTAAATTTTAAGCTATCATAGTGCCCTTAGGATTTCAAAGTCAAAATAACAGAAATAGAGAATTTTGTGTGGCATAATACAAATTGCAATATCTCAACCCACTTAGTAAACATAGGCATAGAAGATGTAACAATCTATTTTTCATCACAATCAACCTAAATAAGTTCATAATCAATGAGCTTAAGTGGCCTGCACTCCTGTCCTCCTACAATGGCCGTGTCTAGGAATATTCCTAGATCTTGCAACTGATCTATCACTATCAATTTTTTTTATTGTTTGTCTTTTCTTGTCAATCATTAAACACAGTCAATGAGGACAAGTTTACGATCAATATACATTAATAACATGTGTTATCATCCACTTATATTAGACTTATATATAAGTAGGTTCCAATTCTATTCCTAATCTTAACATTCATAGTCACCTCTTTTACTTATTTCCACTGTCAGATTTCAAAATAATCAACTAAAATCTCGACTTGAGCTAAGTTGTTTTCTTCATAGCATTTAAAAAAAAAATGTTTTCCATATTATACATATTTAACATTCCTATATATTCTAATTTTACACTTAACATAACATAACATTTTTTAATAAAAAATAGGGCAAAACATACTGGTGAACTCATACTCTTATTTTAAACATTGCTTTATTTTTCAATTTTTGTTCGAGGGTTTTGGCTAAATTTTTGATTTCTAGACACTAAAGAGAACATCTCTTTAAACTTATGGCTTTAGAATTCCTGTTTCCTTCACAAAAATATTTGATTTTTGGTGGTTTTCCATTGCTTTTTATTTCTTTGTTTTCTATGAAACTATGTTTTGATAGTTTTAAAGCTCATAGGAGCTATCACTTTGTGAAAAGCAGTCTTTAGTTTTTCCTGAGTATTAGTGTGAGAGGTACTATCCTAATAGTCAAGCCATTAAACAAAATTATATATGTAATCTAGTTTCCACATACCTCATAGTATATTGAAAACACCTAAGTTTTTATTTTCAGCCACAAGAAGCCTTCAACCATTTGTTCTTGTAATGCATCGTTAAGTGGTTAGCTTGAGAAAGTTAGTCTCAATATACCCTAGAGATGGGATAACATGATTAAGAAATGGTTGAATAATTTATAGTTAGTGCCTTTTGGGTTGTGTTTACTATTTATGATTGGGATCAATATATCTGAGAGCATAAAAAGTAAACACACCTTGACTAGTTACACCCATAATCCCTTAAATTTTTTAAAGTTTTGATTATAATGAATGCATTTTACATACATTATTTGAAATTAATCAATAATTAATGTCTGACCTTATAAATTATTATTTAGATTCATTATATATGCATATAAATTAAATCCAAATATCATAAAAAGGTTAAAAGGAACAATGTACAATCTCAAGACTTACTTAACTCACATTGTTGCAATAATGTTCCTAAAATACAAGTACATATATGCACCAAAAAATTACATAGATTAACATTTATAAAATAAATGTGATGATTACATAAGGGTCTCCACAAATATGTTTAGACCCATTTTTATTTGATACTATTCCTATATACTCTTCCTTTAACTTTTTAAAAAACCTTTGAAACTTCTTTTTTGAGTCATTTTTGCCTTGGTTTATAAGCTACCTCATTTGTGACAAAACTACAGATCTCTATGTGGAAACCACTAGTCCAAATAATGTATATACCCTATCAATCCACTTTTTACCATCTTGGTTTCATATTTTTCCAAGGTTATTTTGTCACTCAAAAGGGTAGTTTCATCATTATTCATGGTGGTTTCACCATAATATACATGTTTTTTAATTTTAGCATTTGAGACTTGAATTATCATGTATTTTGCATGATTTTATAATGTTTCTCAATTTATTTACTTTATGCTCACCTTCATGATATGCCAAATCACTCCAACTCTTGTTTTGATCAATGTTTATTTCTCCTAAATTTAGTTTTCAGTCAATCGATAGTTAAACTCACTCATGTAATGTCCCTTATTCCACTACAAGTATCTCAATTTTAGATCTAAATTTTTCATTAAAGATTGGTGTTTTTAAGTTCTAAATAACCTTAGCCTAACTTATTTCAATTTTAAAGATATTTTTCTCTACTTATGGTCATCTTCGAGTCAAATTTACACAGTTTTGGAGAAGAGAATTCACCAGATCAACAACACAATCTTTGCTATAAGTGAACAAACTAGCCACAATATAATTGAAATATTGTATATCATTGTGTCTTTATTAATCTCCTTTTGTTACCATCATTTTTTAGATAGTTCCTACTGTCACGTTGATCTAGCTTCTTGAGGATGTTTTACACGATAATAATTTCTTGCTTTTTCTTGGTCATAACCATTGATCAGGTTGGAAGATTTTTTTTAGTATTGATTTCATTTATTATATCAAAATAGTTTAGTTTTATTTATTCATTGGATTATTTACATACCTCAAAACTTACTAAAAATAAAAATAAAAATAATTCTTCTCTCTTTCCTCTCTTACACAAAAACATACTTTATATTTCTTGTTTTACAATCACAGGTTAGATTATTCAAAAGAATATAGTGTTGCATATCATATAGGGTAGATTAAACCAAGTAAAAATCATAGGTATAACCAAATACCATAGTTTACTTTTAGTTTTAAATAATATTTTATACACAAATAATTCTCAAACACACACACACACACACACACACACACACACACACACACACACACACACACACACACACACACACACACACACACACACACACACACACAAACCAAAACAACCTAGACATTCAAACCTTTCATATTAGAGTCCAGATACATTCATTTCATTAATAAATGAAATTTTTATTAAGTATTAAAATCAAAAAATTAGAACGCTAAACTTGCATTATTTCATTCATAAATCATTTCATTTCATACATAAGTATTTAAAGCTTCCCAAATTAATTTCTAGCTTGTGTAGGTGAAGTCAATTCTCTGAATTCTTAGTAAGTGTGGCTGCTAGAGTTTTAGAACTTGATCTCATATTTGCATGTTAGGAGAGACCATTTTCATAGTACTATCTCATATTACTCACATAAAGAAAAAAAAAAGCTAGACCATGCAGTGGAAATACTTATGGATATCATTGTGTGAGAGCTTTTGGATCAACATTTTTGGTCACACTTTGTGAATAATCATTAGGTGAGAATTCAATGATAGGTGATGCAGACTTAGGTCTATTTAAAAGATATCAAGGTGAGAAATTAATAATAGTTTCTTGAAGTGTAAAGAATGCATAACAAAATATTAAAATATATGACTCAAACCAATAATTAAAAATTAAAATTAAAGTATAAAATTAACACCACCAAACCCTATCGGTATATTTAAAAAACAAACTCAAAAAACAACTAGAAGGAACAAATGGTAAAAAGGGTTAAAATAATAGAATGAAGTGAAATAATAAGAGTGGAAACTAGAATTATTATAAAAAAAATAAATGCTACTAAGGTATAAAATAATAATAATTATTAAAATGGGGAAGTTAATGAGTGACCAGGAATAAAACATGCTTGCAAAGTTGAACAATGATAATAAGAATGGGGGAAATGAGATCAAAGAGTAATAATAATAATAATTATTAATAAAAATGAAAACCATATAAAAAGTGTAGGTTAGAGACGTAAAATAACCAAGGGATAATTTTTAAATAATTAAGTAATGAATGCAATAAACTAAATGGTTAAACCAAACTTAGAAATGGAAATTTGAAGCAGTATACAATAGGAACAAGCCAAATATGGATTTTAATGAAACAAGAAATTAATGACAAATAAATGACCGAAACAAATAACTTGATAGAGGAAATAAGAGGACTATAAAATTGATCCTGTAAGAGATTAAGGTAAGGAAAGAACATGTCTCGATGCAAAGGAGATAAAGAAAATCAAGAATCTCACTCAAACTAGATTAATCTAGAAATATGGTCAAGTCTTCTAAGGACTACTTAGAACCCACTCTACAATGTGGAGTATACAAAATTGATTATTCTTGTGGGATGTCTTACATTGGTGAGATTGGATGTTCCATTAACATTATGATCATGGAACACGATGTTGATCTTAAAAATGAAATATTTATTAAGGCAACTCTAGCATAACATTCATTTAGGACTAAACACCGTGTTTGCATTGAGGATACCAAGGTTTTAGCCATTGAGATAAGAAAATTTGTGGAAATTTTCAAACATGAGAATAATCTGAATAGATATGTAGGCCTAGGTTTGAACCATTCCTAGAAATCATTAGTCTACCTTTCCAAAAAATCTAATAGGTAGTCCTCTTGATTCTTGTTTCCTCCTATCCTATTAGGGTTCCTTTTTGTGACTTTTTGGGACATCCCATTTTTAACTTTATTTCTTTTCTCCCTTTAATGCTTGGATTTTGGATTGGTCTAGTTCGAATGAGATTCCTACTCTGATTTATATCCATTATGTCAATACTTGTTCTTTCCTTCCTTTCATCTCTTCCAAGGATCAATTTTATAGTCCTCTTAGTTCCTCTATCAAGTTCTTTATTTTAGTCATTTACTTGTCATTGATTTTTTGTTTCATTAATATTCATATTCAGTTTGTTCCTATTGTGTACTACTTCAAATTTCCATTTCTAAGCTTAGTTCAACCACTTCTTTTATTATATTTGTTAATTTAAAAAAAAATATCCCTTGGTACTTTTATGTCTCTAATATACAATTTGTATATGGTTTTAATTAATTAATTTATATTATTATTGATAATTCTTACTCTTTGATCTTGCTTCCTCCCATTTTTATTATCATTTTTTGACTTCACAAGCATAATTTATTCCTGGTCACTCATAAACTTCCCCATTTTTATAATTATTGTAATTTTATACTTAAGTAACATTTAGTTTATTTTGTAATCATTATATTTTGCACTTATCTTATTTCATTTCATTCTATTATTTTAACCCTTTTTAGTATTTGTTCCATTAACTTATTTTTTAGTTAATTTTCAAAATATACTAGTGGGTTTTGTGGTGTTAATTTTATATTTTATATTTTAATTTTTATGTATTGGTTTGATTCATATACTCTAATATTTTATTACACATTATTTACACTTTAATAAACTATTATTACCTTTGTCACCTTGACATATTTTATATAGACCCAAGTTTGCAATTACCTATCATTCAAGTCTCATCTTGATAATGGTTCACAGAGTGTGACCTGAAACATTGATCCAAAATATCTCACACAGTGATATCCAAAATAATTTTCACTACATTGTCATGAACTATGGAGACTTTATTTATCTTAAAGTTAGATCATTTAGATTGCATTAGCCAACTATTTTTCCAAACTAGGAAAACTCATCACTTGCATATTTCCTTAAAATTTTTAGTTTTAAGTTTGCATGCATTCAATTTATTAAAAAAAGTACTTTCCTTTCATTTTATTTTAGTATTTACTACTTTTTTATTTTCATCATTCTATTTTCATCAAGTGGATTAATTCACTTTCTTTTCCAAACATTGTCAAAACAACTCAAAACATCTAGAAAAATCCTTGCCAAAATGAGCATGAGCACTAAAACCTTGCTCCAACATTTAAAAAAAAAAGGCACCTCATTTTAAAAACATTATCCATACAATCTCATACACTTCATACACTCCATAACAACTTTTATTTCTTCTTTAATGACACTCCCAGAATGCCCTTCTTTTATTAGATCAAGTCTCTTCCCCAGGGTTAAAGCTCATTTTCTTACTAGTAACTTATAGAGTGATATTAACACAAAGCTTAGATTATAAGTATTATGTTCCAACCCTATTATACACCTCATCATCAACTCTCTAAATTTTCATGATGAACAAGAATGAATTCCTAAGCCTCCTATAGTCATCCCCCCTCACTTAAAAGGTCACCAATACAATGTAATTTAAGCTTAACCATTCACCTTTTCCTATTTTTTTTCTCCTCAAGAATATCCTTATCACGTTTTCATTCAATTTATGTATGAAATTGTCTTGGAATAGCTAACTTGACATGATTGATCAAATCCCTTGAGTCATCCAACCAATCATACCCATTTTATTGTTGCTAGCATTGATCAGGAACTTCATTACCTTGTCATCAATGATACAGAGGGACCCTTGAGTTTCATCTCTTCCTTGTTATAAACCATGAATTATATGACCTCAATGAACACCATGACATGACAAATATCTTCTTGTAATTTCATGAGTAACCCCTTTCATCTGTCATCCAAAGCCTCATTTCTTAAATTAACTAGCCCAACCCATAGATTCACCCATCCATCTATCCATTACATCGGTTATCTTGGCCAGACCTTGGGAATTCAAGTGCATAAGTTAGCGTGTTAATTTCCAAGTGTACATAAATTTTTGAACCTGAAATGAAAGGATTACTCCTTCTGAATTTTCATTTTCTTCTTCATTTCCTTCTCTCCTTCCATTTATTTTGTGGGTATTTTTATATCCTCCAAATATGTTTAGATAGGATTTAGGGGGATATCTTAGCCTAGAAGGCTATAAGAGAAGTTAAAAAATTATTAATTAAGCTTATTTATTTATTTAGAGTAGTAATTCTTCCAACCAAACTATAAAATATCAGTTCCAAAACTATCCAAACCATAATTTATAAACTAGGGCAATGATACCAATTCACAAAGTGTGGGATCCATCAGAGACTACCAACAAACATCCTGATTCTAATAATATGAATCTTAATGGTGGGAGTGGAGTTAGTCCCCACATGATAATAAGTCATTCAATTAGTTTCCAAAATCTAGATGTAGAAAACTCAACCAAATATGATTGATACATTAGAAAAAATCATTATCTAGAAGATGAAGTGAGTCGAATGCAAACAAACTCACACCCCTCTCAAAACAACCAAAACATATCAAAACCACCAAATCATATTGAATCTTATAACACAAACCAATATACCCACAGTAACCAAGCACTCCCCACTAAACCTTTCATAAAGGAGATTCTTAAGCCTGATACCATTTTCATCCTGAATGAACTCATCTCTACCTTGGTGGGTTGCATTCATGATTTGGAGAGAAGAAAAATCTCTCTAAATCAAGGGATGAAATATGACCCTTATAACTAGGTTCATTCCTCTCCCATCCCCATCAAAATAACTACCACAACAACAAACCTACACACTCCCTCCTAACTATCACATCCCAATTTCTCTCTAAGCTAAAAAACCTTTTTGATTTATGGATTATTATGGTTGATTAGGTGATTAACTAATATTTGATGAAGATTTATGACATATGCTCATTATTGGATAGTTATGTGTTGCTTAATTTACATGATTAGTTTATTATGAGTTAGTATTACTTTTAGATTCTATACATTATGATCATATTTGTTAGTTATACAACATTATTTTATGGATATAATAATGTTTCAGGCTAAGTAACTTCATTGTTTTGAGGTGGATGTAGGACAGATTCTTCCCTCAGAGTATAATGAAGAAAGAACATCATTAGAGAGGTGGTTTAGATGGATACATTGGGGGACAAGAGAGAATGAATCCATAAACCCTTGCACACACCACATAGTATATCATGTTTCATAATTAATTGTTTGATATAGATAACATAACATGTTTTATTTGCTTTTCTTTTAGATGATTGTTAATATGGTTTCTAGTGTGATCTCAATTGCTATTGATGATCATGTTGATTTATTTAAAGTGATTTTGTTAATTTTTTGTGATCGTACGTAACTTATCTTATATGATGTAATTCTTTGGTTGAATGAGTGAATTTGTTTATGTTTTGCTAACCTTATTGCCTTATTAGGTATGGTTGTGTAGTATAATGATAGGATGTTATGACATATTTCATTCTTGTTATTGGATCTATAAGGTTTATGTAATAATAATTAAAGATTATTATTACAATATATATATGTTTATCCAAATGTCAAAAGATATAAATAGTATTGTTTTAAAATATCTTTGTATTTGATTAAATGTTTGACTAAAGGTTTGATATTCAATATATATGTTAGATAATGAATATATTGATTTTAATTGTTAAATGATTTGAGGAAATCATTGTATTTGCAAAGTGTGTTTGGGGATATCAATTTAACTTTAAACAATTATCTTATAATACCTAATTGTATTGCCGTACTATATATTTACTATGTTAAAGGGTAGTTGATAGTCATTTCATGGAGATTTAATGATTAATTGACTAAGCTCATAGTCGTTGCATGAAGATTATGACTTGTGGTTTATTTGTTTGTTTGGATGGTTTGTGAAGTCAATATAAGGGAAATATAATATGGATTATAAAATGATTATTTAGGGATTCTTATGGAAGCCTTGAGATGATTAGGGTTTCTTTCATCCATTGAATTTGAGTTAACCATCATTTTGGACAGAATCATGGAGTTGTTGCATATTGTATGGTGGTAGAATATGAAGTTAGTTGAGCTATTTTTGCATGCATTATGTTCAATCAGTTGAATCTATTGTTAATGAGGGAGAAGAGGATGGCAAGTAAGATATTGGGGAAGAATAAAAAAGAAAGGAGAGTGAGTTGTGGAAAAGAGATGGCACGACACCTGACATACATGGAAAATAAATAGAAGAGAAGAAGGAAAAAGTTTGAGTGAAAAAGAAGGAAAATAATCAACTTTCTTGGCATAATTACCAGGTTGGTATTGTATTTAAATTTCTTGTGTGTAATGTGGTATGTATTTTGAATGGAATGGTTACTGGGTTTGCTTTTGTTTAAAGTATTATAGAAATTCTATAGGGTTGTATGTAGGGCCTTGTGGAAGGCTCAAACTCCACAGAACCCTACATCCATCCCAGGGTATCCTAAGGGAATTGGGGTAGGGCTGTAGGATTTGCCATAGTTTTTTGGCTTTAATCAAGCTCTATCTTAAAAAACCCCTTCCATTTTGATAATCTTTGTTATACAAAGGAATACATATTTATTGATGGGTATATACATGATGAGGCTTTAACTAGTTGTTTTGAACCAAGTTGATATATATTCATTAAGATATTTTGATATATAGAATAAAACTATTGACTGTATGAGTGCTCGACTGTGTAAACTAATTTAGACTTTTAGGTATAACAATATGGGTTTCATTATACAGAAAGGGATTATGAATATATACATAAATATATATAAGTATATACTTGGTTCAATTTGGTGATACATACATACATACATACATACATACATACATAAATACATACATACATATGTATATACATACTTGTATCTTGAATTGTATGGCTTTAGTGGGAAACTATATGTGTTACATTTAAATGCTAAAGATACTTGTATAGATGAACTTGAGGCTTTTATTTTGGTTGCAATTAAGTTGATTTAGATTCAAAATGATTTTGTACATTCAGGTCAAAATTATAGTTTATACTATCAACTATGATATGAAATCTTGTGTCATGAATACTTATCATCATGGTTTTGGGAATAGTCGGTTTAGTCATATTATGTAACCTAGTTATAGGTAGGTGAATGACTGATTGTAGATTATGCATTTGGATTTATGCATAGAAATATGCTTGAAAATTCTATAGGATACATGGTAGAGTTTAGTATTAATTATATATATGAACTATGCTTATATTTGGATGTGACTATGTATTTGGATTTATCTTGAGTTGTGTAAGAGTTTTGTACAATCAAAAGAACTAAGTTTACTAATTTAATTATATATTTTGCATAGTCTTATTTGGCCAAGTCTGAGTTATTTATATAGCAAAACCCAAGTTGGGTATGGTCCTCTATGTGTAGTTGTTATATACCTAAACCTGAGTTTGGAATAGTCGGCTGTGTGTTGTAATTGTTCATATACATTTATTTAAAATGACAAACTTAAATCAATTGATTTTATATATTTGATTTAATAATTTTGATGGATGAATGAGTAGCTATGTTTGATTGTCAAAATTCTATGTGTTTTAATTATCAAGCACAATGGTTATTACTCAATCTAAAACAAAGGGTTATGGGGCCTTTTGTTTATATAACAGACTGTATACTTAGTGTATATAATATACTCTAAGACTGTGACAGTAGATGCCATCTTAGGAGTATAATGTATTAAATGAAGTATTTATATTATATTAAATTTGTACATGTGAATTCAAATATATATACATATAAATGGTATAATATATACATTTTTTGACTGAGTAACAAATCAGGAAAAGTATATACCATTCACACACACACACACACATTGATGCATACAACGGTGTTATGTATAAAAGTATTATTATCATAAAAATGTGTAAATGATGCTTGTATATATATTAATATTTGTATAAAAGCATTAAATTAAAGTGTTTAATAGTTTTAAATATAAAGCTTTTTAGACTGGATTTTGTTATACGTGGAATATGAACAATTAATTAAGCTTGTGATATAATGTTATTTCGGGGAGAAATAACATTATAAGTTGCTTGTGGTTTAAGTAACTAGTAGTATAGATAAATTATTACCTGGATAATATGTTATATTAAGGACTATTTTTTATTATGTTTATTATTTGTAATAAACTAGATGTTATAGATTCATTACATTTAATCTAATGGACTAAAGGAATGTATGTGATATTTCTGTACATAACATAATTTTTATTAGCTAAAGAGAAATATTTTATATGATTATATTGGTTTTTATAATATTACATTTTTACCAAATCTCGCATTCATGACTTTAAATAAGTAGTGATCACATTCCACTAGCTTAATTATCACCATCAATGCAAGATGAGGAGTAATCTGATTGAGTGGTGTGTATAATTCGATTGATCCTAGAGATCATTAATTATTGAAAACTTTAGCCAAAGTAATGTTTTAATTAAAAATTGTCATTTCATATGTCGATATAGTTTTCATATTTATGTGATATCATATTCGAATGGATTTGTTTATGGTACACATTATGTATTAGATATATTCAACACATGGGTCCTAGTTTGTTACTTTGGATTTTCACATCATCATTATCTACCCATCTATGAAGGGAGGGCCATCCCCTTATTTGGGAGATAGTGTAGGGGATCTATGGTCTATGGTTGGTGTAAAAAAGTGCTCAGATAATGCTCTCCATCCCAGTTGAAGTATTACACTAGAGACTACACTTGAGATTCTAGATTGATACTTGAGTCATAGAGACTCTTAAGCCATGGAGACTCTGCTCTATGGAGCTTTGTATCATGTTTTATCATTTGAAATATTATTATGTATTATTGAAAACTATAATATTTATGCATTATACTTGTACAATAATGGCTGTAATGTTGTATTAGTTGTGGTTGAAATTATACTATTTCATTTATGATTAGATGGAGTATTTATGGTTATTTAGTATTGTTCATGATTATCATATCTATTCATGGTGATCCTTAGTTAAGTGGATTAGCTATAAAACTTTTGGTTAACTAAATTAATACAATTAGTTAAATATCACTAATTATGTTTCTTATGGTGAAATTTATATGATGAATATGTGCAATATTTTTTTTAAATTACTATATTCTGGTAAAACCCAGTGGGGTTATTACATTGTGGTATCAGAGTTGAGGCTCAAACTCTAGGACTTAATATGTTTGCTAACATAAATCTATTCTTATAATAAGAAGGAAGAATAATAGTGTGCACTAGATTAAGAGGTGAGGGTACTTTGAATACCTAACCCCCTATTGATCCAAATAAGTTTGCTGCTAAGTAAGCTAAAAAGTTAGATCAAATCCTCAAAACCATGTAAGATACTAGGGACTAAATGATGACCCTAGAACAAGAAGCACATGGCCATAAAGAGGAGAATTCTTAGGAAGAACTTGAAGAACATCATGATGACTAGGAACATCTTCAAGAGTATAGGCATGAAGAAGTGCCATAGGATGTGAGAGTTCAAGTAGCTACAAAGTTGGCATGTGATAGGAAAAAGGTGAATCCACCCAAGTTTGATAAAACTATTTTGTGGGATGGAGATAAAGCACGATTGATAGAAATGGATAAGTATTTCAAGATTCAAAATTATTTTGAAGTCATGAAAGTAGTCTGGGGAGCTTATTAGCTTGTTAGTGAAACAATAACTTGGTGGGAAAACAAGAAGCACGAGACGAGTCGTGACTCAACCACCACTACTTGGGAATAGTTTGTGACAATATTTAGGTCATGATGGCTTCTAAAACTATATTTAAATCAAAATATTATGGATTTTTAGAATCATAAGATCCTTAAGTATGTACCTTATTATCAGGTAGATGAGAGGTTTAGAATCAGGGAATTCATCATAGAATTAAAACCCCAAATTGGTTATAAAGTAGATGTGCATCGTCCATTACCATGGATCATGGGTTCAAGAAGGTGGTCAAGTAAGAACATAAACTACAATATCTTTCCCAAGTCAGAGATAAGTTCAAAAATAAAATTGGAATTTATAAACCAACTTTCAAGAAGAAAGACTCAAA
This sequence comes from Torreya grandis, assembly GCA_037957365.1. Taxonomy (NCBI): domain Eukaryota; kingdom Viridiplantae; phylum Streptophyta; class Pinopsida; order Cupressales; family Taxaceae; genus Torreya; species Torreya grandis. The sequence goes on from JARHVA010004067.1 coordinate 633,274, forward strand.
GCATAGGAGTGGAGACTCCAAGGGTTAGTTCAAGAATTATAATGCAAATTTCAATAGTGGTCCAAGGACTAGGAAACTTGGTAATGGTTTCAAGGGTGGTTTCATGGGAAACTGACATACTAATAAGAAATGACCAGTTGGAGGTTGCTTCATTTATGGAGGTGACCATTTTACTTCAGAATTTTCTTAAGACAAATCAAAGAATAAGGGTTCAACTTCTCAATAAGGTACATTTCAACAATAGATTCATACAACCATTAACAATCAATAGGTTGAGTATCAAGCTTCACCCATAGAACTGTTATGTATTTTATTTGATCATCCAATTTATATTTTGATTGACGCATGAGGTACATAATGTTTTGTTACTCCAAGAATTCTTAGTAAATTGTTTAAAAAGGCTAGAGTTATGACAAATACATGATCAATATAATATGGGAATGAGACTAAGGTCAATGTTGATAAGTGTTTAGTCAAATTAGAGATTAAGTTTCTAGAGTTCACTATAGTAGTAGATATTTTTGTAACATCGTTGGGATCATATGATGTGATCCTAGGAGTTAATTAGCTTGCAAAGCATAAATCCAAGGTTGACTATTTTTTGAAGAAGGTTGCGTGATAAGATGATTTTGAAAATCAGACACAACTTTAGGGTCAGAAAAGGGAGTTAAAGGTAATGAATATTTCTACAATCTAACTCAATAAATCTCAAAATAAGGGATACCAGGCATTTATCATTAAGATAAATGAGATGGAGAAATCTAAGGAACCATCTATCAAATATTATCCTTTTTTTATAAACTTCCATGACATATTTCCATAAGAATTACCAAGATTTTCACCTAAGTGCGAGTTTGATTTCTTAATTAATATCATACTTGGATTGGAATCATAGTTTAAGGAATTGTACATAATTACAACCACTAAATTAGTTAACCTAAAGGCATAACTTCAGTAGTTGTTGTTGAAATGGCTGATTCGACCAAGTGTGTCACCACGGGGTGCACCATTTGTCTTTGTCAAGAATAAGGATGACAATATACATCTATGTATAGACTACATGATGTTCAATAAAATATAAATAAAGAAAAAATATTTGCTACCATGCATTGATGATCTCATTGATCAAATGTGAGGGGAAATAGTCTTTTCTAATATTGATATCAGAGAAGGGTACCACCAATTGAGGATTTGTGAAGAGGATATTCTAAAAAAATAACGTTCAATACTTGATATGTGCACTATGAGTTCACAATGTTACCATTTGGATTGATAAATGTTTTAGTAGCATTTATGAATCTTATGAACAATATGTTCAAAGATTACTTGGATAATTTTGTTTTGGTCTTTCTTGATGACATCTTCATTTATTCTAAGGATGAGGATGAGCACTTGAAGCATCTAGAACTAGTTTTGCTTCATTTGCAAAAGCACAAGTTGTATGGAAAGTTGTCTAAGTGTGCATTTTTACAAAAAAGAGAGTAGTATTTGGGACATATTATCTTAGTGGATGGTATTTCAATGGATCGAATAAAGATAATAACCATAATGGAGTCGCCAAAACCAAAGAATGTGCATGAGGTAAGGAGTTTCATGGGATTAGTAAGATATTACAAGAAATTCATTCTAAATTTATCTACGATAGCTAATCCAATTACCCATCTTTATTGGAAGAATAAGATTTTTGTCTAGTTAGATAAGTGTGAGGTATCCTTTTAAGAATTGAAAGGGAGGCTTACTTTAACACTAGTGCTAAGAGTTCTTGATCCTAATGGTCAATTCTTAGTGATCATCAATGCATTTAGAGATGGATTTGAAGGAGTTCTTATGTAGGATGGCTCAGTGGTAGCCTATGATTCTAGGAAACTAAAGTCATATGAGGTGAAGTATGCCCCTCATGACATAGAATTTGTAACAATTATACATGATTTGTAAGTTTGGAGGCATTATCTTTTGAGAAACTATTTGAGCTCAAGACTGATAACTTGGGACTCAAGTACATCTTCACCCAACCAAACCTAAATACTCATCAAAGGTGATGGTTAGAGTTTTTATATAATTATGATTTTGATGTTAATTATATCAAAGTCAAGGAGAATAGATTAGTTGATGCTCTAAGTTGTAGGAGGTACATAGTAGTCATGGCTACTATCAAGAGTACTTTCATAGATCAAGTAATCAAATTCTTATCAGGAGATGAATTCTATGATTAGGTTAGGAAAGTGTTGTATGAGAATACTCAAAATCTTAAGTATAAATAATTTAGAATAGAAAGTGATGGTATTTTATGGTATAATAGAAGGATGTATATACTTGATAAATAAAATTTTAGGAGCACGATGCGAAAGGAACTACACAATTCTCCATATTTAGGACATCTAAGAGTAACCAAGCTCATGACTGAGCTTAAACCACTCTATTTTTAGAAAATAATCAAGAGAAATGCATTAGATTTTGTGTTTTATTTTCTGGAATGTCAGTGTGTGAAAGTTGAACATGTGCATTTGTTTGGATTGTTGTATCTACATGATATACCAAAATGGAAGTGGTAGGTGATCAATATGGACTTCATCCAAGGGTTTTTATCATGAAACCAACATGACATGATCTTGGTTGTAGTTGACAAACTAACCAAGGCATCCCACTTCATACCGGACAACTTGACAGATGATGCACCTATGCTTGTGAAAAGATTCATGAATGAAGTGTATCAATCACATGGTTTTCCAAAGAAGATAATTTTGGATCGAGATCTGAGTATGACTTCTAGGTTTTGGTTGACTCTAAATTCAGCTCTAGGTATGCAGTTTAACTTTAGTATTGCTTATAATTCATAAATTGATAGATAGATAGAGTGAGTTAACTAGGTTTTAGAAGATCTCCTTTATATGTATTGAATGGATCAACAATACAAGTGGGAGGAGTACCTTATATTTGTTGAGTTTGATTACAACATCTCATATTGATTAGCATTGAAGATGGCTCTATTTGAGGCATTTTGTGGAAGGAGGTGTACAACACCAATCAATTGGGGCAAGTTAGAAGGTAGGGTGGTATTTGGATCTAAGATGCTTTCAAAAATGGAAGAGCAAGTTCTAAAAATTAGGTAGAGGTTGGTTGAGGCTAATGATAGACAAAAGCTATGTTGATCTGAAGAGAACAATTAGGCAATTTTTTGTAAGTGATAAAGTGTTTTTGTAGGTTAAGTCTCAGAAAAACTTGATTAAATTTAAGAAGTCAGTGAAATTTTCACCAAGATATGTTGGACCCTTCGAGATTTTGTAAGTGGTCAATTTTTTAGTGTATAGGCTTGCATTTACACCAACTCTAGCTCTTTTACATAATGTCTTCCATGTGTCTTATCTTAAAAAGTATATTGCTGATCTTTCACATGTATTAGATTGGAATGCTTTACAGGTTCTGGACCTCAGAGTGGTCATGATAGATTCAATCAGAGTAATTGACACTCATAAACTCCATTTGTATAATAGATGAGTTTCAAAGTGTAAAGTCCATTGGGACCATTATTCTATAGTGCCACTTGGGAGGACTATGATAAGTTTTACAGGGTATTTTCATATTTATTTGATTTATTTGCTGCTATATATTATATTATTTTCCATTGAATAATGTTTTAAATTTATAACTTGTGTTTTTATAAATGTCATCAGGATGATGACCAACTTTAGGGGAGAAGGATGTCAAATCCTAATTTCTTTCTATGTTGAATAACCTATTTAATCTATGGATTATTATGGTTTATTAGTTAATTAACTAATATTTGATTAAGCATTATGACATATGCTAATTATGGGATAGATATGTGTTGGTTAATTTACATGATTAGTTTGCTATGAGTTAGTAGTACTTTTACATTCTATACATTATGATCATGTCTGTTAGTTATACAACATTATTTTGTGGATATAATGATGTTTTGAGCTAACTACCTTTATTTTTGTGAGGTGGATGTAAGACATATTCTTCTTTCAGAGTATGATCGAGGGAGAACATCATCAAAGATAGTGGGTTGGATGGAGACATTGGGGGATAATAAAGAATGAATCCAAAAACCCTTACATACACCGCATAGTATATCATGTTTCATAATTAATTTTTTGATATAGATAACATATCATGTTTTGTGTACTTTTCCTTTAGATGATTGTTAATATACTTTATAGTGTGATCTCAATAGCTATTGATGATCATGTTGATTTGTTTGAAGTGATTTCATTATTTTTTGTGATTGTACATAACTTATCTTATATGATGTAATTGTTTAGTTGAATGAGTGAATTCATTTATGTTTTACTTACCTTACTTCCTTGATATGTATGGCTGTGTAGTATAATGATAGGATGTTATGACATATTTCATTATTTTTATTGGATCTATAAGATTTAGGTAATAATAATTAAAGATTATTATTACAATATATATATATATATATATATATATATATATATATCCAAGTGTCAAAAGATATAAATAGTATAATTTTAAAATATCTTTGTTTTTGATTAAATGTTTCACCAAAGGTTTGATATTCATAATATATGTTAGATAATGAATATATTGATTTTAATTGGTAAATGATTTGAGGAAAACCTTGTATTTGCAAAGTGTGTTTGGGGATAACATTTTAACATTAAACAATGATCTTATAATACCTAATTACATTTCCAGACTATATAGTCATTATGTTAATGGGTAGTCAATAGTCATTGCATCGAGAGTTAATGATTAATTGACTAAGTTGTTCATCGTTGTGTGGTATAGCATGAAGATTATGACTTGTGGTTTATTTTTTTATTTGGATGATTTGTGAAGTCAATATCATGCAAATATAATATGGATTATTAAAATGATTATTTAGGAATTCTTATGGAAGCCTCAAGATGGTTAGGGTTTCTAATCATCAATTAATTTTGAGTTAACCATCATTTTGGATAAAATCATGGACTTACTGTCTATTGCATGGTGGCAAACTTTGAAGTTGGTTGGGCTATTTTTGCATGCATTATGTTTAGTCAGTTGAATATGCCATTAATGAGGGAGAAGAGGATAGAGAATATATTTGGGTACAATAAAAAGGAAAGTAGAGTGGGATATGGAAATGAGATGGCATGACACATGACATACAAATAAAAGAGAAGAAAGAGAAAGTTTGAGTGAAAAAGAAGGAGAATAATCAACTTTCTTAGCATAATTACCAGGTTGGTATTGTATTTAAATTTCTTTTGTGTAATGTGGTAGGGAATTTGAATGGAATGGTTACTAGGTTTACTTTTGTTTAAAATATTATGCTAATTCTAGAGGACTGTGTGTAGGGCCCTGTGGAAGGCTCAAGTTCCACATAACCCTACATCCATCCTAGGGTAACCTAAGGGAATTAAGGTAGGGCTGTAGGATTTTCCATGGTTGTTTGGCTTTAATCAACCTCTGTATTAAAACTCCCCTTCCATTTTGATAATATTTATTATACAAAGGAATGGATATTTCTTGATGGGTATATACATGATGTGGCTTGAGCTAATTGTTTTGAACTAGGTTGTTATATATTCGTTAAGGTATTTTGAAATATAGATTAAAATTATTGACTATATGAGTACTCAACTATGTAAACTAATTCAAAATTTTGGGTATAACTATATGGGTTTCATTATATAAAAAGGGAATATGAATATATACATAGATATATATAAGTATATAATTGATTTAATTTAATGATATATATATATATATATATATATATATATATATATATATATATATATATATATATATATATCTTGAATCATAGGGCTTTAGTGGGAAACTATATGTGTTACATTTAAATGCTAAAGATACTTGTATAGATGAACTTGAGGCTTTTGTTTTGGCTGGATTTAAGTTGCTTTAGATTTAAAATGATTTTGTACAATCAGATCAAAATTATAGTTTTATACTATCAACTATGATCTGAAATCTTGTGTCATGAATACTTGTTCATTATGGTTTTAGGAATAGTCGGCTTAGTCATATTATGTAACCTAGTTATGGGTAGGTGAATGACTGACTGTAGATTATGCAATCATATTTATGCATATAAATATACACAAAAATATTATAGTATACATGGAAAAGTTTAGTGTTAATTATGTTCATTATATATATGAACTATGCTTATATTTGGATGTGACTCTATGTTCGGATTTGTCTTGAGCTATGTAAGAGTTTTATACAGTCAATATAAGGACTAGGTATACGGGCTTAATTGTATATTTTTTATAGTTTTATTTGGCCAAGTCTAAGTTGTTTATATATCAAAACTCAAGTTGGGTATGGTTTGCTATGTGTAGTTGTTATATAGCTGAACCCGAGTTTGCAATAGTTAGATGTGTGTTTTAATTATTCATATGCATTTATTTAAAATGGTAAACTTAAATCGATTGATTTTATATATTTGATTTAATAGTTTTGATGGATGGATGAGTAGCTATGTTTGATTGTCAAAATTTTACATGTTTTAATTATCAAACACAATGGGTATTACTCAGTTTAAAAAAGGGTTATGTGGCCTTTTGTTTATATAGCAAAATATATACTTAGTGTATACAATATACTCTAAGACTAAGATAGTGGATGTCATCTTAGGAGTATACTGTATAAAATGAAGTATTTATATTGTATTAAATTTGTACGTGTGAATTCAAATATATATATATATATATATATATATATATATATATATATATATATATATATATATATATATATGGTATAATTTATGCAGTTGTTGACTGAGTAACAAATTGAGAAAAAAATATAACTTTCATATATATATTGATGTATATAACAATGTTATGTATAAAAATATTATTATCATAACACTATGTAAATGATGCTTGTATATATATTAATGTTTGTATAAAAGCATTAAATTAAAGTATTTAAGAGTCTTAAATATAAAACTTTTTGGACTAACTTTTGTTATATGTGGAATATGAACAATTAAATGAGCCTATGATATGATGTTATTTCAAGGAGAAATAACATTATAAGTTGCTTGTGGTTTAGGTAACTAATAGTCTAGATAAATCATTACCGATATGGTATGTTATATTAAGGACTGTTTTTGATTCTGTTTATTATTTGTAATAAACTAGATGTTATAGATTCATTGCATTTCATTTGATGGACTAAATGAATGTATTTGATAATTCTGTACTATCATAATTTTTATTATCTAAAAGGAAATATTTTCTACAAATCTATTGGTTTTTATATTATTATATTTTTATCAAATCTCACATTCATGACCCTAAATAATCAGTGGATGGATTCCACTAGCTTAATTAATGCTATCAATGCAAGATAAGGAGTAATCTGATTGAGTGGTGTGTATGAATCTGATTGATCCTGGAGATAATTAATTATTTAAAACTTTGGCCAAAGTAATGTTTTAATTATAAATTGTCATTTCATATGTTGATATAATTTTCATATTTGTGTGATATCATATTAGAACATATTTCTTTGTGGTACACATTATGCATTCGATATCTTCAACACATGAGTTTTGGTTTGTTACTCTAGATTCTTGCACTATCATTATCTACCCATTCATGAAGGGAGGGCCATTTACTTGTTTAGAAGATAGTGTGGGGGATCTATGGTCCATGGTTGGTGTGTAAAATCACTTGGATGATGCTCTCCCTCCCAGCTAGATTACTACACTAGAGACTACACTTGAAATTACAGATTGATACTTGATTCATGGAGACTTTTGAGTCATGGAGACTCTGATGCATGGAGATTTGTATCATGTTTTATAATTTAAGATAATATTATGTATTACTAAAAATTATAATATTTATTCATTACACTTCTATAAAGTGGCTGTAATGTTGTATCAGTTGTGGCTGAATTATACTATTTCTTTTATAACTAGATACAATATTTATGGTTATTTAGCATTGTTCATGATTATCATGTCTACTCATGGTGATACTTAGCTAAGTGGATTAGATATAAACCTTTTGGTTAACTAAATTAATGGAGTTAGTTAAAGATCACTAATTAGTTTTCTCATAGTGAAATCATTATGATGAATATGTGTAATTAAATTTATTTCTTTTACTATATTCTGGTAAAACCCAGTGGGGTTGTTAGACTAATTATGTTTTTAGACAACACCCAGGTGACATATTTACTCATAGAGTCCCAAATTCAGTGGATTCTAACATCCCTCCACTCTATCAGCTCCCAAACCAAGCCCCAAATGGAAATGTGTTCACGTACACTACCCTCAATAATATGGTGGCTAGCAATCTACCATCTTACATTCCATTGAGTTACATGTCACTCACGTATATTCCCCATCTACAAACACCCAATCCTTCTCCATATAATGTTATTCCTCCTTATTATCATATGTTATCTAAATCTACGCAACCAAATAATTATTTTTTGGCTTATTCTAAATCACCTTACCAAATACCCTCTTTTTCTCATAGTGGTTATGCAAGCAACCCCTATCCAAATCCACCCCTTTAACCTTATCCTACCATGCCTTCCATGAAATTAAATGTTATGGGGACTTACACTGAGTACCTAAAAGAACACCTCGATCAAAACATACAAGGAGTTATTTTACCGCATCCTCCTTTTAGACTTCCTAAATTTAAATGGGAATGAGATCCCAATGTGCATGTCAAAGTGTATGCCACCACCATTAGGTAACTCCTGCCTTAAGGTAGGGTTTTTGATAACATATTTCCCAAAACCCTAGAAGGAATTTATCTCAATTAGTACTATCACCTCACTGAGGTTTCCATCTATTCCTATAGATAATTCATGGTGGAATTTGTCAAAACCTTTGATATGAACAAGGTGCTAAAAATTGGCATTTAAGAATTCCTACACACTAAACAATAACATAATGAATATGCTACCCATTTAATTATGAGATGGTATAAAGTTACATATTCATCTATTAGTGCACTAAATATGGATAAAATATAACTGTGTAATCTCTTTCTTCATTCCCTTAATAAGGAAACAAGAGAGGATGTCCAAATGTTCCCTTATCAATGATATTAAGAAACACTTGAGATCACTTTTTGAGTTGACTAAGTGGCCATTGATAGTGGCCACCAAAATTATAGAGCCAATGGATATATAATTACTCGTAACCAATATAATGGGGGTTTTTAAAACACAAATCAAAATAATGTTAACAAACAAGGCCCTAAGGTTCTCAATAAAATCCAAAATGCCACCACTAATGTCATGACTAACCAAAATAAGAAATTAAAGCCCATAAACAATAACCAACCACAATTCATGATCTTATTCATATTGTTCATGTGGTTGATTTCAATCATCCTTCACCATGCAACATAAAATTCCAAAATCCAAACTAAAACCAATTTCAACACATGGACCATCTGCAACTCCAAAACCAACCCTTTTAACAAGGGAACAACCAATAAAGTTTTGGTCAAGAAGGACAAAGTTAGATACCCAGGGAATATGATCACAATGTTTATTGCATTTTCCATAAAGTAATTGGACATGACACCTATACTTATAAGGTGCATATAAAATATATTCAAAGACCCCCTAAGGACCAAAGGAATTTTCTTTGACATGTTCCTAGGGAAAGAAAATGCAAACTGTCAGACTTTATAAAATGGTCGTATTACACGCCAAAACTAAAACTTACAAATTTACCAAAACCCTTTCTCCAATGACCAGATGTGTGTTACCCAAAATTAGCCATAAGGTAACCCATCAAGCCAACCAATCCAACAAAATAAATCTCCCTTGGTTGGCACTCATGATGCCTAAGCTTCTACTTATGGCTCAACCAATCCTAATATGGCTCCCCAAGTGGGGCCTCAAGGGAAGATTAGGATGATAAGATTTATGGAGTTAGAAATAAAGGAAGAGGTGAATATTATTACTCACAGAGAGAGTATCATCCTAAAATTCCTCACCTTTAAAACATTATGGAAGTTGATGTCATTCCAAAACATGTGGGAAATTATGACCTAGTTGCAGACCTTATGTAGACATTTTTCCACATCTATTTTATTGATTTACTCAAGAATTTGTCTATTCACCATCAACATTGCTTGATGTCCTAGGGTTGGGACACCTAGCTAGTTTTACTTCTCTACTTCAAGACCAAATCAATCACATTGATCTTGATATGTTTCCACCAGGGCAAGATTTGAGGGATGTTGGTTATTTTTTTGACCTTAGGAGCCTACCTCCCAATGCTAAAATGGATAGAAGGGGAGGTCCACCCTTATATATACAAGTTTATATTTATAATAATTATGTAAAAAGAATAATGGTCAATGATGGGGTAGTATTCAACATAGTCCCCTTTTCATTTATCCAAAATATTTGATATAGAAAAAACTAATTATTCAACAAACCAAAACACTCTTCGAGGCTATGATAGTCTCAAATCCACTTCCATAGGAACCATTGTGCTTCCCATTACTATAATTCCCAAGATCATGTTGACTAAATTTTACATAATTTATAAAGATACCAATTACAACATGATCTTAGATAGGCCTTGGATTCATAGGATGGAGGCAATCACTTCTACCCTCTTCCATAAAATTAATTTCATCCATTTGGGAAAGGTCTTTATTGTCAAAGGGAATCCTAAACCCTTTTATGCCCTTCAAGCAACCATGCATAACAAATTTGGGCTACACATTGATTATCACTTACCCACCAATGGTGTAATAAAACCCCCACATATAGTCGAAGTCAAAAAACCCATGAACCCTAAAGTGGTTGTCTTTAAGAAAGGGGAAAATCTTCATAAATCCATTTTGAAGATATAAATCTAAAGAAAAGGAAGTTATAACAACTAAAAAAGTAAATGGTAAATATATTACAATGATACCTGTCATCTTGCAAAAATATGAACCCATTAAGCTCCCTTTTGACCCATACTAAATCAAGAAATATAGAACCCACATGCCTCTTGGTTGTTTAACCTTTTTATGTTTTAGTAAAAATAAGGGGGAGCATACGCTAATCAAACAAATGGCCAATATATTCTAAAAGTAAGCTAATTAAATAATTCAAATTCACAATATTATAATACAATGCTAAATTATGAAAGTACACTAAATATAAAAAGTATAATACCAAAAAGTAATTTTAATATAGCAACATAAAGAAGAAACAACACTTAGATTATTTAATGATGTGTAGGTGAATCTAGTAGATGGAGGTATAAGAGAGGATAGGATGATGTTTCATTGTGATTCATCAGATTTTAAATATTTCTCTATGTCAGCCTGGACACTACCTTATAGATCTAGACACTACAATCAACACTTCTATCCTGAATCCATCACTTTTCTTTGGTATAAAATACATGTAATTTTTTGGAATAAATGATTGTGCCTATTAGGGTTCACTTTCACCTTACAAATTATCAACTTGAATCATGTGCACATATTCTAGATATAAGTCTTTTGATCAAAACCTTAGGTCTTCTAACTTAGGCATGCCAATTTGAAAAATAGGGGTTAGTGGGCTCAAGTGAAGTCAAGATAACCTAAAATACCCCTATATCAATGGGTGATAGGTATAGTCATATAATTCGAAGAGGGCCTCAGAATGATGTAGTTCTCCCCTTATATGGTATTGTGTGTGAATAATTGTGCAATATGTTATATGCAAGTGCATGTAGTTGTCTTTTTTTTAAACTTGATGAGTAATGCTCATGAGATGATTTTTGAATGCTTCAAACATGTAATAAGACTACTCCCATGATTTATTTGAAAATAGTAAAGGATAGGATAGTAGGAATTAGCTGTGTAAATGATTAAGTGTGAACTTATTAGGTGTTTAGTTGGTAATTGATAGATGGTAATGAATGAATTTTTATTTTGTATTTATAACACACATTTTGAAATGATATCATAGGAGGGTTAAAATAGAACCATATGACAACCCATACATATTGAAATATTTTTAAATTTAACTATTTGTAATGCTCAAATAATAGAGTACGATTTGGGACACTAGCGTCGATGCTAGTGTCCTAATCTGGATGGTAATGTCTGAGAGGATAGAAAGTTGTTGAAGATATGTAACTACTAGAGTAGGATATAGGTCATATTTTTTATAGATTGTGGGCTATGGGTGATATGGGTAATTAGAATATTAGGGTTAGACTATAATATAAGCATTTAAACATAGTGAGATGGCAAATGTGAGCCTTTTGGTATTAAAAAGGTCATGAACTAAAGGGTTGATCCAAAGGTGATATTTTTCAAGTGTACAAGACTAGTTTATCATATTTTAGTATCTATATCTCCCCTCCCCCCAATATAGTAATGCATAAGGATGGAATTATTAGTTTACATTAAAAAAACATGTACCATGGTGTGTACGACACTCCTTGTCTTTTCTTGAGCTATTTTTAAATTTTAAATTTGTATATTAACTATAAATTAAGAGCATGTTAAAGTTTAATTAGTTCATATAATTTTAAAATTGAATAATTTAAATACTTGAAAGAAAAGAGAGTAAGGAAGAAGTACACCTATGTGTCGATGCAAACATGTTCCCCCTTGGTATTTTGCTTTATTAATGATGATTCTTTTTTGAGGAATTGGAGAGAGAGGTTCATAATTGAACCTTAGAGATGTGAAGAGGAGAATTTTAAGGTGATAATGCACCTAATCCAATGCAAGGGTGAGTTATGCCAAGGCCATTTAGATCATTGAATCTTAATCACATAACACAATTGTATACATAATATAGATATTTTATCCAATCTTGTCTAGGTCAAATGGTGTAACCATCTCATCCTACAAAAGGGAAGTAGTGTCAACCATACGACTCAAGGGAGTTAACTGCTATAGATAGATAAAGCTCAATCGGTGCATTTTGGTAAGGTCAATGCATATATGTGTATATAATCTAAATATGTATATGTGATTTGGTGCATTTACATTTTATATACACCTTTAATGTGTTTTAATCTGAAGTATGTATCAAAATGTAACCTCTACTTTGTAAATTGTGTATAGTATCATAAAAAATATGAAACCTATGTCCCAAATATATAAAATTGGTGACAAATTCAAAAGATTCTAACCCAAGTGAATATCTAAATAATGTAAACTATATTTAAATTCACTAATTTTACCAATTGTATGTGTCTGGAATCTTGTCTCTATGACATGCACCCCTTTTGAGGTGATGCGAATGCAATGGGCAAGACACCTTATCTCAAAAGCATAAGATAATCATGCTATATTTGTATCAATCATGTAGTAATCAAGCATATAGTGGTATTTTGTCTACTTAGATATATCAGTGAAGCTCATAGTATCTAATCATAACAAATCCTAATATGCATGATATGGATCATGGCAACATCTAGAAGTAGTAAGTACAAGTTTAACAAATAATCAATCACACACACAAGAGCACTCAATGTCACATAAAATGAGTCTAAGGAGACCACAAACAAGGGGCATGCTCAAATAATGCACACTTAAATGGAGTACATGTTCAAATGTCTACAAAAAAAAGAAACAACACTTAGGGGCAATGTGGCCAACAAACAAGGAACATGGTCAAATGTTTCACAATCATAACAAAGTAGAAAAATAAGTACACTCAAGTGATCCATGTGGGAAGATGAATAGGTGAAATAAAAATAACTAGCATAAACATATCATACTAGTCCTTACATACATATATGTTAGTAAAATGTCATGTACCATAACTTATCTAGTGCATTATGTAAGATGTAAGCATGAGTATAGACATGTGTAAGCATTAATATATAATTTCAACATGATAATGTAAATTTATCATAAATTAATATCACCTGTAGCAATCATGATCAATAAAAGTAGATACTACTAATGTAGTGTGTCATGCAGGTCGGGGAAAGGTCCAACATTTGTGTGCTCATGTATCATATATTTAGTGTATGCATGTATTACACTCAAGCTCCCATGAAATATATGTGTGTATAGAAAGTAAATGATATGATATTTACTAACATAAAGTAATCAACTAATTTAACTTTTAAAGGATTATAGAATGTAAAAGCTAAGTTGTTAAATAGTCTAAGTACAATAAATCAAGGTATAAATATGTAATAAATACAACCACTAATTTGTGCAAAAATTTCCCTAACTTGATTATTTTAAAAATATCAATGAAATATATAAGGATGTACTTAGCTAGAAACTAACTGAGACAGATGATTAGGAGTCTAAAAACTGGTGTGGAATCTTATCTAAGTGTTGAAAATAGGGTATAGGTGCTAGAAAATCTCATGGATAGTAGCATTGTACCTTAGACAATATCACATTATGCTAGTGTCCTTTGTGTAAAAATTGTCTGATCTTTTGGGTGCAGCTCTGGTTGATTCTGATATACCTATACATGTGTAGATGAACCTTGATTCACTATATGTGCATTATTTTTTACTAATTTAAGATTAAACCCTATACCTCCATGCTGTTAGGGTATTTGAGTGGCACAAGTAGCAAAAGTGTGATTTTAGCTAGGTAGGCTAGACATCCTCAACACCTCACTATGTTAAGAGTTGCCTACATACCAATACTCTGAAGAGGGATCAAGACTAATTTAGTTCTCCTTCCTAAGCACTTGATGCAAGTGAAAGTGAATGATAGTATGAGTGTCAAATTGAAAGCTTTAAATGATGCTTTAGACTAGAAATCTATATATCCTGGGCTTGGGATGGCTATAGATGACTGTATATAGAAGTAGGGCAGAATAGGGATGAAGAACCTTGATTGGGCACAACTTGTTCTAAGCATGTTTTTGTATTTTGCATCTAATTTCCATATGGTGGATAAAAGGCTAAGAGTCATGTATTTATACTGATCTAGTGCTTATGTAAAGTTTAAAATAGGTTTAGCCTAACTTTAGGTGTCTTAGGAATTGAAAAGATATTCATTGGGGTTGAAATTTGGCAAAGGATAATAACATTGTACCTTGGTTATAAGTGAGGGGTGCTAGTGTCCAAAGTATGACTCTAGTGTCCAGGTGACATAACTTGAGGCACTAGGGGCTTGGATCCTTAAAAGAGGGTTTGGGACTAATTTTGAGATGTCTAGGGATGTGTAAGGCCCACACAAAAGTTGGATAAGGGTCAAAATAGGCCCTAAGATAGGCCTAGGGCTAAGTTAAGGATGGGTGGTCTCAAGTGACACTAATTGCACTCGTGACATTTTATATGAATATATTTTCCCCCCTTTTATTATATAAATGCAACAACGCAAAATGATTAAGATAAAGGAAAAATAACTATACCTAGACTTACCTAAGAGGCAATGTCCTTGAATCTAGGTCTGCGTATGTGAAGTGTGCTCCATTACATATCCTTTAAATAAAACATGGATGAATCAATCCTTAATTAAGATATATCAAAAGTAAATAGAAAATTGAGTAAATAAATAAGAGATAGGAAAGGAACATAAACACCTCACTGGGTACGTGAACCAATGCAAAAACTTGGTGACATGTTGTGTGTATAACTAGTGATTAAATCAATGAATAGATTGGACTAAGATAATGGATTGATCAATCCCCATGTGTGGGTGGATTAAGAACTCAAGTAGGCTATGACTCCATCATCTCCTACCTATGTGTAGTAGATGCATCTATAACTAAAATTATGCAATGTAACTGTAACTATGTAGGATGGCCTTAGGGCCATTTAGAAACTCTAAAATATAAATTAGCCAAGGGGCCTCTCAAGCACTCAGAAATGTAGCTTAGGGATCACACGGAAATGCCAACCACTATAGATGGAATAAGGCATAAATATGGTGCAAATGGTTTTTGAAGTACACAATGTAGAGAATGACATGGAGTTTGCCATTCCATCTGAGATGAGCTAGTACAACACTGATCATATGGAAACAATGTGCTGCACACATGCCCCTAATTATGATATTTATGCATATGGATTCTAGATCAAGTTTTATTAATCTATGTATGTGTATATGAAACTAAAATGGGACTGATCATGCATGCACGATGCCCCTAATTTGAGCAAACTTGGTATGATCATGTGCAAAACTAAGCATAAACTGACCAAATATAATAACTTGTGATTGAAATTATGCAAATCTAGGCTGTAACTATTTTTTTCTTTTATCAATTATGGATTTTAATATTTATGGGGTATTGGATAATAGCAAGGTTCTTTGGATAGTAATACATTTTACTAGTGTCCTACTTTTAGTGCTAGTGTCCTCTATGTTATTTTTATACCAAACTAGCTCTGATCTCTATCTGACTATTTTCCATTATGTTTTCCTAATTATGAGCTCTATAATTATATGTTTTCATGTTGAAAACTATATTTTGAGTACACTTAGATGGCCTGATCTTTGTGGTAAAACCTTGTGAATGCTCCCTCTTTTGAGGGGAGTTATTGTATCTGTGTAATAACTATCCTCAAAAGAAAATATCTGCATGATGTGTGTTAAGTTAAAAAATTATATAATATCTACGTAATAAACTAATATAATGTATGTACATGACATTGAAATTTAAGATAATTTGAGCATAAGTTGGTAATGCGTGATGTATGTTAGATATAACATTCACAAGGTTGTCAAGATAGATATAAAAATATAAGCATGTATATGAACTACAAATATGATTAGTAATTTGTGTGAACTAACTAGGGGGATGGGGAATGATATCCATTAAGGTAACCAAGGAGGAAGAGTAGATGCATAGAGCTCTCATGGTATCTAAAACTAAGTGTTAGTGTAACAAGTAAGAGAAAAATGTCATGGCCATGACACACACATGAAAACATACATATAACACACATGAGTCCTAAAAATTAGGCTAAGGGGCCACAATACAAGGGACATGGGAAGATGTCACTAAATTTGAGAAAACAATACAACAAAGACACATTCAAATATCCATGCATGCAAACAACAATCAAGGTTGGATAAGATCCACATGGAAGGACATGTTCAAATGTCCTCATGAACAATGAAGAAGGCACACATAAGGACATGGGCACATGTCTTGCTACTCCCCTAACTTATCATATGTATTGGGATATGAATATCCAAATTGTGGATTAATTATCCCTCTTTGATGTCATATCACATTTCTCTATGATTTTATTAGGTTATTAGGTTAGCCTATAGAGTAACCATGGTCTAGGTAGATAATATATAGGAGGTTCTAGGTAGTTGTTTATCATCATATCAGAGTATTCATTTTTTATTGCAAGCATTTGGGAGGTTTCCCCCTTGAAGTGGTGTTGATGACTCTAAGTGTATCATAGGTGATCTTAGTGTTTAAAGATCACTTCTCATTTTAGAATTCAAAGAATTCAGATCATGAGTAGCAAGTTGTGGTATTTTGGTTACCTATGATGAAATAACGATAGAGCAAGCAAACTGTTCCATAATATTTATATAAGTTAGTAGTTGGGAGCCATCGCGGCCTAAAAATATTTGTAAATAAGAGGATGATCTATGCTAATTAGTGTGAATTATGCTTAAATTCTAATTTAAAGATTAATTTATATGAATATTTATAATGGAAACTATGCTAAAGTGATTTGGTTAAAAAATAAGTAAAAGGTAGGTAAGGTAGAGAAGAAAAGTGTTGTTGATCTTCATCTCAGACATCATGACAAAGTTAAATTGTTTTTGAGGCATGCACTTAAAACCAATATATGAAGTAAGACAACTTAAGCTCAAATCACAACATATATCAGGCAAACTTCTAAGGAAAATAAGAAACAATGCAAATAAGAACCATGTTTAATTTAAAGATTTACTCCTTTTAGCAGATAGTTGATGCACATCTACAAATGTAGAGAAAATAAAATGAAGAAAACTAAGGAAACTTCAATTAACCTAGCATATGCACAAGTTAACAATTCTACATTCAAAAGGTATGTACCAAAAATTCAAAAGAACTATTCAAATCTAAGATTCAAAATAAACAATTAGGAGAGAAACCATATAGAAAATGATTCAAACAAATTTAAACAATATTTTTAGAATTCCTTGCTTGTATTAATAGCTCAAAAGTATACAAGTTTTGGCTCAAAAATCCCCCCTTTATAATATACAATAATCCTTTTATAAAAATAAGGAAGTATGTCAGTCATTTGCATTAACTTACAAGTGTTCAAATGCAAAGGATAATTGTCCTTTCTATAAAGTTTCTAGAATAAACTAGACTTTCCAAAATGAACTGATCTATAGGAAAATGTGCTAAAAAAATGCACATGCCTTTACAAAATAATATTCCATTTTCAAAATTTACAATGGTTCAATAAAAGAAAATGTTCCTAACTAATTGGTGGACTTTGTGCTGATGAAGTCCCTTGGTTCTGTTGAATCAGCTTTACTACCTTTTGATATTGCTCATCAATAAGTCTCAAATTATTTATAGGTTCAAGGAAGAGTTCATCCTCTTGCTCAACTAAGTCTTCAAAATCCCTATTATTTCTTTTCAAGGCTTCTTTAATGCTCATTGCCTCGCTAATTATTTCTTCTACCATTAGGATCATATCCATGACCCTACTATTGTAAGTTCCAGACTGGCCTTGGCTCTTGCTCTTTACCTCTTACATGACCAAAGTGGTCCTATGCTTAAATTAATCATCTATAACGATGCCCATAGAGCTAAGTGTTATAGATTTAGTAATCATGGTCTTAATGAACTGCTCTATCCTATCTAGTAACTCTTTATCATCCCTAAGGAGTCTTTTCAAGATCTTGGACCACATGCTCAATCCCTAAATTTTATCTATAATTAGTCCCATGACAACATTAAGATGCGATAGGATGATGGTCTTGAAACCTGGGATTTTATCCCCTATCAAGATGCTAATTAAATCCTTCATCTTATCTTTTGAACTTTTCCATTGAGTAATTAAACCCCTGGCTACTGCATCTTGCTGGCCTAATACACCTTGTCTTGCTTTTATTCTCTTTAATGAATTAAACATGTCATAAAAGGATGCCTCAAACATCTCTATCATAGTATTTGGGATAGATAAAACAACCCACCTCTCTAGATTTTCCCTTTTCTTCTTTAGGTTCTTTATTCAGATTGTACTTCAAGATTTAGGACTTCCACTTATGATTATGGCTGCATGGGGGGAGGTCTAGAGGATTGACCTCCTAGAAAGTGGTATTGCCTCAGACCAAGTTTCAAAATGTCATCTCTTCCTTTATAGACCCTTATCAATATGGCTTCTAGGTTGATGCCATGCTTCTTTAACCTTGCCAATACCACTGTGAAAGATGAAGTCTTGGTGTATATTGAGTCATAAACTCCTGGACAATGTTTATAGGCCATATTTTTTTTTTTGCATTCAAATGTTTCCCAAATCTATCATTGGGGTCCTACTATCTTAAATTATC
The DNA here is from genome assembly GCA_037957365.1 of Torreya grandis. Taxonomy (NCBI): domain Eukaryota; kingdom Viridiplantae; phylum Streptophyta; class Pinopsida; order Cupressales; family Taxaceae; genus Torreya; species Torreya grandis. The sequence goes on from JARHVA010004067.1 coordinate 652,716, forward strand.
ATGTTTTAACTTTAAAGATGCTCTATGCCTAGTAACTTATTCAATGTTGTCCCACTACTAGAAGATAGTTCTGCCAACATCCAAGGGTGGAGTATGTAGCGTCCTTTCCTTTTACCTCTACAAACACCATAAATACCATTGCATATTTGGAATGCAACTTCTTATTCAACCAATTTGTTTGAAACATGGAATCACAGTCTAAGTGGAGTTCACTGTATTCCCTCAATGTTGATGATTATGCAGTCCAGATAAAACCAGATGTCCCTAATGAACTCAATAGACTTCTTTACCAATGGGCTGAATTTGGACATTGGGAATCCTATTATAACCTTAATCAAGGCAAGATATATTCAATCACAAATAAATTGAATATGGTCCCTATACTTAAAGTTATGCAACTTTGAATAGAACTAAGACACTGCCTGTGTCTTTTCAGGTAACCATCCCCTAAAGTTAGGGATCTCAATTATGGCAAGCAAGGCATCCAAAAGATAAGACATCATATAGAATTTTTTCCTAGACCCTTTCTTGACTGTGGAGATCTACCTACATAAACATGTGCTGCTAACTTTGCCAATGGGAGTGGTGAGCTCCTTTTCAATCATAAAGTATACTGGGGGTACCCAAATGTTTTCAACATAAGTGGTAGTGGGGTTTCCACACAACCTATTCATCAAGGTCATTATCATCCTAATTCTAGGTCAAAATTGGTTGATGGTAATGTTTCCACTAACATTAGAAATTACATGGTTTATAGTTAACAACCATGGGGCTAGGATGGTTTTGAGGTCAATTTTCTTAGCCCATTCATTAAGTAAGGGTACATCTAATTAGGGTTTAGGTAACTTATAATAGTTCTTAATATCAATGGGAGACACATAAACAAGGAATTTAAGAGTATGTTCATTGATCAACATACCCTTTTCAATTTTACATTCTTTAAAAATATGGAGGAGGACATCTACATAGTGAGGTACCTCTAATTTTGTGAGTGCATGGTGAAGGCTCATCATGTGTTGTGCAACTAAGTCATAATATATTATCTTGAAGGATGAAATATTCTCATCCTCTTTCATTATGGGATGCAAATTTTCAATCATCCAAAAGAAATTTGACCAATTATTATCTCTAATTTTCAATGCCACATCATCAAATACTATGTCCTTAAAGACCCTTCCTTCTAAATCTATGGTTAAGTAGAGCTCTGTGTCCTCTTTATGTTACTTCCATACCGTTATGACTGTGAGCTCTATAAATTGCTCATAGTGGCCTAGAAATTGTCTCTAGATTAATTTGGACTTGCTCAAATGATAATTGAGCTCTCTCTGGTTCAACTACGGTTAATTTGAGATCAAATTAGGGCTTTGTGGATGCTAGGGTTTCTCTAAAAGTCCTTTTTAGGTTTTAATGGCCATGATTTTTTTGGACTTAAGTGAATTTGGTACCTTGGATTTGATTTGGACCTATGTCTTTATACCTTTTCTTTTTTATAACCAAAAAATCTTTGGTTTTATCATTTTTTGCTTAGGTGGTATCTATATGGCATCCAATTGGCACTTTCATGGCACTTGGTTCACTAATATTAAAAAACCAACCTTTGCCCTTTAAAAATCATGCTTGGTCTCACTCTGTTGGATCATCTTGCATAGATAAAAATGATCTGTTGATCTCGATCCTATGATTTGCATGCTATTGGTCACTATTTATACTAGGCTCCATAATTATGCCTCTTGGTAGTCTCAGAGGGCTCCTTGAGCTCTAAACTTTGTTATCTCTGTCAGTTGGTACACATTTTCCATGTGTTGATCCCATGGTCCCTCAGAGGGTTTTTTGAATAATCCATAGAAATCTCACTCCATTCGATCATGTTCCTCTGATCTCACATGAGTTGTAGATCCTGTAAAGGTGGACGATGTTTAAGTTAGCATCGATACATATAAGAACTTAGGTTAAAGACTTTAGACTATGGTTTAGTTCATGTTAACAAACATGCTATAAAATTTAGGCTAAAGTATTTAAGCTAAGTCTAGATCATGATAAAAGGGGACCTTTAATAATAAAAAGATTGAGTAAAATGTTTTTTAAAATAAAGTTTTACCATATTAATAAATATGATAAAAATTTAGGGTAGAAATTTCTAAGCTAAATTTTAATAATAGGACCTTGTATTTATTAGGCTGAGTCGATAAAATAGGCACAAATAAGATCATGGGACATATGGGGACTAAGCATGATATTTTAGGCCAAAGTTTAGTCAAATGTTTAGAAACACAACCACACTTTAGGATAAAATTTGAGCTAGGTTCATGGTGTTTATAATTAATCCCATGCAAATTTGAACTTGGTCTATGATGGGATAAAGGCTAAATGAAAAGCCAATTTTATCATTGAATCACAAAACTCTAAACATGCTTATTCTCCAAATGGGTCTCCATTGATCCTACAACACAAAGACAAACACGTTTATTTATCCAAATGAGATTAGTTCTTGAGATTTAATTTGATGATCTCATGGAAATCAATGATGGATTCATTCATGTCAATTGATAGTCATGAGAACATACAATTTAAGCTTGTATAATTATTCATAAGGGCTAAAATTTTATGGTCTTTTAGACGTCAATGATGGCCTCATGGATGTTAGTTAATGGTCATAATAATGTCAAATTTAAGCTATCATAATTAACAATAGGGACTAGCATTTGATGGCCTCATGGACATCAATTGACAAGTGCAAGAACATCAAGTTTAAGTTCTATGAATAGTAGGTCCCATAGAAGATTTATTTGACACACTCTATTGGATCAATTTTGTATGAACAGCCATGGATCATTGATTATGATCTATGTGATTGAGTGAGATTAGCTCCACGGATCAAAGTCTTTGATTCATCAGATCTACCTCACTTTGTTTGATCAATGTTACCCAATCACACATGGGCCATTGATCTTGAAAATAAGCACATGGTTCCCGTTAGGGCTTGGGGGCATATAAGAATTAGATTAAGGTCTTAAGACTAAGGTCCCATTTATGTTAATAAACAAAAATAGGGCCTTAGGACTAAGACATTAGTCTAAGTTATAACAAGAGGGTCCATGGTAATAATAAAGGTCGGACCAAGCTAGGAATGTAATAAAAGTACCCTATAAACATTAAATTTAGACCTTGCACAAATAAAAGGGAACAAAGAGGGAAATATATAAAGGGGAGAAAGCATATAATTTTTAAGCTATGGTTTGGTCGTGTTGAAAAACATGACTAAGCTATGGTATAAAAATTAAACTTGAGTCCACAACATTTTAAAGTGTTTTTACCAATTTTATTCCTTCTAAATTTGAATTAAAATGAGGGGTCTAAGCTAGGGTTTCTAAATGAGGGTTTTAGGAAGCTTGAAGATGGATTCAATTCAATTTTTTAATAGACCAAATCCTAATAAAAGGCTAGATTAAGATACGATCATTAAAATTATGAAACCTAGACATTTTCGGCCTTCCATGAACATTTTTTATACTTGTAACTTGAAATGAGAAGATCCAAAGTTAGAAAAATTTAAATAAGGATAAAATAGAACCATGAACAAGTAGACCAACCAAATCATGGGGTGGATGACCTTTAAATATGAATAATGTGCAACCATATTAATGACACCTTGATCAAGTGAATTTTTAGTGGTAAGGTATATATTACACAATGTAACACATGGGTTCCTAATTTTTAGAAATAGGGGGTATGTTGACCTCAAAAAATGGTGACTTTCAGGAGAAACATAGTAATATGTTAGAATTTAAAGACTCTAGTTTAGACAAATAACTAGATTACTTATTATGATTGATTAGTGCCATTATCAAGATTAGGTCATAGTTAAAACAAACCTTGCATCTAAAAAATGAGGATCAAACATCAAAACCTAGCCATGTTGTGTGTGTGCTTTGATTCCACTTACTATTTGCCATGGGATTCAGGGGACAACTTTTAGGTTTCATGTCTTCAATCATTAACCTTGACTTATATCATGTTTGGATATTCATTAAAATCATGCTTTAGTTCAAATAGGGATTGGGCATTGATCTACTACCAACCAACATCTATAGACCTGATAGTGATGCCTTTGGCTGCACTCAAGGCCTTATTCTACTACCAGCCAGACAACCATAGCCCTGATGGAGATTACCAAAATCACCTTTGCTTGAATTTTTTTTGATTTTGCAATAAACTCTTATTTTTTTATGTTTTTTAGATCTTTTAGGATTTATAACAAAGGTTGGGAACCAAGTTAGCTAGGTTTAGGGATTTGGTCAAATGTTTGATCCTCAGATAATCACCTATGGTTACAACTTTGTCCCAGACAAGGATATTTGTTAAGTGCAAACATGACTATGCTTTAATAATTCAAGCTTTCATACCACATGTGTAATTATTTTTTAAACCAAATTTAGATCAAAATAATGTTTAAATTATCATAGAATAGTTGACCTATCTACTAGTCCTTACTAGTTTCTTTAAACTATAACATAAGCTTACATTTCAAACCCATGATCAACAAATGCTTGAGATTTATACCTATGTTTTTGAAATGTGGAGTTCCTGAGCAATTAGAATAAACTCTAAGCTGGAAACTATCCAAAAGGACTTATTAGAAGTAGGGAACAAAGAAAAACAAGTGAACACATAGAACATAAAAGTAAATAAAGCAAGAAAGAAAAGAAAAATAAACAATCATATACAAGCATATATACAAACAAGGGATAGGAAATAAAGGGAAAAAAGAAACTAAACTAGCCCACCTACACTAACTCTAACTATTTTTATAGTTTACTCTATGAAGACTCTAGGGGGAGCAATATAAAAATAATGATTGAGATACTTCCCATTGGTTGGCAGTGTGAACTCTACTCCTTATAGGTCTTTTAGTTTGAATGTGTTGTTTCTAAATGTCTCAACAATCTAATAGGGACATATCCACAAAGGTGTGAACTTCCCATGTTTACCTTTTGGTTTAGATGCTTTGTCCCAAAGAAAAACTAGGTCTTCTTGCCTTAACACCTTTATCTTTGATCACTTTTCAAACCACCTTTTCATTGTGGTTTGTGCATACTAAAGTTGGAAAAAGAATCTTCTCTGGTATCTTCCATTTGAAAAATATCAAGCAACCTTGAATTTTCAAGTTCATGATCTTCCTCCATATATTATTGCATGAACTTGTATGTAGGTAACTTGAGGGTGATAGGGAAGATGGGTTCTTGGCCATACACCAATAAGAATGGTGATACATTTAGGGCCTACTTGAATCTTATTCTATATGCCCATGGGGCATATTTGAGAAGCTTGTGCTAAGTTCTATGTTTGTATACAATAGACTTAGCTTTCATCGAGTTCTTATTGGTTGATTCAAACACTCATTACCTTGAGGGTATGGTTCATTGAGAACTTGAGATCAATACTATTATCATATGCCCATTCTATCATTTCAATGGATGTGAAAGCAGATCCATTATCACATATTAGGGAGACTAAAGTTATAAATTTGGTGCATATGTTTTCTTCCAAAAAAGTGATCACTTCTTCAGTTCTGCATTGCTTAGAGGCTATTACTTCAGTCCACTTGGTGTAATAGTCAGTAGCTATTAGAACATATTTTTGACCTTCTGATGAATTGGGGTTAATTACCCCCATGAAGTCCAGTCCCCACTAAGCAAAAGGTTTATCCACCATAATTGGCTGTAATGGCATGGATACCTTAGGCTCCTTTGTGATAAATATTTGACACGAATGGCTTTGCCTTACATGTTTATGGGCATCCTTGAAGATGGCGGGCCAATAATAACCAAATATTAGAATTTTATGAGCTATGGATATTTTAGATGGATGCCCACTTCCTAGCTTCTCATGAAAAGTGCTCATGATCTCAACTGCCTCTTCTTTGGATACACACCTCAAGTAAATGCCTTCAAAGTTTTTTCTATACAACACTCCATCTTTAATCAGGTAGTGGGCTTCCTTAAAGTCTTAGGTCTCTTGTTTTCTCCCTGGTCATACCTATAGGATAAGTGCCATTGATCAGTAGATGGATAATTGTATCATACCAATCAGTGGACTAAAAACTTTCTTAGTCAACCTGCATGACATTAGGCTTGGGGTTAGCATTGACAATCATCTGGATCAAACCTTGGCATCTTACCAATTTTGTAGTCTTTAATTCAATGTCATATTCCTATAGTATGAACATCCATTTACCTCTCCTTTCTCCTAGTTTATTCTGGCTCAACATGAGTTTGGTGGCATGGTTAGGTAAGATAGCATTATTCCTAAGAATGTAATGCCTAAATTTCGTTACTACATTTACTAATGCACATGCTTGTTTATCAATTAAATAATAATTTAACTAAGCATTCTTAAAAAATTTTCTCATGAAAGAAATTGGATGGTCACATCCATAAATTTTTTGAGTTAAGACTGTAAAAATAGTATGGTCAGAAGGAAAGGAATAAAGGTAAAAATCCTAGGATAAGTCTAGACTTATCAGGACTAGAGCTTGACCAATTGCCTCTTTGATGTCCTTAAAGGATTTCTTAGTTTCCTCATTCCAAGTGATTTTGGCATCCTTTTTTAGCATGTCATTTAATGGGTTGACAATTTTTACAAAACTATAAATAAACTTCCTTACAAAGTTAATTTTTCCAAAGAATAATTTTAGTTCTTTCTTACTATTAGGAGGATCTATTTTTGATATAGCATCTACTCTATCTGGATCTATAGAGATTCCCTCCTTAGTAATGATATGGCCTAATGACTTTCCCTCAGTAACATAGAAAATAATTTTCTTTGGATTGAGGGAAATCCCATACCTTCTGCATTTTTCAAATACCTACTGTAAATGCATGATGTGGTCTTCCCTATATTTAGAAAAAATAATTAGATCATCGATGTATATAATAATGCATTTACCTAAAAAACCTTGGAAATCATGATCCATGGCCCTTTGAAATGTTGCTCTTGCATTGATTAGTTTAATGACATTCTCTTGTATGTAAATGTACCCTATTTGGTAGTGAAAGTAGTCTTCATCTTAACTTCCTGATTTACCAGTACCTAGTTATACCTTGAAAATCCATCAAAGAAGGACACCATAATAGAACCAAAAACATTTTGTATAACTTGGTCTAAATAAGGCAAAGGATAGTTCTCCTTTTCAGATGACTTATTTAGATTCCTAAAATCAATACACAATCTTATTTCACCATTATTTTTTTTGACTCGGACCAAATTGGTGACCCCGATAGAGTGCCTAATGGGGAATGTAATCTTGGTATCTAACAAATTTTTGACTTCTCTAAAAATCATGGGTTCTAAAATAGGGTTGATAGGCCTTTGTTTTTGTTTGAAAGGTTTTTAGTCTTTTTTTAAGGGTATGGCATGGTTGATGACTCTTGGATAAAATATCTTCAAGCCATCATAGGACCATGCTATTATGTACTTATAGTCTGTCAATAAGTCTTTGGATTTTTTATCTTCAATGATCATACATGTTGTTCAAATATTAACTAGCTGAGGTTGATCTTGAGGTCCAAGATCAACTCCCTTGTAATCTTTCCCACTCACTTTGGGAATCCTAGTGTTCTTAGCTAGATTATCCTAGTTAAATAACCTCTCTAAGGCAATCATACCTTTTGGAATTTTGTTGTCATTAAGTTGAATTAAGTTTTTATCAAATATTCCATCTTCTTCAAGAGTATTCTCATTGGTCTCATCTATGACATGGGCCTCAAATACTCTTTAGTTGGATATGAAATATAGGATGTTGGTAATCACTCAAGACCTATAGATTATTTATGTTATTTAGGACTGAGGGGCATGGAACAATTTAAATGCTAAAGTTTGGGGAGTCTTGGCTTGGTATAAGGTTAGTTGTAGCTGAGCCAAGCTCATCAACAACCTTGTTTTCCTCCCTAGGGATGGAAACAATGTTGAATGCATCAAAATACTTTAGTAAATCCCAGATTCTAAACTTATATCTCTTGAGATGTGATAATTTACATTGATATTTTATCTTCACCTAATTGACGACAAGTTCTGTGTCACCAAGAACCAATATCTATTCAACCTTATGCTTGATGGCAAATTGCAATCCTAGAATCAAAGCTTCATACTCTACAAGATTATTGGTACAAGGAAACTAAAGGCTATAAACAACTTTTAATTCCTTTCAAACAAGATTGGTAAGAACAACTCCTACTCCAGACCCAGACTTACACCTAACACTATCAAATGTAGTTTCAAAATTCTAGGAAAAACATGAGAAGTCTTAAGACTACGTACCTTGGCAGTTTCAAGAGTGAAAACTCCCAAATCAGAGTCAACTATGCTCACCTTTTCATTCACATAATTGTATTCTATGATCATGTACTTCATCTGAGGCTCTCTTTCCACTCTAATCTAATTTGGGATTCCTTTTCATGATAGCCAAAAATGAGAACAATTAGTTGAGATATATCCATTTAGGGCATTAGTCCATTCCCTACTTAGCAATAACCCATAAGAATTAGGTATGTTTACCACCTAGATATCAATAAATTATTGGACCCTAGGCTCAGAGGGAAGTTGCATATGAACATTTGATAACTATCCAATTACCTTGACTCTAGACTAATCTAACTGAGTGACAACTCAAACAAATTTGATAAGAGTCAAGACAAGTTATTTATATATACCTGTTAGCATAATGTTTGTGGATGCACCAGAATCTAGTAAACAATTATGTAATTTCTTACCAAACATCCTAATAATAAGTAGGAAAAGTGGGGATTTTGTTTTAGCTTTATACATAACAACATTAGCATTATTAATCTTGGGTGGCCTACTAGGATTTTTAGACAAGGATTCCAACAATAGGTGCCCTTTCTCAGTGATCTATGTCAATTCATGAAACATAGTATTAGCCTTTATTTTCTTCATGTCTTGCACAATATTATACCCAGTTTTGATGGAAGAATTAAACACATCAGTACTATGTTTAGAATTACCTCCCTTTGGAGGCTCTAGGTTATTATCTAAGGTAGTATCTAAAGGAGTGCCAAAGTTGTTTGGAGGTGTTGAAGTAGTCAGGGGATGATTTTGCTCTCTATTCCTTAGAGGGTAGGTCTTCTTTAGGAACTATTGAAAAGCATGGACTTCCTCAAAAATATCATTAGGTTCATTATCTTCCTAGAAAGGGAAGTCAAATGTCTCTACCATGAAGGATTTGTTAATAGATTTAGATCTTGATGTACCTGTACCATTATCTTTGTTTGGAACTACTTTAAATGTATCCAATTCCTCTTGAAAGGCTTAATTTTTTTTACCAAATTCAATGCAGTCTATCTCACGATGCCTAGAAGTGCAATGTACCCTATAATAATGAGGAAAAGCAATATCAATAAGATTTATATCCATTATTTTATTATCAATAGAAGATTCATTGTTTTTATTGTTATTGCAATTATCATTATGGAACCTATTATTGTGCCTATTGAACCATTGGAAAGAAAAGTTCCTACCCGAACTCTCTCCAGTTTTACCAACTTGTTTTTGTAGCTAAAGAAAATCAGTGCTTAACTTTTGGACCATTTTAAAGATAAAGTCATTTTAATTTTTGGGAGCCATAAAGTTATAAACCTAATTTCTATTAGTATCATTAGTTGGTACTAAAGATTTTTGATCACTTAGATTAAATCCATTTGCAACAGTGTTCAAGAATCCTAAGTTCTGAGTAGGATGAACATGACTTAGAGGTAATTGGTTCAAAGTTGGTATTTGATTCAAGATAGGTATGTTCTAATTGTTATTAGGGAAGACATTCAAAGTGGGAAAATGTGGGTTGACATTGGGAATAGAGTAAGCCATCTGACCTTGGGGTTGTATTTGATCATTAATGGTCACTACTTCAGAATAGGCTAAAGCTAGAGTATTTAAAGGCCCAACAACTATCTTTATGAAAATAAAGGTCATGGGATCCAAGGCATCTTTATAGATTTCCAAGGCTAAAGCCTCATTTGGTATATAAGGAGCTATTGTCCTACTAAACATATTTTGCAACCTAGCATTGAAAGCTCTTATGGGTTCATTCACATCCATTTTTACCATGGTGAATTTTTGGTACAAGACATGAGGACTAATAATTTTGCCAACTTGGTCAATGAAAATATTATTAAATTGGTCCCATCTATTAATTTAATTCTCAAGTAAATTTGAAAACCATTCATATACAACATATTTAAAATTAAAAGGAAAAGTCTACAGGCTACATCCTCATGTACTATATTTAACAATCTTAATATAACTTTGAATGACTTAATATGTTCCTCTGTAGTTACAATACTAATAGGACTAAATGTTGGCAAATATTTCCTAGGGTTATGAAGAAGGTCATGTACCACACCTAGTATATTGATAGAAGAGCCACCCGACCAAGCCATACCTTGATTAGGGTTAAATGCATGAGAACCCTGAATTGGTGAAGTTGGCAAAGACTTTGAAATCTTGTGTTTACCTTTGTCCTACCTTGCTCTTCTATGGATTTCTAATTCTAGGAAAGGTTCCCTGGTCTCTGAATGTGACCTTGTTTTGATTCATGGTAGTTACAACTTGAGAATTTAGAATCATGTTTGAAATACGATGTGTCAATCCTAACTTTGTAAATAATAATGATAAAAAATGCACATTAAGCAAATTTTGCAAAGATCCATATAAAGAACAATAAAGGACAATAATATTTAACTAAATTAGCTCAAATAAGTGTCCAAATATGTAATTAAGATCAACCTTTACATGTTTTAAGTTCAAATGAACTCAATTGAGCAAATGATCTAAGAATATTTAGTCAAAGCTATTACTAACCTCAAATCTATTGCTTTCACAATTCTAAAGCTATCTTTACCACAATTCAACATGTCTTCAAAGAAGGTTAATATTTGTCCAAATAAGCATGAAGACTGGTCTGAAAATGTGAAGATCACTAATCTTTACATAATTATGCTAAAAGAAACATAAATATGCAAATAATAAAGTGATCTTTGATCAAAATACATCAAAACCAACAAAGATCCTACAAATTCACAAGGATTTGTTGATTGGCCCTCATTTTAGAAACAATGAAGCTTTTACTTGTTGATGCCTCTAAGTGTATCAAAGGTTCTCTTAGTGTTTAAAGAACACTTCTCATTTTAGAATTCAAAGAATTTAGAGTATGAGTAGCAGGTTATGGTAATCTAGTTACCTGTGATGAAATAGCAATAGAACAAGCAAAGTGTTCCACGATTTTATATAAGTTGGTGGTTGGGAGCCACTATGGCCTACACATATTTGTAAATAAGAGAATTATATATGATAATTAGTGCAAATTATGCTCAAATTCTAATCTAAAGATTAATCTATATAAATATTTATAATGAAAACTATGCTAAAGTGATTTGGCTAAAAAATAAGTAAAAGGCAGGGTAAGGCAGAGAAGAAAAGAGTTGTTGATCTTTATCTGAGACATCATGAAAAAATTCAAGTGTTTCCCAGGCATGTGTGTAAAACCAATATATGAAGTAAAATAACTTGAGCTCAAATCAAAACATATATTAGGCAAACTTTTAAGGAATATAAGAAACAATGTAAATAAGAACCACATTTACTTTAATTATTTACTCCTTTAAGCAGATAGCTGATGCACATCTACAAATATAAAGCAAATAAAATGAAAAAAACTAAGGAACCTTCAATTAACCTAGCATATGCACAAGTTAACAATTTTGCATTCAAATGGTACACACCAAGAATTTAAAAGAACTATTCAAATCTAAGATTTAGAACAAATAATTGAGAGAGAAACCATATAGCAAATGATGCAAAAAAATTCAGACAACCTTTTTAGAATTCCATGCTTGTATTAATAGCTCAAAGGTATATAAGTTTTGGCTCAAAACTCCCCCCTTTATAATAGACAATACTTCTTTTATATAAACAAGGAAGTATGTCAGTCATTTGCATTAACTTACAAGTGTTCAAATGTAAAGGATAATTATCCTTTCTATAAAGTTTCTAGAATACACTAGACTTTCCAAAATGAACTGATCTATAGGCAAATGTGCTAAAAAAATGCATAACCTTTACAAAATAATATCCCATTCTTAAAATTTACAATGCTTCATTAAAAAAGAATATTCCTAATTGGTGGACTCTGTGCCGATGAAGTCCCTTGGTTTTATTGAAGTAGCCTTACTGCCTTTTGATGTTGCTCATCAATAAGTCTCAAATTAACTGTAGGTTTAAGGAAGAGTTCATCCTCTTGGTTAGCTAAGTCTTTAAAGTCCCTTTTATTTCTCTCCAAGGCTTCTTTAATGCTCCTCACCTTGGTAATATTTTATTCTATCATTAGGATCATATCCATGACCCTACTGTTGTTAGTCCTAGACCTGCCTTGGCTCTTGCTCTTTACCTCTTGTATGAATAAAGTGGTCCTATGCTTAAATTCATCATTTTCAATGATTCCCATGGAGCTAAGTGTTGTAGGTTTAGTAATCATGGTCTTAAGGAAATGCTCTATCCTATCCAGTAACTCTTTATCATCCTTGAAGAATATTTCCAAGATCTTAGACCACATGCTCAATCCTTAAATTTTATCTATAATCAGTCCTATGATTGTGCTGAGATGGGCTAGGTCGATGGTCTTGAAACCTGGGATTTTATCCCCTATCAAGATGCTAATTAAATCCTTCATCTAATCTTTTGAACTTGTCCATTGAGTAATTAAATTCTTGGATACTACATCTTGATAGCGTAATACACCTTGTGTTGATTTTTTTATCTTTAGAGAATTAAACATGTCATAAAAGGATGCCTCAAACATCTCTATCATAGTATCTAAGATAGATAAAATAGCCCACCTCTCTAGATTTTTGCTTTGTTTCTTTAGGTTCTCTATTCAGCTTGTACTTTAGGCTTTAGGATTTCCACTTATGATTATGGATGCATGGGGGGAGGTCTAGAGGATTGACCTCCTATCAAGTGGTATTGCCTCAGACCAAGTTTCCAAATGTCATCACTTCCTTTCTGGTCCCTTATCAATCTAGATTTTGGGTTGATGCCACACTTATTCAACCTTTCCAATACCACTGTGAAAGATGAAGCCTTGGTGTATATTGAGTCATTGACTCTTGGCCAAAATTCATAGGTCAAATTTATTTGTTTGGCCTTAAAATATTTTGCAACTCTATCATTGGGGTCCCACTATCTTAATTCATCATGTTGCAACTTGAAAGATGCTCTGTGCCTAATAACATATTCAATGTTATCCCAATACTGAAAGATGGTTCTACCAATAGCTAAGGGTGGAGTATGTAGCAGTGCTTTCCTTTTGCCTCTACAAACACCATCAATAACATTACATATTTGGAATGCAACTTTTTGCTCAACCAATTTTCTTAGAACATGGACCGACAGTCTAAGTGGAGTATACTATGTTCCCTTAATCCTAATGATTATGTAGTCTAGAAAAAATTAGATGTCCCCAATGGACTCAATAGACTTATTTACAAATGGGATAACTCTGAGAATTGGGCATCTTGTTATAAACTTAGTTAAGGAAGGATAGATGAAATCATAGATAAATTGAATATGGTCCATATACTTGAAGATATGCAACTTTGAATAAAACTAAGATACTGTTTGTGTCTTTTCAAGTGACCATCCCCTAAATTTGGGGATCTTAATTATGGCAAACATGACATCCAGGAGATAAAACATCATATAGAAGTTTTTCCTAGACCCTTTAATGATTGTAGAGATCTACCTACATAAACATGTGCTAATAACTTCACCAATGGGAGGGGTGAGATCCTTCTCAATCATAAATTATACCAAGGGTAGCCAAATTCTATCTACATAAGTGGTAGTGGGGTTTCCACACAAACTATTCATCAAGGTCATTATCATGCTAATTTTAGGTCAAAATTGGCTGATGGGAATGTTTCCACTAAGGTCAGAAATCACATGGTTTTTAGAATAAAACCATGGGGCTAGGATGGTTTTGAGTTCATTTTTCTTAGCCCATTCATTAAGTGTGGATACATTTTCCCAGGGCTTGGGTAACTCATAATAGTTATCAAAATCAATGGGAGACACATAAGCAAGTCATTTACAATCATGTTCATTGATCAACATACCCTTTTCAATTTTGCATTCTTTAAAAATAGGGAGGAGGACATCTATACAGTGAAGTACCTTTGGTTTTGATGTTGCGTGGTAAAGGCTCATTATCTGTGCTCCAACTAGGTCATAATATCTTGTCTTGAAGGATGAAATCTTCTCATCCTCTTTTGTTGTGGGCTACAACTGTTCAATTATCCAAAAGATCTTGGACCAATTATTATCTCCAGTATTCAATTCCACATCATCAAATACTGTGTCCTTAGAGACCCTTCCTTCTAAATTTGTGGTTAAGTAGAGATCTATGTCCTCTTTATGTGTCTTCCATGATGCCATGACTATGAGCTTTATAAATTTATCATAGTGGTCTATAAATTGCCTCTAGATTAATTTGGACTTGCTCAGTGATATATGGGGACCAAGCATGATATTTTAGGCAAAAGTTTAGTTAAATGTTTAGAAACATGACCACACTTTAGGATAAAATTTGAGCTAGGTTCATGGTGTTTATAATCAATCCAATGGAAATTTTAATTTGGTTTATGATGGGCTAAAGGATAAATGAAAGGATAATTTTATCATTGAATCAAAAAAATCTAAACATGCTCATTCTCCAAATACGTCTGCATTGATCTTGCAACATGAAGATAAACATGTGCATTTATCCAAATGAGATTGGTTCTTGAGCTTAAATTTGATGATCTCATGGACATTAATGATGGACTCATAGACATAAATTTATGGTTGCAATAATGTCAAATTTAAGTTCTTATAATTATTCCTATTGGCTAAAATTTTATGGTCTCATGAACATCAATGACATCCTCATGGACATCAATTGATGATCATGATAACGTCAATTTTAAGCTCACATAATTAACCACAAGGAATAAAATTTGATGACCTTGTGGATGTCAATTAACAGGTGAAAGAATGTCAAGTTTAAGTCTCATGAATAGTAGGTCCCATAAAAGCTTGCTTCAACATGCTCTGTTAGATCAATTTTGTATGAGCAGTCATAGATCATTGATTATGATCTATGTGATCAAGTGATATTGGCTCTATAGATCAAAGTCTTCAATTCATCAGGGCCACCTCACTCAATGTGATGAATGTTTCTTGATCACAAATGGGCCATTAATCTTACAGATAAGCACATGGTTTAAGTTAGGGATCAGAGGCATATAAGACTTAGGTTAAAGTCTTAATACTATAGTCCTATTTATGTTAACAAACATGAATGGGGCCTTAGGAATAAGACATTAGTATAAGTTGTAACAAGAGGGGGGCCATGGTAATAATAAAGGTTGGACCAAGCTAGGAATGTAATAAAAGGATCCTGCAAACATTAAAGTTAGACCATGCACAAATAAAAGGGATCAAAGGGGGTGTTGGACATAGTCATTGAGGTCTAAAGAATTGTCATTGATGTAAAAGGTAGCATGTGCCATCATGCATTAATGTCAAAGTTTGATTTGAATAACTTATGGTGTAAATTGGGTTTGTGAAGTGATTTTACTAATAAAATAAGTAAAGCAATGTAGAGAGCCCGACTTGGTCTTGTGGTGTAAATCAGGTTTTTGGAATGACTTTACGTCTCTCATGTTTATAAGTTGAGTAGTCTCAAGAACCTCAATGGGTCTAACAAAGTAAATCAGGTTTCTAGAAAAACTTTACTTCATTTAATTTCATAAGTTAAGTAGTCTCAAGACATTGAATGGGTCTAATAGAGTTGATTGGGTTTCAGAAATGACTTAACTGCTCTCATATTTATAAGTTAAGAAATGTGAAGAACCTAAATGGGTCAAGGAAGAGTTAATCAAGGTTATGGAATGAATTTACATCATATATTTTTATAAGTTGAGCAAAGTTAAAAACCTGAATGGGTCTAGGTGAATTAATCAGGTTTATGGAATGACTTTACTTCTTTCATGTTTATGAGTTGAGCAACGTCAAGAACCCAAATGGGTTTAATGAAGTTAATCAGGGTTATGGAATGACTTAAATTCTTTCAAAATTATAAGTCAAGCAATATGGAGAACCTAAAATGGTATTGAAAGAATTATTTTGGATAAATGATTAAGTCTTTTTTGAACCCGAACAAATTTTTTGAAGGAGTCATTGCAAAATGTCCAAAGGGCAAGTGGATCCGAACAAAGTTTTTGAAGGGTAAGTGGACCATTCCAAAAATGCCAAAGGCATATTTTCAAGAATTTTGAAGGGTAAGTGGACCATTTCAAAAAATCTGAAGGGATCATTTCAATAAATTTGAAGGGCAAACAGATCGTTTAAAATGCTGAAGGGATAATTTCAAGAAATATGAAGGGCTAGTTGACCATTCAAGAATTTTGAAAGGTTTATTTCAAAAATTATGAAGGGTATGAGGACCATTCAGGACTTATAAAGGGAATGTTACAAGAAACTTGAAGGATATGTGGATACTTGCAAAGTTTATAAAAGATCCTTGTGAAAAAATCTGAAGGGTACATGCCAAAAGTTCCAAAGGACATTTTGTCAAGGAAATTTTCCCAAAGCATTTTTTCAAGAAAAATGTTCAAGACAAAAGACCCAAAATAATTATTTCAAAGGATATGCTCTAAAGGATATGTGCCATAAACAAAAGTCTTGAAGGACCATTACAAGTCTCCGAAGGGTAACCCAAAAGAAGATTTAAGGCAAGTTAAAAGTTGAGCAAGTTCAAAGAGATCAAAGGAGTGAAAACATCTCAAAGAAGCCTAAGAAAATGAGATGAGACAAATATGCCAAAGTTTAATGACCATAGCCAAAATAAAGATCATGCCTCTTTGGAGATCAAATGGCATGCAAAAAGCATGACTAGAAAGATCCAACAAAGTGAGGTAGAGTCAGTAAGGCAAATGTGATCGATGGTTAATGGCATAATAAAAGGCTAAAGATTAAGCATATCTGAGATAATCAAATGAAGTGAAATATTTCATGAATGCAACAAAAAGTGAGATGAAATCAAATCTACCAAAGGTTAACATTTGACTTGGTTAAGTCATGCATCTTCAAGAGCCTAATGAAGTAAGTCAGTCTAAAAAGTCTGGCGTGATGGTTGAAGGAATTTTATCAGTTCTTATTGTAAAAATAGTTATTTTTTTTAGCCATTTATATATTTCAAATGCTGTAAATAAAGTGAAGGTATGGAAAATTCCAAAGTGATGAAGAATAAGGAAGAAAAATAGTCATATTCACTTTTTGGAATGAGATGAGTTTGAGCTATAGGTGCAAAAATATGAAACTCGTCTAAGTATTGAGGAGTAGTGTGAAATTGGAGAATATCTGAGTGTCAAATAGATAAATTTAGACATAGAAAAAGGGTGCAAGAAGAGTGAATGATACATGAAAGTGTGTTGAAGGAGAAATGAGCAGTTGCATATTGGACTTGCAATAAAGAATAAAGAATTAGATTTTTTTTTATGAATCTGATTCATTAAATTGAATTTTAATTGAAGTATTTGATTAGTTGGTGCCTTCAGATTGAACTGAGTTGGTGCTCAATATAGGTAGTGGGTGCTTCCTTAGAGTTCGTGCTCTTAAAGTCAAGGGATTGGTTTCTCTTTGGGATGGGTGTCCTTAAATGTAACTAGTGAGGTTCAGTTAGTGAGACAAACTTTTTGAGGCTGGATTAGAATAGCAGATTCTAGCAACATTCTCATCATGGTTTTTCCCTTTGGGTTTCCACATATAAATTAGGTGTTATGTTATGCTTCTATTCATGTGATATATTTATTTGATTTGTTTAATTTTATATTTGTTTAACATTCATCTTGAAAGTTGTAAGTAATCAGGTTTTTGAGGTCTACTGATTCACTCCCCCTCTCAGTAAATAGGTGTGTTCAAAAATTGGTATCAGAGTAAGGTTCCTAGAGAGAAGCTTGAACAACTCAGGTGATTCTTGGAGTTTGAACACAAAATGACCAGTCATGAAGGAGCTTCATCAAATAAGGCACATTTGTTTGATGGGTTTAACTATGCCTTTTGATGCATAAGGATGGAGGTGTATTTGAATTCTTTAGGGTTTGATGTCTGGATGTTAGTTGAAAATGGATAGACACCCTTGTATTTCCTTTTACTGATTAGGTAGTGAAAAAGGCATGTGAAAATAATGCTAAAGCAAAGAATGCCATTCTTTGTGGATTGTCAAATAGTGAGTTTGTCAAAGTGATGCACTGTCAAAGTGCAAAATACATATGGGGAAAATTGAAGAGCATCTATGAAGGAGATGATAGAGTAAAACAAGCAAAGCTTCAAACTCATAAGGGACAGTTCAAAAGCCTCAAGATGAATGAGGATGAGAAGATTGTAGATTACCTTCTAAGGGTAGATGAGATTGTTAATGCAATCAAAGGACTTGAAGAAATAATGGACAAAATATTTATTATCAAAAATGTTTTAATATCTCTGACAACAAAGTATGATTCTAAATTTTTTGCAATTGAAGAAGCAAGAGATCTAAACAAGCTCATAGAAGATGAGTTATGTGAAACTTTCACTGCATATGAGATGAGGCTAGGAGATGCTGAGTCATCCAAGAGAGAAGCTACTTTCAAAGTTTCCAAGCAAACAAAAGAAGAAGAAGCTCCTAATTCTGAATCTGAGGAGGTTGATGATGTAGAGGCTAATTTCATCAAAAAGTCAAAGAAGGGCTCAGGCAAATACAAAGGTAAGTTACCCTTCAAATGTCTTAATTATGGAAAGATAGGTCACTTTGATGCAAAATTTCCACATAAAAGGAAGGATGACTCTGATTTACCTAAAAAATATCAAAAGGAGAAATCTTATTATCCCAAGAAGAAGAAAAGCTTCTTTAAAAATAAAAAGGGGCTGTACTCAAAAGTAGATAGTGACTCGATTGATGACAACAATAGTTCAAGTGATGAGCATGATAGTGATTTTATGGCTAAACAAAATGAAGTTCTATTAATGACTTAGGAATCAACTTCTTTATTCCAAGAAGAAGAGGGCTTAGATGATAATGAAGAAGAAGGAGAAGTAAATTTGGAATGTGAACTTATCTGTGCTTCAAAAGAATTGATAAGCTTAGAAAAGAAAATTTTAAACTAAAGAAGCTTAGTCAAAAGGAGTTTGAGAAATGGAATAAAAGAAATGAGGAATCAGATCAAATAATAGTGATCTTGAAGACTCAAGTTGAGGAGGCAAAGAGGATAAAGGATGTGGTCAAAATTGATTTGCAAGCAAAATCCTTACAATCCTTGAAGATGGAGGAAGAAATAATGGACCTAAGAGAAAAGCTCAAAAGGCCAAAGAATAAATTGATAAAGGCCTAAAATTGAAAGGAGGATATGCTATATTGGATGAGATGATTATCTCATAAAATCCCTCCAATGAAAGATTAGGTCTTGGATATGAGAAAGGCAAGAGTCCCATGTTGAGTACAACTGGGAATCTATATGAAAACTTTAAGGCTATAACAAAATCAGGAATCAAAAAAGAAGAAAAGCACATTCTTGAACAAAAGAAGAAAAGTAATAACTCTGCTCTTACAAAGACCAAGGTTGCTACTTCAAAAAGCAACATAACAAGGAACGTGAAGAAAATAGAGCTTAAGAGACCTCCTTTATATTCTCAAAGGAGAATGATAACCAGGTATTCTTCATCATTTTATGGTTATTATTATAGCTGTAATCAATTTGGGCATAAAGTAATTGATTGTAAGATTGTACTAAGAGAAGGATAATTTTTTTAAGTAATAATTCATTTACCCCTCTGCTAGATCTAGATATTTTATGCTATAATTGTAATAATTTTGGGCATATAGCAAAGCATTATAGAACAAAACTTGTTGAATCAAAGTCTAACAATGCAAAAAGGGTTGAGACTCCTAAAGAGAACAAAGGCTCACAAATCAATATCATAACAAAAAAAATTACAATCAAGAAGCCAAAGGAGATATGGAAAACTAAAAATTAGTCTATGATCACCCAAATACCGCTACATGCTAAAGAGAAAAATATATGGGTCATAGATAGAAAGGATATGACCAGTGATAAGAGTAAGTTTACCAATTTGAGCTGGTGTAAGGAAGGGACTGTCAGTCTGGAAGATAATACAATAGTCAAAATCAGAGGTAAATAAACATTGCACATTGATGAAAAACTCCCTACACATGATGTTATTTATGTTAAAGGACTAAAACATAATCTGCTGAGTGTCAGTTAGATGTGTGACAATGCATATAAAGTCATATTTGATGCTGAAGGTTATGAGCTAAGAAGGTTTGGTAAAACAATTTCTCAAGGAAAGACTGAAAGCAATATATATAATTTGATTGAAGTAATTAATACAAATTGTCTCATGAGAAAGATTGATGAGAGCTGGTTATGTTATATAAGGATGGGCCATGTTAAATTTGATAATTTAGTCAAATTAAGTTTTAAAAAATGTGTAAGACACATGCCAAAGATATTCAATATTGCAGAAACATGGTGTAGAGAATGTCATCTTGGCAAGTAGACTAGAGTCTCATTTCAAACTAAATAATATTCAACTACAAAGCCTCTACAGATAGTTCATACTAATCTTTATGGACCAACCAAGACAAGAGGATCCAAAGGAGTGTATTACTTCATGTTTTTTGTAGATGACTACATTAGAATGACATGGATAAATTTCTTAAAGGACAAGTCTCAAGCCTTTGAGAGATTGAATATCTTTAGAGCCATGGTTAAAAATGAAATTGGTGAAAAAATCAATTTCCTTAGATCTAACAAAGGTGGTGATTTCACTTCAAATGAATTCATAGAGTACTGTGAGAAGTATGTAATTAAAAGACACTACTCAACTGTAAGAACTCTATAGAAAAAGAGAGTGGTTGAAAGGAAGAATAAGACTGCTAATGATATGGATAGAACAATGCTAAAAAAAGATAACTTGTCAGATGGTTATTGGAGAGAGGTAGTCCAGACAATCATATACATCTTGACCAAAGTTTAGTTGAGAGTAAACAATGATAAGACTCCATATGAACTGTGGTATGGAAATCCTGCTTCTATCAAGTACTTCAAAGTCTTTAATAATAAATGCTATATTTGAAGGAAGGATAAAAAGCAAGGAAGTTGTAAATCAAGGTGTGATGAGGGAATATTTCTTGGTTATTCTACTCAAAGCAAAGCTTATGTCTATTATAACAAAAGACTTCATAATCTAGTAGAGAACATTCATGTTAAAGTTGAAGAGAATCTCAATGAAGTGACTGAACCTATAAAGGAGATCAATATTGAAGAGATGAAAGAAGAAGAGGAGGATGAAATGTCTGATAATGAAGAAGAGTTAAATAAAAATGAAAAGATGCCTCCCAGGTTTGTTCAAAAGGATCATCTTAAGGAGCATATCATTGGAGACATGCAAGAAGGAGTCCAAACAAGGAGGAGGGCAAAAATGAGCAAAGAATAGGTAAGTTTTGATTTACTATCTAAAATTGAGCCCAAAAACTATGCTGAGGCTAACAAAGATGAGAATTGGCAAAAGGCCTTGTATGAGGAAATAAGTCAAATAGAAAATAATAAAACATGGCAGCTAGTTCCAAGACCCATAGACAAGAATGTCATAGGCACAAAATGGGTCTTTAAAAATAAGCTGAATGAAGATGGAGCTGTTTTGAGAAATAAATCTAGATTTTTGTGCAAAAGATATGCTCAAGTAGAAGGAATAGACTTTAAGGAGACATTTTCCCTAGTGGAAAGATTGGAAGACATCAAAATGTTTTTAGCATTCTCAATATTTAATATGTTTAAAGTCTGTCAAATGGATGTTAAGTCAACTTTCCTAAATGGAACCTTGGAAGAAGAAGTCTATATTGAGTAACCTGAAGGTTTTCAGCTGACAGATGAAGAAGACTATGTGAAAAAACTAAAGAAAGAACTATATGGTCTAAAACATGAACCTAAAGTATGGTATTCAAGGTTGGATCAGTATTTGTAGCAACAAGGATTTATCAAAAGATGTACTAACAATAATCTGTATGTTAAGTGTAAAAATGGACATATGTTGATCATATTTGCCTATGTTGATGACATTATTTTTGGTGATAACAACAAAAATATGTGTAAAGAATTTGTAAATCAAATGTAAAAGGAGTTTGAAATGTCCATGCTAGGAGAAATTTCATTTTTTCTTGGTCTACAGGTTGTGCAATCTAAAGAAAGAATATTTATATCTCAGACCAAGTTTGTGAAGGAGATGCTCAAAAAATTTAGTATGGAGGACAACAGACCAGTTAACACTCCCATGATAATTGGATGTAAGTTGAGCAAGAGTGATGAATCTCTTAAAATGAACCATACTTTGTATAGGTCAATGATTGGTAGTTTGCCTATATCTTACTACAATAAGACCAAACATCATGCAAGCTATATGCATGGTTGCTAGATTCTAAGCTACTCTAAAAGAAACACATGTAAATGTAGTAAAGAGAATCTTTAGATATATCAAAGGTACAATAGACTATGGTTTATGGTACCCTTCAAGTGATGATTTCACTTTTTTAGCATACACAGATGTTGATTGGGCTGGAAACACAGATTATAGAAGAAGCACTAGTGGTAGTGCATTCTTCCTAGGTAACAAAATTATCTCATGGTTGAGAAAAAAGAAGAGTTAGTTACTCTATCTATAGTAGAAGTAGAATATGTTGCAACATTGGCATGTTGCACACAAGTGTTTTGGATGAAACAAACACTAAAAGACAAGGAGGTGGATTCCAAAGGACCAATTCACATTCTATGTGACAATTCAAATTCCATGAATATATCCAAGAATCTAATGATGCATTCTAAGACAAAGCATATATAAATTAAGTATCATTTTTTGAAAGAGAAGGTTGCTGATCAAGAGGTTACATTGGAATATGTACCAACACAAGATCAAATTTTAGATATATTCATTAAACCTCTATCTAGGGACCAATTTGAATATCTGAGATAGCATTTGGGAGTAGTGGCTCCCACACCACATCACTAGTTTCTAGTGATAGGGCATGAATATAGGAGTACTAAAGAAACATTATTAACTCCTGGATTAAGAGAAAAGGTATCCTATTGAGACAGTTATGGTCCCTTTTCTAGTTGATGACAAAGGAGGTGACAAAGGGGAGCTAATGTACTAGTGCCTAAGGGGGAGTTCCTCACAAAGTATTCTTGCCTGTCAGCTCCAAGGATCAGAACAACCAAGATATTAGGAAAGGAGCAGATTATTGATAGATTATGGTAGAGACTCTTTGTCATTAATGTCAAAGGGGGAGAAAGTAGAATGGAGATAAAAGAGTTAAGGCATTCTGATGATGAGTGATGAGTTGACATCAATGATAAAGAGGGATATTGTTGGACATAATGATTGAGGTCTGAAGAATTGTCATTGATGTCAAAGGTAGCATGTGCCATCATGCATTAATGTCAAAGGTTGAGTTGAACAACTTATGGTGTAAATCGGGTTTGTGAACTAATTTTACTTATAAAATAAGTAAAGCAATGTAGAGAACCTGACTTGGTCTTGTGGTGTAAATAGAATTTCTAGAATGACTTTACTTCTCTCATGTTTACAAGTTGAGCAGTCTCAAGTACCTAAATAGGTCTAGTGAAGTAAATTAGGTTTATAGAACAACTTTACTTCATTCAATTTCATAAGCTAAGTAGTCTCAAGAACCCAAATGGGTCTAGTGGAGTTGATCAGGTTTTTAGAATGACTTAACTGCTCTCATCTTTATAAGTTAAGGAATGTGAAGAACCTAAATGGGTTAAGGAAGAGTTAATCGGGGTTATGGAATGACTTTACTTTGTTTATTTTTATAAGTTGAGTAAAGTTGAGAACTCGAATGGGTCTAGGTGAGTTAATCGGGTTTATGGAATGACTTTACTTCTTTCATGTTTATGAGTTGAGCAATGTCAAGAACCTGAATGGGTCTCATGAAGTTAATTAGGGTTATGGAATGACTTAACTTCTTTAAAACTTATAAGTCAAGAAATATGGAGAAACTGAAATGGTCTTGAAAGAATTCTTTTGGAAAAATGGTAAAGTTTTTTTCAAAAAAATTGTCCCGAACAAATTTTTTGAAGGGGTTGTTGCAAAAATTCCAAAGGGCAAGTGGACCCAAAAAAAGTTTCCAAAGGGTAAGTGGACCATTCTAAAAATACCGAAGGGATATTTTCAAGAAGTTTGAAGGGTAAGTGGACCATTTCAAAAAATTTGAAGGGATCATTTCAAGAAATTTGAAGGGGAAATGGACCATTCAAAAAGCTGAAGGGATCATTTCAAGAAATCCAAAGGGCAAGTGGACCATTCAAGAATTTCAAAAGGATCATTTTAAAAAGTCTGAAGGGAATGAGGACCATTCAAGACTTCCAAAGGGACTATTACAAAAAACCCAAAGGTTATGTGGACACTTGCAAAGTTTTTGAAAGATCCTTGTGAAAAAATCTAAAAGGTACATGCCAAAAGTTTTGAAGGACATATCATTAAGGAAATTGTCCAGAAGCATTTTGTTGGGAAAATTGTTTGAGATGAAAAACTTGAAATAATTATTCCTAAGGATATGCTCCGAAGGGTATGTACCACAAAAAAAAGTCCCGAAGGACCATTACAAGTCTTCGAAGGGTAACTCAAAAGAAGCTTTAAGGCAAATTAAAAGTCAATCAAGTTCAAAGAGATCAAAGGAGCAAAAACATCTCAAAGAAGCCAAAGAAAATGAGATGAGCTCAACATGCCAAAGTTTAACGACCAAAGCCAAAATAAAGATCGTGCCTCTTTAGAGATCAAATGGCATATAGAAAGCATGATTAGAAAGATATAATGAAGCAAGGTAGAGTTATTAAAGCAAAAGTGATTGATGGTTAAACGATACAATAAAAGGCTAAAGATTGAGCATATCTGAGATAATCGAATAGAATGAAAGATTTCATTAATGCAGTAAAAAGTGAGATGAAATAAAATCTACCAAAGCTTAACGTCTGACTTGGTTAAGTCATGCATCTTCAAGAACTTGACAAAGTAAATAAGTTTAAAAAGTTTGGTGCAATGATTGAAGGAATTTCAATCATTTCTTATTGTAAAAATAGTTATTCTTTTTAGTCATCTATATATTTAAAATGCTGTAATAAAGTGAAGGTATGTAAAATTACAAGGTGAAGAAGAACAGGGAAGATAAATAGTCATTCACTTTTTGGAATGAGAGGAGTTTGAGTCGTAGGTGCAAAAATATGAAACTCATTTGAGCATGGAGGAGTAGTGTCAAATTGGATAATATCTAAGTGTCAAATAGATAAATTTAGACATAGAGAAAGGGTGCAGGAAGAGTGAAGGATACATGAAAGTGTGTTAAAGGAGAAATGAGCAGTTGTAGATTAGAATTATAACAAAGAAGAAAGACTTGGATTCTCTTATGAATAGAATTCATTAACTTTAATTGTAATTCAAATATCTAATTATTTGGTGCCTTTAGATTGAACTAGGTTGGTGCTCAGTATAGGGAGTGGGTGCTTGCCTAGATTTGGTGCTCTTAAAGTCAGAGGATTGGTGTCTCCTTAGGATGGGTGTCCTTAAAATGTAACCAGTGAGGTTTAGTCAGTGAGACAAACTTTGTGAGGCTATATTGAAATAATAGATTCTAGTAGCTTTCTCATCACGATTTTTCTCTTTAGGTTTCCATGTATAAATCAGGTGTTATGTGTTATGCTTCTATGCATGTGATATATTTCTTTGACTTTTTAAAATTTTTATTTATTTAACAGTCATCTTGAAAGTTGTAAGTAACCAAGTTTTTGAGATCTACTAATTCACCCCCCCTCTTAGTAGATAGGTGTGTTTAATAGGGGTAAATATATAAAGGGGACCAAACATATAATTTTTAGGCTATTTTTTGGTTATGTTGAAAAACATGACTAAGCTATGGTATAAAAAATTAGCTTAAGTCCACAAAATTTTAAATTTCTCCCACCAATTTTATTCCTACCAAATTTATAATAAGACATGGAAAAAACACTTGCAACATGTGAAATAGGTGTTGATAGTTTTGGAACAACATCAAATTTATGTGAAGTCATCAAAATGTGATTTTTTAGTTCACAAGGTAGAGTAATTAGGTCATATTATATATGATGAATGTGTCAAAGTTGATCCTCATAAGATGAAAGCTATGGTGGATTGGCCAATGCCTAAAACTCTCAGAAACCTCTAAGGTTTCCTAAGACTAATAGATTACTACCAAATATTTTTGAAAGTTCATGGCACATAGTAATTCCACTCACTACATTTACAAAAAATCATGAATTAAAATTTAATGATGCATCTACTAAAGCATTTGAGAAATTGCAAGCATATATGTGCACCACTCCAGTTTTGGCTACTCTAGACTTATCTAAGACATTCATTTTTGAATGTGATTCTTCTAGATTAGGGTTGGGAGTAATACTAATGTAAGAAGAAAGACCCCTTGAATTTGAGATTCATCAATTAAAAGGTAAGAATATCCAAAAATATATCTACAAGAAAGAAATGATGGCTATTCTTCATGTAGTAAAACAATGGAGGCCTTATCTGATGGGTATACATTTTCAAGTGAAAATGGATCATGATAGTCTCAAATAATTTTTGGAGTAAAGATTATCATCTAAGGAACAAAAAAAGTAGGTAACAAAAATGTTGGGTTATGATTTTGAAATCATATACAAAAGGGTAAATATAATATAATAGCATATGCACTATCTAGATGGGATAAATCCATATAATCATTTCTTTGTGCAATGTCCATGTTGCAGGCAGATTGGGTAGATGAAGCTAGGTTAGGGTGGGGAAAGGATAAGGATACACAGGTTCTAATTTATAATATCCAAAAATGTTCTATAGCCTCTAAAAAAGCTGAATGGAAAGGTAATGCCCTATGGTATTTAGAATATTCTTGTAGAGTTGCATGCATATCCAATTGGGGGACACTCTGGGTTCTTAAAAAATTATCATAGAATCAAGCAAGAAGTATTTTGGAAAGGACTCAAGGGAGATGTAAAAAATTTTGTGGCATAATTATTGATATGACAACATAACAAAGGTGAGATAGTTAAGACCGCAGGTATGTTACAACCTTTAGCAATTCCTAGTCAAAGGTGGGAGGAGGTTTCCATAGATTTCATCATAGGGTTACCTTGTTCTGAAGGTAAGAATGTTATTTTGGTAATTGTGGATATGCTTATAAAATATACCCATTTTTGTTCCCTCTAACACCCATTTAAAAGTATAGTAATAGTTATTTTTCTAGAGGTAGTTCTAAAATTACATAGAACCCTAAAAATAACTATAAGTGATCATGATCCTATTTTCACTAGTAATTTTTGGACTAAACTATTTTCCTATTTGGATACTTAGCTAGCTCACATATCATATTAACACCCCTAATTTAATAGACAAATGGAAGTGGTCAAAAATGTTAGAGGGGTATCTCCATTATTTTATTAAATGGCTACAACTTGCAGAATGGTGGTATAACACATCTTTCCATACCTCTTGTAAAATCTCCCCATTTTTATCACTATATGGTTGCCATACACCTTCCATAATTTCTTCCTTAAGGGTGAAAACCAAGGTTTGAGATGTGGAGGAGCACATTCAACATCAACAAGAGGGTTTGGATAGTTTGAGAGAGAATTTGACATTGACACAAAATAGGATGAAGCAATAAGCAGATCAACATCATAGTAAGTGACATTTTTATGTGGGTGATTGGGTCTTTATATGTTTAAGACCTTACAAGTAGATGTCCTTAAAGCATCAAAATAAGGACAAAAAACTTTATCCTAAGTATTATGGCCCTTATTAGGTTCTACAAAAAATTAGAAGTGTGGCTTACAAACTGGAGTTGCCTCATTTATCTCACATACACCCAATATTTCATGTTTCCTTCTTGAAGAAGGTCATTGGACAAAATTTTTTAGCCCAAAAAAAGCTACCAAAACTAGATTAAGAAGGATGAGTCATTTCAGAACCAGAGAAGATCATACAAACATGTACTAAGAGGTTGAGAACTAGAGAGATTAAGGAATATCTGATCAAGTGTAAGAACTTGAGTAGTGAGGATGCAACTTAGGAGGGTGAATATTTTTTGCAATAGCATCTAGAGTTCTTTATTTTTGAGGAAAATGTTGGTTTAGAGGGGAAGGGCATGCTATTCCCTTATCCTATCACATGTATTGGGATAGGAATATTTGACTTGTGTCTTACTTATCCCTCTTTGATGTCATATCAGATTTCTCTATGCTTTAATTAGGTTAGTAGGTTGGCTTATTTTTTACCATAGCCTAGGTAGAATATATATAAGAGGTTTTGGGTAGTTGTTTATCATCATATCAAAGTATTCATTTCTTATTGCAAGCATTTGGGAGGTTTCCCCCTCGAAGTGGCTTATCTATTATTCATATTTTTTTTCTATATTTCTATATCATTATAATATCTTGATATTATTCTACTTATTTGGTGAAATAATATCATTACATGTCCAAACCATACATATAATGAAAGGAAGTGGTGTAGTGCTGTAGAACAATGACATATTCAAATGATCTCAAATAGATGTAGAAGCAAAGAGACACAATCAAGTCTAAACTAGGAAAGCTAAAAATGAAAGTATGCATGAATATATGGTACAAATCTATATAGGAACAAAATATGTACATAAGCTGAGTCTATAGTAGTAGTAGTTGGCAAAAAATCTTAGTAGTAAAGGATGACCAATATTAAGATATAAACAATGTTAAATCTATGATATAGAGTATAGAAAGATGTAACCTAAAAAATTAGAATCTATGTAGTATGATCCCCCCAATGGTGAATATATCAATGATGAATATGTATATGGGACCCTAATGGGTAGATAGTAACAAATCTAGATCTATGTGATGGAGCTGAGTTCTGAAAGGATTTGTGAACACTTGAAGAGAATAAGTAAATCATGTACATATGATAAAAATTAACTATACTAAGATAGCTAACATATATAATACCTAGATAATATATAAATAATGTAAACATGGATATGCAAACAATATAAATTTTGTGTTTTTGAGAAATATTTGAATGTTTTTGTATTTTGAACATATTATATTATTTTTGTGTTATTTGAGTATATAAACTATGTACAAGCAATCATGAAAATAAAATTGTATACAAGGAGCAAGGTAAGAGGAGAGATACTAATAATCAATGAGTCTCACAAGAGACTCAAAATTAATGTGTCCTACATGAAATAGAGGGACAATGATCATTCATGCTATGTGATGAGGTATTTAGGATTTGAGAATCAAATGCATTGAGTGATCTATAATTAAAATTTCTTGTGAAGTAGGTCTCTAAATCTGAGAAGCTAACTAAACTAGCCTATGAACTATGGTGTGTTTGGGGAACCATCTGGTAGAAGAAGTTATAATTAGAGTGTATGCTCACTATTGTAACATTGATATCCATGATGGTAGAGAGAGAGGCCCTCTAGAATCCACAACATGTCTCTAATGTAGGGGTCTCTCTAATAAAGGTATCCATGAGAGAGTATGCTTACATGGTACTACTATAGGAGTAGACCTCACCTGCACTGGTGGCTTAATTGATATCAAATGTGTGCTAATAGACTCTGTGTGATGAATGGGAATTGGTGCTTGATATATAACTAGCTATGAAATAGGTAAAGGATACTCATATAGAAGGCCCTTAACTATAACCACTTGATTTTCATGTATATATTTGAAACATATGTGTATGGTGGATGGAATGGATCGAAGATACTATATCTAAGGCTTACCTAATAACATGTCAAATGTGTCAGCACTAGGTACCATTATGAATCTAGTGGCCATGTGTGCAGGCCCAACCTATAATGGTAGTACTATCTCCATGATGGAGCTTTGAACATGGCCATTAAAACCATGAATAATTACATCTATTTGATAGATGTCCTACTTTTAATAACCCAAGTGTTGCAAAAGTGTGATAGTACACATGTTGAAACTTAAGCCATTGTCAACCATGACACTCTAAATAGGATGATGATCAATGTAGGCTCATACAAAGAGTGTGTATAAATATGTGTCATCATCAATTATCTCCTTTAAAAAAATGATAAGAGGTCTTGAGAGCACTATAGTATGATACACCCTAATGATATTATTTATAGGGTGTGTGTCCATTATTTGAGTATGATAGGATGATGGTATTCAATGTGCCTGATAAGTATAGTGAACACTTGAAGTGCTTGATATATCATTAACTATATGTTTTATAAATGGATCTAAAAATATTTAGATGGTTTTTGTTCTATTTATTATGGTCTAAGTGTATTTGTAGGAGTGCCAAGATCAATGATATTAGATTTTATTAAATATTGTATCTTATGTCACAAGCTAATGCATCTATTTTTAGTATGGCCTAGTGCCTGATGATAATCACAGAATGCATTAGAATCATAGTTCTTTGGATGATGCCTAGTTGTATCAACCTATTTGATGGGAAGGAGAGATATGACATTACATTCCAAGAGCTATTATAGAACCTATGATGGAGACTGAGGAAGAGTCGTGAAAGGTTTCCTTGGAGGAGTTGATAAAACTAAGTGAGGAGGTAGCTCTGAAGCTACATTAACTATCATTTTTGAATCATTCTTGTTATCACTAGGTTTTACCTTATATGGAGGCTTATTAAAAATCTTAGTAGTTTAATCTGATCTTGTTTTGTACTTTAGTATGCCCATAGAGAGAAGCTTAACTTCCCATTCTTGAACTATATGACAAAGATCTGTGATTGATGAAAACTTCTTGAATAGGATAGTTTCATGTAATGTTGATAACAAACTCTACTTAAATATGTCTTGGAGTTCTCTATCTTCTATAGGGCTAATCAACTTTGTTAATATAGTGTTATAAGGCAAGACATATTCATATATTGGCTCATTAGATTTTTGTTTGATTTATTTGAATTGAGTATAAGAAACCTTATCATTGATGTTGATTGAAAAGTGTGCCAAAAACATATCTACCAACAAATTTAATGCTATGATGTACTGATTAGGAAGATTGTAGAACCATTGTAGTGCATAGTCCTTTAAACTACAAGGGAACAACTTAGTAAGGAGCCACTCATTGGAAACATAGTCCAAACATGATGCATGGAAAGCTTGTAGATGGTGGTGTAGGTTACCCTTACCATCATAGAAAGTAATATTGGATACCAAAAATATGGATGGCAAAGGAGTTATCACTGTATACTATGCCAAAGGTGTATGTAAAAGAACATGAGAATCTAAGGCATGAGATGGCCTAGTATCACCTTGTTGAAGATTAAATCCTTGAAATGTAGATCATGAATCTCATGCTTAATGTATTTTACATATGGAGAGGAGGAATTAACCATAGGAGGTGATGCCATTGTTTAATGTTTCTGAGTTAAAATAGGTTATTGTGGAATCTAAGTTGCCCCCAAAGTAGATATAACAATATTGACATCTAGGGGAGTAGAAGATTGAAAATTATTATTTTTGAAGCTCTTTGTGGAAAATATGGATAAGGTTATCTTGCATATATGAATGTGTAAAAATTAAATCTTTCAATTGGCTCTTATTAGTCTCATTGAATTAGTTATTGAATTTTGCCATTGTAGCTTTGAAAGTAGGAAAACAAAATGTTGTATATTTTGAACATTTAAAAAAATTTAATGTATTAAATATTGATAAAATAAAATAATAAATCATATATGATATTCTATAATTAAATTATGAGCATAAAAAGAAAAGGATACAAATCCTAAGAGCATATAGGTCTAGCATTTGCACAATATTCAAAGTAAGTGAGGTTCACCAAATGATTTAACTTTTAAGGGATTATGGGATGTAAACTCTAGGTTGTTAAAGGTTTTGAGTATAGTAAATTAAGGTAGAAATATGCAATAAATACAATCACTAATTTGTGTAATAATTGACCTAATTTGATTATTCTAAAATAAAAAATGAACTACATAAGGATGTAATTAGTTAGAAACTAACTGAGATAGATAATCTAAAGGTTGAAAATTAGTGTGGAAGTTGATATAGGTGTTAAAAATAAGATCTAAGTGTCATAAAACCTATTGGATAGTAGTGTTGTACCTTGGACAATAACACACCACACTAGTGTCCTAATTTTAGTGCTAGTGTCCTTTGTGTGTAGAAACTATTTGATATTATGGGTACACCTCTGGCTAAGTTTGATCTACCTATACTTGTGTGGATGAGCCTTAATTAATTATCTGTGCACTATTTTTATTGATTTAGGAGAAAACCCTAGACCTACATGTTGTTAGGGTATTTGAGTGGCACAAGTAGAAAAAGTGTGATGTTAGTTGGGTAGGTTAGACATCCTCAACACCCCATTGTGTTGAGAATTGCCTACATACCAGTACTCCAAGGAGGGATTAAGCTTGATGTAGTTATCTCACCTAAGTGCTTGGCATAAGTGCAAGTGAATGCTAGTATAAATGTCAACTTGAATGATTTGAATGAGGCATGAGACTAGAAATTTATGTATTATGGGCTTGGGATGGTCGTACATGACTATATGCAAAAGTAGGGTAGAATAAGGATCAATACCCTTGATTATGCACAACTTCTTCTAAGATTATTTGTGTTTTTTGCATCTAATTTCCATCTAATGGATAAAGGGATAAAATTCATGTATTTATACTGATCTGGTGCTCTTGTGGAGTTTAAAATAGGTATAGGCCAGCCCTAAGTGTCTTAAGAAATGAAAATATATCTATTGGGGTTGAATTTTTTCAAAGGACATTAAAATCATACCTTGGTCACTAGTGCAAGGTGCTAGTATCCAAAATACAATGCGAGTGTCTTGGTGGTAGAACCTGAGGCATTAGGGGCTTACATTCCTAGGGAAGGGTCTATGACTAATTTTAAGATGTCTAGGGATGTGTAAGGCCGACACAAAAGTTGGATAAAGGTCAAAAGAGGCCCTGAGATAGGTCTAGGGATAAACTAGGGATGGGTGGTCTCAAGTGACAATCATTGCACTCAAGTGACATTTTTATATGACTACAACAACATATGTAAAATCTAGTAAACATGTAAATGCAACAGATTTTTATATTTTGATTTATTTAAATGTTTTTGTATTTGATTGATTATTTAGTTAATTATTTTATTTTTTTGATTTTTTCATATTTTTAAATTTAGGAAAGAGAAGGATAACTAATGATACCATTTAAGGGATGCTCATAGGATGATCTAGACTTAGGATGGGGTACAACAAAATGGTGGTGCTACTAGGGATCATGTATATGTACCAAATATAGATCTGAAGAATCTCTAATACTCTGCCTATGCCTAATAGGAATTTATGGTCATGAAGTAGTAGTATAAGTTATAAAGGTTCATAGAACCCATTGCTTAGCGCTCTTTTTATTTTTTGGCATAAATATAATTTTAGGTATTTATACCTTATCTAAAGCATG
Organism: Torreya grandis; assembly: GCA_037957365.1. Classification (NCBI taxonomy): domain Eukaryota; kingdom Viridiplantae; phylum Streptophyta; class Pinopsida; order Cupressales; family Taxaceae; genus Torreya; species Torreya grandis. Next base: position 686,385 of record JARHVA010004067.1, read on the forward strand.
TTGATATGCTCTCAATAACTAGTTGGGTTATGTAAGTATAGATGATGGCTCTATGGAGTCCACTATGTATCTCTAATGCAACTATCTATCTGATATTGGTTTCCTAGGAAATTAGATTGCTTTTTGCTTACCCTTTCACTCATGGTTAACTTAAATAAGTTTCATACTTAACTATCTTGGAATAAACTTCTCTTTTTGTAGTGGATTCTCATACTAAATCCCTAAAACTATGATTATCCTATTAACATGAGTATATTTGAGACATATATGCACTTTGGAGGGTATTTTATAGATCTTATGAATCCAAAATTATCCCATTAATACACTAAAAACTCATGTATGTGTTATAATTAAAAATGTTGTGGTCACATGTGCTTGATAAATTTGTATTGGCAAATCAATCTTACCAAAAAATTGTTATGATTTCCCATCAAATGCTCTTACCATCTTATCAAAGGGTTTAAATCATCATGTGTATATCCCAAATGTGTGAATAATTTCATGGTACATACATTCTCACTAGAACTATTATCAACCATAACACTGCATATAGGTTTATGATCAAAATTTTCTTTAATAAATAACGAGTGAAGATTTGAGTCATCATCCAAAATTTCATTGTCATCAAATGTTATAAAAGGCCTATAAACCCTAGGAGTTATCTCATATGCAAGTGTGCCAATAATCCCACCTAAGGGGTTCCCTTAATGTGGTAGAGGAGGATGTGCATTATATTCCATTTTCACTTTTGGTATTTCCTTATAATGATCTTGTAATGGATTAATGAATATCTTCTAGTTTTGATGCTCACCATGTTATGAACCTGAATCCTTTGGCATCATCAAATGTGATCATTTCACTATCAATGAGGTCCTTTATCTTGTGATTTAACTTGTAACATTTGTTCTTAAAATTCCCAACACACTAGTGATAGTAACAATAAGCATTTACATCATATCTTTTTGGTATAAGTGGACTCATATCAACCTCTAAAAAATAATGGAGAGATACGAGATGACACTCCAATAGCTTCATAAGGAGTACAGCTAGAAACTTGGTTAAGCATGTAAATTATCTCTTAGGTGCATTGGATAAGGTAATCCTATTGGGTTGTTGTGACACCATATTCATCATTGTTATTGTTTCCTTCTTAGCCTTTCAAGGTTTTACCTTATAGCTTGGTTTGATATGAAATGCAGTATTCGATGTAGTTGATATGTTGGCTACATACTTAAGCTTGTTTAATACAATAAGTTTCATTTCTTAATCTCAGATGATATGACATAAGTCATCAAAATATTTAAACTACTTAAAGACATTAGACACATGTAGTGGGGAAATTAAACTTTGATTAAAGATATCTTGAATCTCTTTATCTACCACTTGATTTTGTTATTTTGGCCAACATTGTCTTGTAGCTCAAATCATATTCATTGATGGGCTCATTAGTTCCTTACATGATCTTTAAAAAATTTACATACAACATTTTTTTAGTAATATTGATGGATAAATGTGCTCTAATCTACTAGAGTTTTAATGATTTCATTGATCATATTGGTAGATCATAGAACCATATTAAAGCATAGTCCTTTAGGCTTCTTGGAAATAATTTTGTCAAAATTTTATCATTGGAAGAATATTCAAGATGTAATGCATAGAAAGATTGGTGATGCTGCTTAGGGTCACCCTTGCCATCATATGTGTGAAATTGGGTGATAAAACATGGCTAGAAAAGGGTGTAAAGATATCTTAGGTGAAAGAGGATTATGCAATAATTTTTGTGAATCAATTGAATGAGTTTATTGTGAAGCTTTTTGCTCGATATTTGTAACCTTAGATTCTAGAGTTTGAATAACTTGGAGGAGATTTTGTACAGTAAACCCATTAAGTTTTGATATTTGGGAAGTCACCAAAGGTGATGCAAACATTGTTTGTGTTGATATAGGTATTAAAATTAGTAATTGAGTCAAAACATTGATTGTTCCCATGAAGGATGTAACAATATTTCTTTGGTCTTAAGGAACAATGGCTTGAAGACATATCCCATGCCCCCACTAGATGTAGGAATCAATGGTGTGCTTGAGGGGAAGGATAATGGAAGTGATGCTTGATAGGTAAATCTTGTAGCCCCAATATTTGTATTAATATATACCAATGGTTTTTCACTAATGTTTTTGAATTTTATAGTTTCTAATATAGTGTTGATGATTTTCTAGAGATATTCAAGATTTTCACGAATACGCTATCATAACATTTAAATAGATTTAAATTGCTCTTTATCTACTTGCTCATATTCATTATTCTCATGTGATTCACTATTTTTATGATGATATTCATCATTTATAAGAATATTTTTAGTATTTTGCTCATTTTCATTATTGACACTCTCATTATTGGCATAATTTGATAGGGTATTAGGTTGAGAAATCTTAGGTGGTATAAGAGGAAGCTCAAGATGCTCAACAGGTACACCACATATTCTATCACTATGTCTAGGTTGTATACAAATTAATAAAATCAAGATATTAATGATTACTGCAATTTGAAACTCTAGAAGGCTAAAAACCATAAAAAAAGCTATGGTTGTGTAGGACTCAAAGGTTGGGTTCACCAAAATTTTAACCCTTTTATGTTTTGGTATGGGTTGGGGGACGAATAGCCTAGTCAAACAAATGGCTAAGATATTCTAAAATTGGGACAATTAAATAATTTAGATTCACAATATTCTGATACAATGCTAAATTATGAAAGTATACTAGATATAGAAAGTATAACATTAAATAATAATTTAAATATATCAACATGAAGAAGAAATAATACTTAGTTTATTTACTAATGTATAGGTAGATCTGGCAAATGTAGGAGTACAAAAGAAGACATGATGATGCTCTATAATGATTTGTGAGATTTTGAATACTTTTGTTTTGTCATCTTGGACATTACTATTGGGATTTGGACACTACCATTGATTCTTATTTCCTAAATATGATGCTTCTATTTGGTATGGAATATAGGTCCTTTTCTAGAATGGATAACTACGCTTATTAGGCTTCATTTTTTCCATACATATTATCAACTCGGATCATGCACATAACATTTGGATATCAATCTTTTCCTCAAAACCCTAGGTTTTCCAACTTGGGCATGTCGCCTTGAAAAATTGGGGTTAGTGGGCTCAAGTGAAGTTGAGCTAACCTCAAAGACCCTACTATACATGAACACTGACTACATAGCCATATACTCCAAAGGGGGACTCATATTGATGTAGTTCTCCCCTTATGTGGGCTTATGTATGAATAATTGTACAATATGTTATATGCAAGTGAATGTAGTGATCTAGATTATAAATTGAAAAATATTAATTATGTGCTACATTTTGGATGATTCAAACCTATACTATGAATACTCCCATGATTTATTTAGAAATAAGAAATGATAGGGCAATAGAACTTAGCTATGCAAATGATTAAGTATGAGCTTGATAGGCATTCCCTTGGTAATTGATAGATGATAATGAATGACATTTTATTTTATATTTATCCCACACCTTTTGAAATGATCTCATGGTATGGTTAAAATAGTACCATAGGTTGACCCACACACATTGAAATATTTTCAAATTTAACCAATTTTAAGGCTTAGACACTAGCATCAGGCCTTGGACACTGTTTGATGCTAGTGTTCTAGTCTAGATAATAGTGTCCAAGAGGATAGAAAGTTGTTGAATATCTGTAACTACCAGAGTAGGATATAAATTAGATTTTATGTAGACTATGGGATATAAGTGATTTGGGTAATTAGAATATCAGGGTTGGACTATATGATAATCATTTAGGCATTTTGATATGGCAAACATGAGCCATTTGATAATGAGAAGGTCATGAACTAAAGAGTTAAGCCAAGAGTGATATTTGTTAAGTGTACAAGACTAGTTTATCATATATAATCACATTTTAGTATCTATATTGGTCCAAAGGATCTCACTCCCACTATCAATATTGGCATGATAAAAAATCTTGGGCATGAAGATAAACTCCCAAAAGAGCTTGATAATCCACATATTTATCAAAATCAACCAATGCCCCATAACATACTATGTAAATTATAGTTTAGACTATAGTTTAGATGTTAGATAAAAAAACTATTTTACCTCCCCTATCCATGCCAACATGTGAGGAGGGGATTCACAAGATAACCATAGGCATTATAGAGATTAACATCATTTCTAATGATTACCCAAAGATTATTAATGTTGGATCTTCCCTCTTTCCCATGGAAGGAGAAGACCATAAAGGAATTTTTACTAGGTGATTGCAAACTTTAACCCTCTCAAACATGACAATGGGAATAACTGAGCTAATCATGCCTTATGAAAAATATTATGAGATTCATAATAAAAGTGTCCATGAGAATCCTATACAAGTAGGGCACCTTGTCTTGAGACTTAATAGTAAAATCAAAAATTTAGACCCAAGTAGTTTGGTCCATATCTAGTGACCCTTATAGGTGAATCTATGAACTCTTTACACCTTAAATGATTTTACATTTAGTCATTATATTTCACATTGACCCCATATAATTTTTTTTTTCAAAATGAAACTTATCATCTCATTTCAATTTTCATATTACCTTGTTATCCTATAGAAAACATGATCAAAATTAACATTACATTGGTTCCTATCTAAGTCCTTATGAGCATAATATACATCTTTTTCCCTATACCTTCTTGTAAAAATTAGAAAATGTTAGCCTACATCTTACTAGTTGTATGGGGCCAAGATTTGGGGTAAGGGACTCAAAACTATAATAAAATAAATAAATAGAAAAATTTAAAAATAGACACTCATATAAAAATCAATATCTTATGCAAGTCAAAAAAATTTCTATATCCCCCACCCTTCACTAAAATTTGGTGTTGAGCCCTCACATCTTATTAGTTGTGTGGGGTTAACGTTTGGGAAATATGCCCTTACTCACCTACATCTAACCTTTGGTGATGAGATCATGCATCTCTCTACCCACATGAGACTAAATGTGGTGGGTTAAAAATAAAATTAAAAGGCAAAGAAAAATCAATGCCAAATTAAAAAGTGTTCAAGAAGAAAAGTTCTTCAAGAAGCTTCTTAAGTGTCCATGCCAAAAAGGGTAACTTTATCCCATTTATCGATTCTATAAATTCTAATTACCTCTAAATAAAGTCAATAAATTTAAGTGTTCTATAATTTTATAAAGAAGTATATTTTCCCCCTTTTATAGTAAGGATTAGGTCATCTTCCTATTCCATGTTAAATATCGATGTATAGTCTTCATTTTCACCATTTCATATCCATCCTATTCCTTGCTCATTCCTTTTGCTGAAAGTTGAAAGTTGTATGTTAGTAAGCAAAATAATTTGATTATCACCTACAAAACATATGTTAGTGCATTTATAGTCTTACATATATCCATCATGTTCCATCATTTGCATACATTCTATTTCCACATTTCACATATATAAGATTTTTCATAACGTTATAAAAAACATAGGGATACATGGTATATCATCACAATAACTAGTCATTTAAAGTACATAAACTTAAAGAACATACATGGAATTAAATACATAACACATAAATGACAATTCACTAAAATAACTAAAATATCTCTCTATGTATATGATAATAATGTCGAGTTTGTACAATTGAGTCTCAAGTATAGTCACCTTCATAAAGGGCATGTGTGTCTCATCCAAAGATAAAAAATTATGTATATATATATATATATATATATATATATATATATATATATATATATATATGTAAAATAAACATACCTAAGATCATATATTACTCCATTAGAAAAATTTAATACTGAGGAATGTCATAGGTTGTGGCTCTTGGGCCACCTCATATTGGTCCTTCCATGGGAGGTTGTCCCTCTCCTTATTTGTCAGCTCAAATAAGCATGACCTCCCCTACCTACTAGAGTTTTAGTTAGTGTCTACATTTGAGCTTATGTCAATGTGGATATAACCTCTAAACCAATGATCTCTACTCTTATACTATCTATTACCATAAATGAATGGTAGATCAAACATCTGTATGCCTACCTATCTTGGTAAGAAGTCATGGGTCTGCCAAAAGCTAATCACAAGTCATATCGATGCCCAATTGAAATATATTAATCAAGGTGTCCTTGATCAAGGTCCTATAATCAATAGATGTATTTTCAAAATAAAATAAACAAATATAAATTATATCCAATCATATGAATATGAACATAATAAACTAACAATGCTAAAATGAAATACATAAGAGCTAAAATGAATAAATAAATTATTTTACCTGGATCATCCCCATGTTAGTCAGGGTATACGTCATCCTTTTACTTCTCCTCCTCATCATTTCCCTCCTCATATAACTTGAAAAAATCTATTCCCTATCTTACCACAACCTACTGATGCTATAGGGGATCTTGCTGCAGTGGTGGTGGCAGTTATGTAACCTAATACTATTGGTCTGCAACTAGTAGTGCTGTTAAGATGGCCATAATTATGAAACCTCCCCTATTAATATAGGTTTTAGATATGGTCCTCTTTGTGCCCCTCTAATCCTCTTTACCCTCATAATGGGAACTTTTGGGGTCAAAGGATGTCATGCTAGTCTCCCAAGTCTAGTCTCCCTAGCCTCTCTGATGCCCATGTATACTACTGGAGGCACAAGGAGGTTCCCTATGAAAGACATCTTAAAATAATATATAACCTTATCAATATTGTGTATCTCAAACTAAAGCCACATATATTTGACTTACATTACTCTTGTAACTACCATGAGGTATACTCCCTCACCCTCCCACTGATCCACCATCATCTAGTAAGGCTTGGCCACTAAATCAACCACTATCAAGGTCCTAACCATTTGAGGCAAATCCATAAAAGGTGTAACCTCTATCCACCATGAGGCTTTTCTATCCCCAACATCTCCAATAACAACCCCTCTCTAATATAGGATCATCCTCTCATACACCTAGCTCATGATGAGTGAAGGGTGACTGATGGAGAGAACCCCTAGACATGCAATCTTATAAAGGTCCATGTATATCCAAGTAAAGACATAATATGCCCATACATAACATAGAACCATCTCTTTGATCCACCAAATAATTATATCCCAATAATAGAGTAATCTATTAGTTCCTTTATTTCCCACCATCCAAGAGGTAAGGATCTTAATGATGGCTTTGCGGAGGTTTAAGATCATAAATACATATAGTCATGGAAGCCTCACTCTAAAATTTTAACCTACATTGGGTACATCCATGTATATATCCCAATATCTGATAGATGTCAACCATAATGATCATCCACTCTCTAGGAGCCTACAAGAACATGAAAGCATTTGGTCTATGTCCTACTAAGTAAAGATATCACATAGAACACTGCCTGAAGAGGGCATGATCCCCATGAAAGCAATCCTTAAGATCCTAGTCTTGTCCAAAATGGCCAAATTGTTGACTATCAATAATGACATAATATGTAGTAGCCACTCCTACTCCATGGCCTACCTCTACCATATGTATCCCTTGACCATATAAAGCACCCTAAATTAATTTATAGCCCTTTTATGGCCTCAAACTTTGCCTTAAAATCATTAATTTTATCTCTAAGATGAAACCACCACCTTTTACAGGTGGTGATTATGAAATCACCTCAAATTTTTGGGGTGATTTCATCTTCATCAAGGGTGATTACCATCTGCCATGAGAATGGTAGTTGCATCACCACCTTGCCCACTAATAGTGGAGGTTAGTAACCACTAAATCAAAGGTTTAACTGTCAATTTACAATGATATATAGTTTCATTTTGATGTGGCACTTTCACCATGCATCCATTCTCTACCTAAAATTCTCTTGAGAAGCCCAAATTTCAACCAGATATAACAAAAATTAACATTTTTATAACCTACACGAACCCCCAATCCCATTCATGTAATAAATCTTAAAATTTGATGGATTTTTATGCATTGTTGATCATATTTAAAATTGGGGTAAAAACATAAAAACACTCAAAACTTACCTAAACCTAACTCGTTCCACTTGTAGCTAGTACATTCACCATCCTCTCCATGTGCTCGTTGATTTGATTACTTTCTATATCAATTCCATCATCATGAATCTATAGTTCAAAAATCTCATAAATCAATTTACACAGATGATTTCTATTTTTGGCATGCTTTTGAATATATAGGTATTTTAACTAGCCATTATATTTTTTTTCCATAATTAGCAATTTTCCTTATTAGAATTTTTTTTACACTTTTAGATATATTTATTTCTCAAATAATGTGTTTTATGTCCAAAAATAACACTTCAAATGATTTTTATTTCTCCTAGCATGTTTATATTTTATTATACTTTTTTAGGTTCATGTCAGTCAACCCGAAATTCAATCCCCCAATGGGATGTTTAGGTAGTATACTCATTCCCACATACATAGTAATCATTCTCATCCATGTTTTTATTTGTTAGTATATTTTATACTTTTTCATTAAAATTCCCTTGATTCCTCTCTTTTGTCAGCAAGTTGTGATGGAGTCTCAATTGGCTTTATTGCACCACATAAGTAAGGTGACTTTTATAACCCTTATTTTCCCTTTTGTGTACCACTAATTAGGAACACACCCTTGTCAATACATGATAGGGTTTCATCCTGAGGGGGAAATATGTATGCACTCAAAAATTACATGATGCAACATTTTAAAAAGAAATACAATGAGAATACAAGGATCTTGATAAATACACTCAGAGCTAATTCTCTTTGACACTATTACTACTTAATCTTTAGATTTCTTAATCTTCGAAACTAATTTTTAAGTCATTTTTGCCTTGGTTTTTAAATTTCCTCATTGGTGATGAAATTTCCACTCTCTACGTCAAAATCATTAGTCCAGGCAATGCAACTTTCCTATTGAGTCACTTTTTATTGTGGCACTTTTGTAAACCACCTTGATGCAATCATCATATTAGGGGTGATTTATTATTTTTCTAGGGTGGTTTCCTCACTATTTATGATGGTTTCAAAATTTTCACCTATAAACAACGATAATTTCATCACAATATATGTCTTTCAGTATTAGTGTCTAAGACTTGAGTTCTCATGTATTTTGCATGCTTTTTTCTCACATTTTTCTGTTGATTTGATTTTTTCTCACCTTCATGACAAACCAAATCAGTCCCACTCTTGTTTTTATCAATATTTATCTCTTCTAAGTTTAGTTTTCAGTTAATTGGTAGTTAAACTCACTCTTACAACCTCCCTTATTCTTCTATAAATATTTCAATTTTAAATGAATTTTATTTCTAAATTATGCATTGAAATTTGGTGTTTTCAAGCTCTAAAAAACCCTAGCCTACTTACTTTTGGTTTTGAAAATTTTTTTGCTCCACCTTTAGTCATCTTTGATTAAAATCTACATAGTTTTAGAGGAGAGAATTCATTAGTTAAAAACATAGAATTTACTATCAATGAACTAGCTAGCCATAGTAAAATTAAACTCTTGTCTAGGATTTGTCATTTTTAGTCTATTTATCTTGTTACCATCCTTTGTTAGAGAGTTCCTACGACCACATTGAGTGAAGGATCTAGCTTCTTAAGGATATTTTACATATCAAAATTATCTTGATTTTACTTGATCATAATCATTGATCAGGTTGGAAGATTTATTTTTCAGTATTTCTCTCATTTATTAGATTAGAATAGTTTAGTTTTATTAGTTCATTATATTATCTACATATCTCAAAAAACATAAAAGAAAAATAAAATAAATCCTTCTCTCTTTCTTCTTGTGCATAGTTTGGATTTCTTGTTTTTCAATTGCATGTTAGATAATTCAAAATAACATAGAGTTAAATATAATATAGATTAAATAAAATAAAATAAAATAAAAATCATATAGTTTATTTTCAATTTTAGACAATATTTCCTACATAAACAACTATCAAACACACACACAAAAACCTTGATAACGTAGATACTCAAACCTTGCTTATTAGAGTCAAGATCCATTAATTTCATTAGTGAAAGAACAAATTAAGTATTAAAATTAGAAAATAATAACACTAATATTGAATTATTTCATTCATAATCATTTAATTTCATACAAAAGTATTTAAAGATTCCCAAATCAATTTCTAGCTTGTGTAGATGAAGTCAATTTTTTGAATTCTTAGTAAGTGTGCTTGTTAGGGTTTTAAAACTTGATCTCATTTTTCATGTTAGGAAAGATAATTCTAATAGTAGTATCTCATATCAATCATATGATAAAACATAAAAAAAAAATTAGATCATTTATATTACATTATCTAAGTCATTAAGCAAACTAGGGAAAAATAGAAAAAAACAACACTTGCATATTTCCTTCAAAATTTTAGTTTTATGTTTACATGCATCAAAAGTATTGAAAAAGAACAAAACCAAATATTTTAATTTAATTTTATTTAAATATTAATTAATTTATTTTTGTCATCATTCTATTTTAAGCAAGTAGATTAATTCACTTTCTTTTCCAAACATTGTGAAAATAACTCAAAATAATCCAAAAAAAGCCTTGTCAAAATGAGCACAAGCAATAGAAACTTGCTTTAAAAATTCAAAACAACAAGTACCTCATTTAAAAAATATTATAAAAATAATATCATACTCTTTATATACTCCAAAATAACTTTTATCTCTTATTTCATGACACTCCCAAAATTCTCTTATCTTCTTGGAGTAGGTATTTCCCCTAGAGTTAAAGTTATTTTTCCTACTAGTAACTTACCGAGTGACATTAAGCAGAGATTAAATTATATTTATTCCATTACAACTTAATTTTTCACCTCATATTCAACTCTCTCAACATTTTTGATGAATAAAAACAATTCATGAGCCTCCCATAATCATCTTCCCTCACTTGTAAGGTCACCAATACAATGTCATCCAAGCTTATGCATTCACCTTTCCCTTTTCTTTCCTCCTAAGGACTAACCTCATCACATTTAATTCATTTTGTACATGAAATTGAATGGGCATATCCAACCTAAAAATATTGATAAAATTCCCCTAATCATCCAATATAATCATACCTATTTCATTGTTCCTAGCATTGATCATAAACTTCATTACCTTGTCATCACTGATATAGAGGAACCTTAGAGTTTTGTCTCTTCCTAGTTATATGCACTTAATAAACACCATGCCATGGAAGATATATCATAGTATCATCACAATCACCCCTTTTACATTTCATCCAAAACCCCATTCCTTAACTCAACTAGCCCTATCTATATAGTTGCCCATCTATCTATCCATTACATTGATTATCTCATCTAAACCTTAGGAAGTCGAGTACACAGGTTAGCATGCCACTTTCTGTGTGTAGTGTACCATTAATGAAACTCTTTTTAAAGTCTAACATGAAGTTGTAAAAAGAAAATTTATACATTCAAAATGCTATAAGGCTTACTATATACCCTATTGATGGACTTATCATGACTATTGAGACTGATAAAATTAATATAAATAAAGAAGATTAAGTTGATGACAAATATTTCATTGAATATATTAATTCTAATCATATAATATTGATTTATTATTATTATACAATACAAGAGATGAATAAAATAAATCAACCCAAATTTCTAATTCTACTTCAAATGTTCCAACTACCACTATTGCTTCCAATCTTATATCAACACTTCCAGTTACATATGTTCAAACATATTGAGGTATGGGGGCATCACATGGTTTAAAACAAATTAACATGGCTATTTTTACAAGGGAATCATACATACCTCTCTTTATTACTATGAAAGGTCCACTACCAAATTTTCATAATGAATACTCTCATGAGCAAACTACTATAGATTTACATGCTAAAGTATTACATCAAAGAGAAGGTGTCTCTAAAATTACTCATTTAATATATTCTTATACTTTACTTAACGATCATTTGGCACACGAAATTACTATAAGTTTTCGTAACTCTTAGGTTATCACTTTATGAGGGTAAAGGTCATCCTGAGTAGCATCTTAGATCATTCCATGCAACATGATTGTACTATGTTTATAATGACAAATTACTAACCAAGCTCTATCTAATAATATTGAAAGACTATGATTTATGATGGGTCTATAATATTCCACTTCAATCAATTAGATAATTCAATGATTTGGAAAATCAATTTCAATCACACTTTTCTATTAGTATTAGTAAAAATCTATTTTATACACAAATTGAAAAACTTAAGTAAGGGTATACTGAGCCAATCAATAGATATGTGTTTTAGTACATAGTTATGCTAGTTAACATGACAAACTCTATGATAGACAATGAATTATAAGATACCTTCACATAAAGAATTGTAGCACTACTTCACAAATCAATCATTTTTGATAAATTAATATATTTTGATGAGTTATGCCATACAATTAAAGAAAGAGAAGTCAAACTCATAACATTGAAGAAGCTAAAATATGCACCAAATACTCCATCTACTTCAAATATGAAATTTTAAATAAATGGAATCTACAAGGTTAAATTTAATGAAAGAAAGAATGAAGAAAAATTAATAGTGAATATAATTTCATAGACATAGAATATGCTTAAATTAATAGCTTGGGAGGCAATTTACAAGGTTACCACAACCTCTTCATGTTTTGTTACATAAATTATTTTATTGCAATCTCATATATCTACCTCCACCATTCAAGCTTGATTTGACCAAACCTAAACCTAAAGGATTTGGTAGTAATGCATATTGTGACTAAAAAATGTATTGGGCATTCTACAAACAAATATTTTAGTCTAAGGCATAAGATACAAAATCTTATCAATGATAATACTATTGAGCTAAGCATACCCAAAGAGGAAGTTAGACCACAACAAAATGACAATGTAAAACTGAAAAATATTTAGTAATCCTTTTCCAAATCATGGTAAGATAGAGAATATATACAATTCATAGGTAAATCATGTGTATAATGTACATCCTCCTCCTAAGATAGATAGGCATCCAACAAAAAAAATATTGGTACATTTACAGGGACATCAACACAACATCCAATGATCACATTCGATGATAATGAAATCAATGATGATGATTCATATAGGTATGGACTTTTAATTTGAATTTACACCATTAATCAACCTATACAAAGTGTTATGATTGAGGGTCAAGCAAAAATTCATGTACAATGACACTCTTTCATAGTCTTGGATAAACATAGTAAGATCTAAAATCTACATCAAGATTATTCAAAGCATTTGATGGACATACACAAAATACACTTGGGAATATAGTGATACTTATTCAAGTTGGTTTAAAAACAAAGGCTACTCCATTTATAGTTCTACTAAGCATAGGGGCATTTAATATGTTATTAGGATGCCCTTGGATACAAAAAATCCTCATAGTGCCATCTACAATACATCGATGCTTCAAGTACATATATTAAAATAAAGTGGTGAAATTTCATGGAATTTTATATTAGTACCCTCTATAATTAGTGGTATCTCCTCCCCCTCTCCCACCACCACCATAATTGGTTGTGGCACCTATTCAAAATCATAGTAAAAAGGTAGTTATGACATCCATCAAGAGAATAGTGCAAATCAATTGTTGCACCTATACATAATCTTTCTATACAATCATTTATAAGGAGAGTGGTACACCATCATAGAAATAAAGTTTCAAAATAAAGAGTTACTCAATATTCAATAAATCTAAATCTTCCATAGTACGTCCTTAGATAATATCTTAGATAATTCAACACGTTACACATTGAACATAGGTAGTGAGACATTCTCTAACCATACATCAGAATCCACCATGAAATGAGATGTTAATTTACTTATTTACATATATTATTTATCATATTTTGGTAGATACATATTATTTTATACACAAACATTCATTTCATGAGGTATATCAGTGTGATGTAGGACATACATTTTACATGAATTCTTAAAATCTTGATTCCCTTCTACTAGTGGCCATGCCTATGCTGGAGGCATTTAATTTTATAGGTTACATTATAATATGTTATATCTTTCTATGACCTTACTATGATGTTGAGATACATATCTTAAAAATGTATTTCTATGGTATGACATTAATACATATAGATGAAATAGACAAGTTTCACTTGTTTTATGATTCTTCAATGTTGTTTACTTTCTTTCATGATTAGCTAGACATTGTTTGCTTATTATGCATGGAATTTTTCCCTTATGTGTAATAATTAAATGAACATCTATATGAGAGTTTTCTTGTTATTAGTGATGTTTGAACATGTCCATTAGCCCTATGTTTTTTACAACATTTGAACATATCCATTATTTATGTTATTCTTAATGTCCTTTGTGTGCATGGCTTGGCCTTGTTTATTGTGACATACTCATGTCCATTATATGTGGCCCTTAACCTTATTTTATGAAAATTTGTGACAATATTATGTGTTATGTTTGTTGTGTTTTTTGAGCTTGATTATTGGTGCCATGATACATATCATGTACTTTTACCATGTAGTATATTCTAAAGATGGTTAATTTACTATATTCTTCATTGCTATATATATATGTCACTTGTATGCCTCACTTTCAAAATGTTACATACATGATTTAATGACAATTACATCATAAAAAATTCTTTGACATGATGACATAATACTATATGATCATATATTTATCACATGATACAATCAATTCTTATTTTGAGATGAGTGACTTGCAGGCTACATCCATCATCTCAAAAGTGGGGGAGTCATAATGGGATTGTCTTAGACATCCAAGTCACCCTGAAAAAAAAACATATTTGGGATAAACTACAAGATTTAAATAAATAGAGTATAGGTTTTAAATTATTGAAAGTAATTTAAAAATATAACACACAATGGATATTGGCACATTAATACAAATTTTGGGGGTATATGACATGAATATGCACTCAATTTCAAAGACTTAAAGTAAATAATCATACATACTTGAATGCATATGCAAAATAATTACAAGATCAAAATTACAAGTAGAAAATAGAGTTACAATTGAGCATATAGATATTTGGAATTATATATAATTGGACCAAATTTAGGAGCATGATACTTGTTCATGCTCACACACACATGTTCAAAATTTAAATTTAAATTTTTAAATTTCAAAAGGGCATGATGTGTTAGGTGTGGAACCTAATTGTCTTCTAGGATCAGAGGTTAAAATTTTGATGTTATTTCAGTCAGGTTTGGATGCCATTCTTTGAATCCCTCATGGCATGGGGGTTTTCAAGGTGGGGTACCCCACTTATGGGTCTGAGGGCTCTGCACCTTGATGGGGGTTTGGGGGCAGTGCCCCCAAAGCAATTTTTTAATTTAAATTGCCTTGTTAAATTATAATTTCATAGTCAATCTAAGCCATTGATTAAAGGTTTCTAGATCTAATGGTAGAGGTTATGTTTAGGTGTTTTTCACCTTAAAATGTATTGATATATGGCTGAAATATAAAAATTTTATGAATGATGAAATATTATACACAAAGAGGAGGAAAAAATGGTAGAGAGATGTAAAAGGGTTTATTACAAGATTTTGTTTCTCCCTTGTATTACTAGAAATAATATACTAGATAAGTTTTGTGGATGTAGCCCACCTTGGGTGAACTACGTAAAATATGGCATCTCCTATTATGTGTATGTTTATGTTTATTTTTAAAATATTTGATTAATTCATTTCATAGTTTCTCTTTTATGTGATTTGGGGATAGATCTAAGTTTTAATTTATCCTAACATAATGGTTATTTATATGGTAGACACTAAATGTGAATTATATAGCACCTCAGTCTTGTATACCTGGGAAGTACTTCTCATGCATGTACCCTTCAGTTCTTAGACCTTCTCACTATTAAGATGCTTACATTTACTATCTCTTATGCCTATTTATTATATATTATTATGGACATATGTTATTTTGATGACCAGCCTTATATATTGCTAAAAATTCTATAAAGATGCTTATTATCATCCTTCACAAGTTTTGGACCTCTACTTTTTTCAACTTCCTAGAACTTGCATCTCAACCAGACACTATGTTGACAGTAGTGTCCTATGCCAAACTAAGTGTATAATGTTATAAAGTCATAATTTTTTAAATTATAACATGTTCTTATGGTCAACCTAAGTGCTTTAATTCTATATATTTCTAAAAGGGATATATATATATATATATATATATATATATATATATATATATATATATATATATATATCAATCCTCATTCATTCGTCACCTAGCATATACCTACCATCTAACAAGGAAATTTACCAAAAAAATTCAAATGACAAAGGCTTCCTTTTTATTTTATATTTCAATATTAGTCATAAGGACAACCCGTATATATGTTTGAAGTACTAAAGGAGCATTTTCTAAGCCATATTTTACAAATTACAAGCTAGATCACTCTATGCACACACAAACCGACACATAAGGGAGAACTACATAAGTCTAAGGCCCTCTTCAGAGTATTGGATATATAGGTAGTGCCAATTCATAGAGGGGTCCTTGGGGTAGATAAACACTATGTGCCCACTAAACCATCTTTTTCATAGTATCATTAAGGGTAAGGAAGATAGGGTTTGATCATTTGACACAAAGAGAAAGCTTGTGCACAAGATCTGAACACACCATAATAAGGGTGATATAAAAACTATAAGGTTATATGTTTTCACATATATATCCAATCACTATTCTATACTAGATACCTACATCTAACTCAAATTCCATCATCGATACAACTATCTAGTCTCAACATAAGAATTAGAGGCCACATAATGCAAATTTCTAGAATCTAACGATTGTTCTAGAATCAAGATCCTTTTTATTTCTAGCCTATTCCATATTAGATATATATGTGCACAATAAACCAAATAAGTAACTTATTTATAATTCATTACAATATCAATCAATAGTTGTACTTTCTATTTTTAGCATTTCTTAACATTTCAATTTAGAATATTATTTATTTGAATTATTATTATTATTATTTTTATATGGCATGCCTTGATTATGCCTCTAATGTTAAAATTTTGACTAACTTATTTCCAAGAAGTATCAATAGTTCTATGATTTACCAATCCAATCAATAAAATCATTCAAACCTATTTCAAATCTATTTTTGGCACACTTCTCTACCAATATTACTAAAAAGGTTTCCTATACCCAAATTTAAAAAATCAAACAAGGAAATAATGAAATGATTAATGAATATGTCTTAAGGTACAAAATAATGTTGGCTAAAATGACCAATCCAATGGAAGATAAAGAGCTTCAAGACATCTTCAAGCAAAGTTTGCTTGCCCCATTACACAAGTAATTTTTTTTTAAAAAGTTGAAATCTTTTACTGACTTATGCCATATTGTTCATGATCATGAAATGAAACTTATCTCATTGAATAAACTTAATTATGTAGAAAACACACTGAATACATAAAATACCAAGTTTACTATCAAACCAATTTATAAGGTGAAACCCATAGAACCTAAAAAATACAAAACTACCATGATTAATGCAGTGTCATAATAATCTAATTAGCTTATCCTATCCGATTCACCAAGGAGATAATTTACATGATTAGTCTCCAAATTTATTAATTTTGAAGTTTATGGAATGTCACCTCATATCTCTTACTCATCCTATAGAGGTTGATATGAGTTGACCTCTACTTAAAAGATTGATATGATTCAAATACTTATTGGTATGAGGTTGATATGATTCAAATAGTTATTGTGACTATCACCAAGGCTCTAGGAATTTTACAAACTATGTTTACCTTGAATCATAAGATCCAATAAATTATCAATGAATGTAAAATTACATTTGATGATCCTCCAAAGGAATTAGGTTCACAATTTGGTGAACACTAGAATCATAAATAGATAACAATCCTTTAAAATACCTTTTTAAGAAGGAACCAAAGTGTAAATGACATATAATGCAATCCTCCTCCACCACATTATGAACACCCATCATATGGGATTATTGGTATTTATACATGGAATACACCTCTTAAGGTTTAGATACCTTATATTAATTTTAATAATAGTAAGATTGTGGATGATGACTTAGATTTTAATTCTTTATTCATTTGAGCATACCTTAATCACCAACCTATACATAGTGTTATGATTGATAATAGTGCAAGTGAGAATGTTTGCACCATGACATTACTTACATATTTTTTTTATACACATGATGATTTAAATCCTCCAAATAAATTAGTTAGATCCTTATATGGGACCTCACAATAGGTTCTTGGTAAGATTGACTTACCTTTACAGGTGGGCCCAACACATGTGGTTACTACATTTTTTGTTATAAATTCCATAGGTGATTTTGATATGTTATTGGGACAACCTTGTATACATAAACTACACATAATACCTTATAAAATACATGGTTGTGTTAAATACATTCATTTCAATAGGGTAATTATAGTTTCTATAATTCCATATGAACATCCACTTGAACAAAATAAATCTATATCTAGACATTTAATTATCAAACCTAGTAAGGTTAATCCTCCATAAAAGGTTAAGTAATAGGTAATCCCCTTTCTTAGTCAACCAGTACTTGAGAGGCCATTGCACCAAATACATATATTTGATTCTTCAGAATCCTTATCTATTAAACACCATATTCACATAGTGAGAATAGCTAAACATGTTCATATTACTACTACTTCAAAGAAACCAAAAATCATTTAATGATGGGTTCCATGAAAACCTATTCCTTCTATTGTTGCCTCATGACCATAGAGTCCTATTACACATACATAGAGCATTACAGATCCTATAGTGCTTGATATTACACTTATACATATTCCTTAGTAGTACCACTAGTTTATTGTACTAGGTTACCAATGGGGAGATACCTATGAGCATCTTTTAGATGAGATCATAGGATGAAATTTTATTTTAAAGTATATAAAAAATACCAAAAAAGGGGGAAAAAATACAAAAATATTTTATCATTTACATGTTCTATTATCTCCTTGGCATCTATGTTTTTAGTTCCATGTTGGCAAATAACATATCATTCCTTTTTATGTACATGTATTTCACACATCTTTTGAGTATGGTACAAGCATATGCAAGCACATTATTTATGTATTTTTAGATGATGGGCATTCCATCTACTCATTTCACATGGACATTGGGGGTATCCACTTATTTGATAACAATACACTTAGGTTATATCATTATATGATAATTTTCCATTATCACATTTGAGCTTATATACTTACACATTCCTTTATCCATGCTTATACATTTAGTAATGTGCTTGATATGCTATGTACTTAATTTTTTTTGCTAACACATATATCCAGAAAAAAGTATGACATGTTTTTGTTCATTGACTATGTTCTATGCTTTCCTTTTTTCTCTTCCTTGAGTGTATTGTATTACTTATTTGAGCATTTGAATATGCTCCATTGATTATAGCCCCCATGCCTATGTTTTCCTATTAAGACATTTAAATATGCTATTGCTTATGTTGTAGACATTTGAATAAGTCAATTTCCTTTGATTTTATAACATTTTAACATTCCCCTTGTTTGAAGTCTCCTTGGACCATTTATTTTTATCTTACTTTTGAGTGCTTTTGTGTATGTGCTTAATTGATTATTGAGCTTGTACTATTACTATCTTAACATTGCCATGATTCACATCATGCACTTTAGGATTTCATGTGATCATATAATATTTACCTCATTGATATATCTACCTAGAAATTCTACTCTAATATTCTACATGATCCATACACAAATTATATAGTTATCTTATCCTTTTGAGGTGAGGTAATTACTAGTTTTTAATTCCCTTCATCTCAAAAGTGGGGGGGGGGGGGTAAATTGGTTGGGACATGTCATAGAGGCATATATTTTTTACCTTCATAGTTTTATATTTTTAGTGAGTGCATGCCAAAAAAAATACACGACTTACACACTTATTCAATACTCAACCTTTTCAGATTACGATGGGGGCATGTTATGGAAACATGTTTTCCACACTTACACTAATTCTCAGATTGTCTAGGTTTAATAGGGGACATGTCATGGGAACATGTATTCAATAATTATATTATTTAAAAACTGGCCAAATTTCTCATTTACATGCTTCATATACACATTTGTGATAACATTCTATACATTGGTACCATTGTTATACCCAGGTTTTAGCTTGAGACATATATGAGGTGCATACACCATGCAAAGAGAACCTTAAATTGTAAAATCAAATCAAATTTCAGATTTTAAACACTTTTAAAGACTTTAGAATACACTAGGATGTACTTTTATGGACTGTTATTGAGCTATTCTACTATAGTAATTGGTTCTCCTTTTGGCAAGGTTAAGGTGATTAATCACTAAATATTTACAAGTTTATAGGATGGAATGATTAAATCATCCACCCTCACCAGATTTATGGTATGAGTTAACTTGGACCACTCTCACTCACCATGTTATAAGTATGATTGGGTTACATGGTTGAGCTAATATCAATTATCAGGTGGAAACTCACCTTTTTTCCAAGGTTGGGGGCAAGTTGTCCTCCAATATATATATATATATATATATATATATATATATATATATATGAACTTGTGGGTTTTAATTTTATCCTAATATTAATTTCAATGATTCATAATGAAACATATTTTCAAATCAAATTACCAAAAAGGCAAGATGGTTACATCGATACACGTGTACTCCTAACCTTGTTCTCTTTACTTTCAAGCATTTTAAATTATTTCCATTCTAGATTATATGCACTGATTATATACTATAAAATACCCTTGGTTATAGGTCAGTCACTAACAAAGCATTCAAGTTGGGATAATGTAAATTTAAGGTTTGTTATACTACCCAGGGACACATTCCTTTTCCTTTAAACTAGAAATTTCATTACTAGATTAAAGGGGGAAAATGTAGACACTAAATATGAATTATATAACACATTAGTCTTGTATACTTGACAAATAATTCTCATGGTTTTACCCTTTATTTATTATACCTTACCACTATCAAGAGGTTTGAATTTGATATCTCATGTGCCTATTTATTATATCTTAGTTTGACCATATGTTATTATGATGACCAATCATTTTATGCTACTCAACTATAAACCTAATTATTATCATCCTCTTTAAGTTTTTGACCTGTACCTATTTTATAACTTCTTAGGAACTTATGTCATAGCTAAACACCTTTGTCAATGCTAGTGTCATGTGCCAAACTAAGCATCAAGTGCCCTAAAGTCATCTAATTTACAATTGTAACGTGTCTTTGAGCATAAATCCAATATAATTTATTGAGTTTACATAATATAAATTATAGTCATATTAATAACCCTACATATGATCATAATAGTCCTAAAAAATAGGATGATTAATAACCTATAAACAATTCACAATCTACTATATTATGAAATAGGTTGATAATAGACTTTATTCAACCAACTTGGTTTAACAACTAACAAACTAATCTAAAAACTATGTGAGTTATTTTATAGATAACAACCTCACTTTTAAAAAGAATATTACTATGATAAATTTATTATAACATTCCCCCCTTAATTTATCATAGCTTGGAGAGTACAAGAGAGATAACTTTTGAATGTATCAAACTTATCATGTGCAAGTGATTTAGTGAAGACATCTACAAACTAATCTTGCGTGGGGAAATATTGGAGTTATATATTGCGTTGTTGAACATTTTCACATATGAAATGGACTTTTACAAAGAATATTACTATGATAAATATATTATAACATCCCCCCGTTAATTTATCATAGCTTGGAGAGTACAAGAGAGATAACTTCTGAATGTATCAAACTTATCATGTGCATTCATAAAAAATGGATTGTGAACAAGTTTAAGAACACCTTAATTATCATAGTTAAAAATTGTTGGTTGAGTTTGTGGAACTCTCAATCTTACTCATATGCAATGTAGCCATATCACCTCATAGATAGCTCCTCCTATAGTGTGATATTATGCTTCAGTATAAGAATGCGAAACAAAGTTCTTATTCTTACTCCCCTATGAGATCGAACAAGATACAAAAAAGAACACAGACCTAGAAGTGGATTTTATATAGAGGACATGACACTAGACCTTCAAGGAAAAAACTTGGATTAATTTAAACTCCATTGGGATAAATATGATTAATCAACAACTAATTGGTTATAAGCTGCACCTTTTAGGTTTTGGTACTCTCACCTTTTTTAGTGACTTTTAAGAGGAAGTTTTCATAAGGGGAAGGGGATGTAAGGCCCTATTTTACATAATGCTCATCTTTGACATTGATGACTATGAGATTATGGTTAATCTAATTTTTATTATGAATTTATGTTTTTAGTCATGACCGGATGGGGTTTGCATGACTTTTATGAAGGCTTTTCATGTGTTGGGAACCATGAGAAATACCTATTACCAATCATGTTTTGATAACTTACTCATGAAAGTTTAATACTTACATTTCCTTTATAAGATGTTGTAATTATGAATGTGATTATCTATGAGAGATTTATACTTAAATGATGTTGGATAATTTCTCATAAAATTATATATTGGCAATTGTATGTGTATAAGGTTATATGGACCCATGTATGTGAATACTTTTAATCCCTAGATTATTTGGTATTGCTTATATTTGTTGAGTGTTTAACTGATTAAATTCAATAGCTTCAGCTATTAGGTTAGAGGAATTTGATGTGTGCATAGAGTGTGCAAGAATAGGGTAGGGGCCAATGAAGAAAAGGGATTATGCTAATCATGGTTATATCAATAAAAAACCTTTTCTTAAACCTTTCTTAAACCTATCTTAATTAGTTGATTAAATATGATACCATCATCATCTCTTTCTAACTTAGCATGTTGCTTAGGTGGCTAGCCTTTAAGATTAGTGGGTGAAACTTATTGTCCTTAAGCCTGAATATATTATATCCAACATCTAAAATTATAGGTGGCCAATTGATAAATCTAGGATTGATTGCCTAAGTCTTGAATCAAGTGACAAGAGGTGAGAGAGTCTCAGAATTAATTGTAGGAACATGTAGAGTCTCCATGAACCTTAATTAAACAGGGAAAATAATGTACTATAATGAGGCATGAGTTGACAAGCAAAGGGTGGTTCGCTGAGTTTAGGACTTTATATATTAAAATAAAACACTTTATGTGGGGAATTTTTCAATTTTTGGAGGAGAGGAGATACTAAGTAGAAAATAAAAAGGAGGAGGAGAGCAACAAGAAGAGCTAGTTAGGAGATCCTAGTCTTAGACAACTAAAGGATAATGCTCAAGAGGTATTAAATCACTTAGGTGGGATTTACGTTAACTTGTTTTACAAATTTTTTATTTGAACAAAAATAGTTTCATTATCTATTTGACTCTTTGTATTTAAGCAGAACAAGGCCACTTGGTTTATTTTACCTTTCTTATTATCTTTCCATGGTTGTGCATTGGCTACCATGTAGTTATTTTCTTAGTCAAGGGCCTTGTATGGGTTGTGTTTCTCCTTGCTTGACTTGAATGTTTTAGCTTCTTTCTTGAGTGGATAAATGTTGTTGTGACATAATATGGTGGTTATCTAAGAACAACATCTTCATGATGGCAGAATGTCAAGCCTCCTATGCTAGGCATGATGGTAGAATGTTTGACCCTCCTATGAATGTCATGATGGTAGGTTGTTAAGCCCCCCCATCCTAAGGCATAGTGTTAGATTGATTGAACCTTTGATGATTATTATATGAAAGCATTTGAGTGAGGTTTCCTCTTGATATCCAATAAAATGACGAGCCTTGTTTATGCTATGAAAGCTTACCCACTCATTTTATATATTTGTGAATGCTTAAATTCACTTTAATTATCATTGGAATGCTTATTTAAATTATATTTTGGACTGGGAGTCTCCTTAGGAAGAATCAGGAATATGACTATAGGTGGGTGCACAATCATTTCCTTGAGTATAGTACCCTTGATTTACCCTTGCTTAGATGTCCACCCTTGCCTTTTCCAAGTGATGTAAACTTGCTCAGAGTTGGGAGTCTTGAGCTCAGGGGTGTCTAGAGTAGTATCTTGATGATGACAAAGGTTGAGTGGTGATCTTTCCTTCAAATGACTTGTAGGTGCTTGGAGTGAATGATGACCATTGTTGAATAATGATTGTTCTTTTGATTATTAAATCAGGCATAGAGTCATGCCTCATGCTTATGTATAAGATGGATGACATCTCTTGTATTGATAAATGTTAATAGCAACTAGATTACTTGTATTATTCTTATGGAAGATAGTCTTTTATATAATGACCTAACTGTGGGTAAAGAATTCTATTATCTTTGTGTTGAATCTATTTGATAAACTAAGATACAACCAAATAGTATATATTCGATATATAGATCCTTGGGAAGGATTCATTATGTAAGGATAAATTCCTTAGTCTATTTGGCTCTTTAATATATATTAATAGTTTTATTCTCTTTCTTAAATATTGTTATGAGAAACTTATCATATCAACATAGTGTCTCTCTTTAAAATCTAAATGAGATAAGATCTAATAGATCAAACTTATCTAAAGATGAGTGGAACTCAAATAAATAGATATGAAATTGCCATTAGGAATGCCAATATAGATTGTATGAATAAATTGAATATTGATGGTGTTTTAGTTTGAGATTACATCTTGGGGAAGAGTTCCTTGATACTTAGTAGATGAATAAGTAAACTACTATAAACCTTTCCCTTAATAACACCTTTTCACATTAAAAGAATAACCTTATTAGAGTTTGGATCTACTATTATAATTATAACAAAGCATGAAATATTTAGGTTTGACTAAGGTCTCCCTTATAGAGAATTGATGAAATAAGAAGTTATGATAATCTTTCTTATATGATTTATTTATGCTTCATAAGAAATTAATGCAGTCTGACCTTGTCTTCCATTGAATGAAATGAAATGATCCAAGGGATAATACACATTGAATCATTTGACTGAGCCTTTAAAGTAGACTTTATTATGAGTAGATCCCTTTTAACCTTATAGATTTTGTGAAAAGTTGAGTTTCTCAGATTATTTGCATATTTGACTAAACCAATGATAATACTGGTTTAACATCAAAATAGTATTTTTCCTAGACACCTTCTTATCTAAATATATATGTAATGTAGATTGAAATTAGCAAAATATTTTTTGAATAAAAAATACTCTACCTAGATCATACATTTGGTAATAGTTAACGCATATAATTTTATTTACCTTAGCCAAGATCTAGTTCCTTGAGTCATTTTTATGTATTAGTCAATCTATGAATTTGACTGTTCTTAGTTTTTATTTTAATTTCAACCTTAGCCATTCATTGAATTCCTTGCACAATGTTTTGCATTAAGCCACCTCTTAGTTGGGGTTTTCCATGGATTTTTACCTTAGTTGATTAATCATTTTGGCCTTTTTGTTTCAAAATTTTCCTTAGTCAATTTTGAAACTTCTTGTGAGCTAGTTAGAGGAAGCCACATGTCATCATCCCGATAACTTGGGAGTGATGTAAACATGGTACATTAATAAATTGATATTGGGTAAGTGTATCACTAGGATCCATCCATGTGTCATCATTCTGCCAACCCAAAAGTGATGTCAACATGATCCATTGTATATATAATCAATATTAGACAAGCAAATAATTGGGAGCCATCCATGTGTCATCATCTTAATAAACTAGGAGTGACATTAGTAGGATCTATTGTATGGTTGATGCCAAATAAGTTGATCATTAGGGGTGATGATAACATAGACCATGGTATTATCTATACCAAGTAAGTGGATCACTAAGAATTATCCATGTGTCAACATTTTTCTATCCTAGTGGACATAATAGTCTACATAGTTCTTAATGTAGACATGAAGCTCTAAGTGTCTAGGGGAATGATAAGTGGTAGGGATGGCCCTAAAATCCTAAATAAAAGTAGGCATGATCAAAGAGCTTATCAAAATTTCCATGTGGAGTTTGACCTTGTTAAAAGTGGTCAAGGTCCATTTTGATGGCCATATCATTGTCATCATTCTGATAAACTAGGAGTGTATCACTAGGATCCATCTATGTGTCATCATTCTGCCAACCCAAAAGTGATGTCAGCATGATCCATTATATGATCGATACTAGAAAAGTAAATAATTGGGATCCATCCATGTGTCATCATATTAATAAACTAGAAGTGATGTTAGTAGGCTCTATTATATGGTTGATGCCAGACAAGCAAATCATTAGTGGTGATGATAACATGGACCATGGTATGATCTATACAAAGTAAGTAGATCACTAAGAGTTATCCATGTGTCAACATTTTTATATCCTAGTGGACATAATAGTTTACATAGTTATTAATGTAGATAGGAAGCTCAAAGTGTCTAGGGGAATGATAAGTGATAGGGATGGCCCTGAAAGCCTAAAGAAAAGTAGGCATGACCAAGGAGCTTATCAAAATGTCCATGTGGAGTCTGACCTTGTTAAAAGTGGTCAAGGTCCATTTTGATGGCCATATCATTGTCATAGTAACATGACCTTTGACATGATATAATGAACGAGTTCTATAGTGTTTGGAAAAATGAATTGAGATGTCGACCTATTAACTAATAACTTAAATAATTTATGAAATGATGGTAGCTATATGAATTACATATTTGTGTTATTATGGATTGGAATACATTCTTGTTTGTGGTTGTTTTTTTGTGTAATGGTTGTGTTATGCCTGTTTATGATAGAAAAAATGGGCATAATATAATAATATGAAAATAATACTTTCATTACTTGTGTTAACCAATAATGTTCTTTTTACATGGTAGAGATCAATGTGTATTATTATTAATGGCTAATTGGAAATTAGGTTTGAAAATAAAACCATAAGTTTGAAATTTGAAACCTTAGAAGGATGAAACCCTAATGAAGAGATAGGGTCAAAGGTGAAAAAACTATTTATGTAAGGAAATTGAAAATCAAATCAATGAAACCATGAGACAAAAAACTAGAGACAAATTTTTATGTGTAAGGAAAGTAGAAATGATATTTGAAACCCTAAAAAAAAAATTAAAACCTTAGAATAATAAAACCTTAAGGGGAACATTTTTCACTACTTGATATATATATGGGTTCACCAATATGTTTTACTCTAATTTGGATTAATGGGTAAGATCAATCTAATTAAGAGAAAAATTTGAAATGTAATTAAAATATCAAGATATGGCATTCAAACATACATCTAAATGTAAAAGACCAAGATTTATTATTCTAATTTGTCAAGTAGCATATGTTAAATAAGAAAGTACTAAAGAGATCAAAAACTTAGATTTTTGGTTGATTGTTTGACTATTACTATATTCTAGAAGTGAAAAATTTGGTAAAGAATACCTATGATTCATTTAGTTCCTGAAGTGATTCTTTGCTTGCATTAGGTTGGTTATAATAATATAGGTAAGTATCAATGGTTGATATTAACCTAATCAAAATTAGGGTAGAAGGATTGTAAAATCACTTGTGCCTTTCTCTACTTACTTTGTGTTTGTGCTATTAAACCTTGATGATGTACACATCTCCATAAATCAATCTCCTTTGCCTTAAAACCCTAGGTGTGATTTTGAGGGCTAGAAACCTACAAAAATGAGGGGAAGTATAATGGGATAATTTGGTCCCAATCACCTCTGACTAAATATTTACCACTACCTACACATCCAATACTTTGAGGAGGGAAGTAAAGCCACACATATCTCTCCCACCTAGTGTGAATTTGTAATTGTGCTCCTTTGCTCTATGCATGCAATGAATGATGTTGCATTAATAATTGACAATGATTTATTTGACTTGGCTTTAGTGTGATTTAAAATTTGCTTATCACTACTCCTATTAAAAGGTTCATAATTTAGGAAGAATATGCCATATTTGCTCAATGTACAATAGTGTATATATGTATATTAGACAAGATCCAAGTCCCTTTTGATTGAGGCCTTGATTTATTAAATATGGATCCAATTGAATATTTTTTCATTCCATTGACATGCTAGGCAAATGGGCTGATCTTAAGGATGGGTTTTATTTTATAAAATAATTGTTGTTAGGAACAGGTTGGTTTCAACTAGATTGGTCAGTTTTGACTAACGGTATTGACCAAGTTTGGTGAAACCTACTTGTGTATATGTAGATTAATTTGAGAGTTTAGAGATGTTTGTGTAATATATTAGGAAGGTTTAAAATAGAGAATAAGATTATTATAGGTATGTAACATCATAACGAAAGGGTTGATGTTGGAACATTAATATTTGTGTGGTTACTTTAGCGGCCCACATTGTTCCATAGTGAAAATAATAATTGTTATTTTGATTCTTTAATTACAAAAAAGTATTTAAAACTTATGTTATGCAAATATTAAATTATATATATAAAAATTTATGTAAATAACTAATTAAACTATTTTAAAAGGTTATAACCATTCACTAGCTATATATTACCTTTGTAAAATATAGATGGAATATTATCAATAAAGATAATACATTAAGAGGGTGAAGAATTATTATTGTGTAAAGAGGATAACTGAGGTGAAAATAAAGTTATTGGGTGTAAATTTTTTCTCAATTAATGGATATTTGATTTATGGGGTTTTTACCTTGTTGAGGTTTTCTCATATAAATATTGTGTAACAAGTTGTGTAAATTTATTCTTTCTATCATTCATTTGATTCATTATTATGTTGCATATTTTATTTACTTTTCCTATATAAATTATTTGGATAACAATATTTAGTTGATCTTACATACTCTAACATGGTATTAGAGATATTCATTGTTGTTTAAATAATTTTATAGGGTCATTTTCTAAATGCTTGACCAAATGTTTGGTCACAAAACCAAAATATGTATATACACCTAGCTTGAGCAGGGTTTTCATATTAAAATTCAATAAATTTTAAATTTGATCACTATGATATTTGATGTCTAACAGTAGAAAATAAGAATATAGATATAAATAATTTTTTAGAATATATGCAATTGTATGAAAAATTCAAGGAGAAGCTATAATAGAATAAAAATAATTAATATAAGGAAAAAAAGGACATATAGTAATAACTAGATGACATTTCCTTTAATATATCTAATTGAAATTTTTATTTATACATTTGGATTTAATCTAAGTGGCTATTGACAAATCTTCCATTGATGCATTTTTTTGATAGTGGTTTTCTTATCAACATTGTTAAAATTTAATACAAAAATGTGATATGGTATATGTAATTAAAATGAATCTTAAATTGCCTTTTGCTTCTAAAAAAATATTCTGAGGTCAAAGCATTCAAACATCTTGGAGTATCAACCTCCATGCTGCTGTAAAATCTAAACAAAACTAAATTCAAAAAAAAAAAAACCCATCATCATAAGAATAATAAAACCATAAAAGTAACTTTATCGACATATTGAATAATGTTAAGAGACTTGTGACTGACACTGAGTATGGTTTGAAATGGGGTGGAAGGTGTTGCATCAATCGTATCATGGAGAGACTTTTTGCATTTCTTTAAAGTATTACAATGTCTGGGATATTTGTGCTTCTCACAATATTTTTACCTAAAAGCACATTTCTAGAGCAATGCCATTTATTCTCATTATTTATCAGACACCTCAAGGGCTCTAAATATTCCTGATAGTTACTCAACATCTTGTATCCAAATCTTAATTTATATTGAAAATTTAGTGGTGTTATAAATATCGTCAATGTGTTGCAATGTAGAAAATTATTCAATTTGTTAAACTTAAAATACTCTTTAAAAAATGATGAAACTCAAAATACTATGGAAAAGTGTAAAAAATTTGATTAACATTTGTATTTTTCATTATGGTTTATATAGATACCTCAATAAAGCAACAATGACTACAACTTCTAATAGTTGCATGCATGATGATTTTGACATGTCTTACTACATTTTGACTGCATGAGAAATATAATGTCAATTAGCCATTATAATATTTTTATGGTATCACTAAGATCCCATTTCTAAGGACATTACTGGGACTCCTAGAGCCAAGTTAAAAACCTAAGAATCATGATTTCCTTAGCTCTTATGCATATTGAAAATAATAGAGGCAAAGGTGTTCTCCAAATATGAAAAACAATGATGTGGGATTTTTGGTATACTTGGACAAACACAGGTTGGTTGTTCCACAAATAATTTTTTTATTTACTTGCAAAAATTAAGTTGGTGTTATTAACATGAGTGTATAAATTTATTTTGATTATGTTAAAATTTAGGTTGATCTTTCTGTTGAGGCGATTAGTCCTCTTTTTTTATGTGTCTCATTTTTCCCCTGTACGATGCTTATATATTATTGGAAAAATAATTATATGTAACCCAACCCATAGACATTACTTGCTAATTAGTGGATAGACTAAAAAATTAGCTCATGACTATGTGTGCATTGATTAATTGATAAATCAGCTCATTTTTCATTATTTAACAAGAATTAGATGTTCATCAGAGAATTACTTTTACAGAGGTGAGACATCATTTGCCTCTAGAAACACATAAAAATTCACATTTTAGATGGCACTCACCCTTTCTGTATTTTTCATTGGAGTGACAACTATGCTGGCCCTCATCGACTTTTCATTAATGAATTTGGTATGCACTTGGTAGAGGATATTTTCTAGTGGTAGTATTGGAGAAATACTCATTAGCCTAAGCTTGATTATATGGAGTTTTGCCCTATTAATATTGTGGTAATATGCTCTCATGATGAGGAGGAGACTAAGAAAGTGTTTGTGATTATGCCTAGTGAGTATAATCTCACTTTTTTAGCCACAAAAGTTGTGTAACTCATACTGTATACAATAAATGATTGTAATGTGACCCATAATTTTATAAGAGCACATGTATATGGATGGGACTTGCTTACACACATATTTATATATATGCTTCTTCTGGATGCAAACTTGTTAAAATATGAGATATAATGTCTAATATTGACATCCTTACTTGATGATGATGATGATGATGATGATGATGATGATGATGATAATAATAATAATAATAATAATAATAATAATAATAATAATATTATTATTATTATTATTATTATTATTATTATTATTCCTTCCCCACCCCCCATTGATTTAATAAGAATGCATTGGAAAGAAGAAAGAACAAAAGGCAAAAATATTTTATGTTGCAAGTTTTTTATGTGTAATATTACCTCTCATTAAGTAAATCTCCATGTATTACTATAAAACAATTTGACATCATTATATTAAAAAACAACTTTACCAACAGGGGGAAAATTCTTTAGTGTTGATTATAATTCACATGATAGAAATCCTGCAAGTTCATAGAAAAAATCTATCAAATTGAGATTTAGGAGCAAGATAATGTTGAAATTTATATATATATATATATATATATATATATATATATATATATATATATATATATATACATATATATATAATAAAGTATTTTATAATAAATAAATAAAATTGAGAACATATTTATATATTTTAATCTCCAATGATGATTAGATATTATTCTTAAAGGAAAGAGTTTAGATAAAATGGGAGTGTTGATGTAAGAAAATTTTATTGAGGTTAATTATTTTACAAAATAATAGTGCATCATAAATTGAAAAAAAAACCAAGTAGATTATGATTTCATATCACTTTGAGTAGGTTATTGAAGTAAATTACCATTTAATAGAATAGAATATATATAAGCCAAGATGGTAAATGATAAAACTGATGGCCAAGAAAACCTAGATTTTATATTTAAGTGGTTTTCTATTAAAGATCATTTTCATATTTTATCTATAGAATTTATATAAACATTGAATTAAATGCGGAGTTAATTATGAAAATGCTTACATATGCATCTCATGATAGTTGGGGATGACCATCTTGTCAATATTAGAGACATATAATAATGAATTGCATAAAATGTTTAATATGTATTGTTTGTGTTCATATCATATCTCAAAAAGGGACATTTAAGGTTTTACAAGGGGAGAAAAGACCCCTTACAATCAAAATAATTTAGGTATTTAGAAAAGTAATGAAACATACATTATGTGCTTAAGTTGAGTAAATGTCAATTCTTCTAATTTGAAGTGTCATACCTTAGTCACATAGTTGATGAAGATATTTAGCTTGACCCCTACTAAAATCATATTTATTCAAAAATGGTTAAAACCTAACAATGCTCATGAGGATAGTTTTATAAAAATGTTGGGCCTCTTGGAATTTCCATTGAGGGGGAGTGTGCATGACAATGTCTCCTCCTAATGACCATGTGTTCCTTTTCCTCTCTATACTCATTCTCTATTGTAAATAATTGTATAATGTCACCCCATGTGATTTTTATGTAAACTTCACCTGATGTGAGTTTGTACCAAATTATATATATGTGTGTGTGTGTGTGTGTACACACACATACACACACACACACACACACACACACACACACACACACACAAGTAATAGAGGTCCTAATGTTATAAAATTCTCCAAATGCTTGTAATCTTATCCATGAGAAACTATGGGATGTACTTTCAGGCTAGCTTGAATCACTCTATGTGGTTTATGGATTATATATATATATATATATATATATATATATATATATAAAATCCATAAACCACATAGAGTGATTCAAGCTAGCCTGAAAGTACATCCCATAGTTTCTCATGGATAAGATTACAAGCATTTGGAGAATATATATATATATATATATATATATATATATATATAAAATCCATAAACCACATAGAGTGATTCAAGCTAGCCTGAAAGTACATCCCATAGTTTCTCATGGATAAGATTACAAGCATTTGGAGAATTTTATAACATTAGAACCTCCATTACTTTATATATATATATATA
The DNA here is from genome assembly GCA_037957365.1 of Torreya grandis. Classification (NCBI taxonomy): domain Eukaryota; kingdom Viridiplantae; phylum Streptophyta; class Pinopsida; order Cupressales; family Taxaceae; genus Torreya; species Torreya grandis. The sequence continues at coordinate 719,348 of JARHVA010004067.1, forward strand.
TATATATATATATATATATAAAAGCTAGCCTAAAAGTACACCCCATAATTTCTCATGGATAAGATTACAAGCATTTGGAGAATTTAATAACATTAGGACCCCCATTACTTTTAGTTTCTCATGGATAAGATAAAAAGTAATGGAGGTCCTAATGTTATAAAATTCTCCAAATGCTTGTAATCTTATCCATGAGAAACTATGGGATGTACTTTCAGGCTAGTCTGAATCACTCTATGTGGTTTATGGATTTTATATATGATATTGGCATGATGAAGGTGTATAAATCCTTCAAATGTTACATGTTAGCCTAATCTCATCGTTGATGGTTTACGGATTGTAATTCATTTTATATAAAAATGTGAATATGACATGTATCCCCACTAAACATTAAGGGGGAGTATTGGAACATTAATATTTATGGGGTTATTTTAGTGGCCAACATTGTTCCATATTTCAAATAATAAATTTTATATTTATTATTTGATTAAAAAAAAGTATTTAAAACTTATTTTATGCAAATATAAACTTATACATATAAAAATGTATGTACATAACTAATTAAACTAGTTATGAAAGTGAAAATGTATAACCAATCGGTTATAACAATTCACTAGATATATATTAACTTTCTAAAATATATATGAAATATTATTGATAAAGAAAATACATTAAGAGGGTGAAGAATTATTACAATGTACATTTATTATTTATATCCTTCATTGGATTCATTGTTATGTTGTATTTTTGATTTTTTTTCCTTGTATAAATTGTTTGGATTATAATCTTCGGTTGATCCTACATACTATGACGGTTGACTCATAATATAACATACAAGTGTGAGAGAATGGCATATTAAGACGTTGTTTGAGTGTTCAAGTCATGCATGGTAAATGTGTGTCAAACTTATCATTCTCAAGTATTGAAGATCAAATTTTAGTATCTACAATTTGTTTCATTTTGAGCCATAACTACATATTACATGAATGTTTACACAATGTAGTATTCTTTGATCGATCATTAAAAATTTCATTTAAAATTAATAATATATCACAAATCCTTTCCTTGAAGTTAAGAGGAATCGAAACAAGTGAAAAGAGGTAATCCTCTACTGAATAAAATATTAGTGAATTAAATTATAAACATTTTATTGATTATTTTAGGCATCAAATTTAATACTAATTTTTAGAAATGGTTTTTAATAGTGATGTTCAATGTTAGAGGTCTATGGTGAAGTAAGTGGTTTAGTGGTAAACATTGTTATAATGTTTAATAAGAGTTGATTTGAAAAAATATTTGAAAGTGACAAGATATATTTTATGTTTGGGGATAATAATAAAATTAGATAAATTTATATTTACAATCATTGGTATGATGGATAGTATGTTTTACAACATCTCACAGTATATTTCTTGTGGCTAGATGTGGGCTAGTAAGTTATAAAAGCCACACTTTGATTATCGATATTTTTATTCTTGTTGAATTTTTTTGACAAATATACATACTATTATTTATCTATTTTGGTTTAAGAAGAATATGAACATGAGAGATTCAACAGTTATAAGATCAAGTCCACCTAGTCAAGGACACAAAGGAAGGGGTTAGAGAAAACTATCCTCCAAGATGCATATCCAATGGTATGAATATTTAATAATGAGATATACCATTTAATGTTGTGTGACATAGTGTTTATTTATATTTAAGCTTATTATTTTCTATTTTTTTAAGCCAAATGTAAAAAAAAAAAAATTGTAGAGAAAGTTTATGTCTGATGAGTCATAATTTTTTTGTGATTTTAAACATAGGTGGTGGTACAGGCTCTAACATTTAAAGGAGACTGGAGGATATCAAAATGTAAATGAGGTTAACTCATATTATTCCAACCCTTATTTTGTAATAACACAATGCATAGACAAATAAAATTATTCCTAACAAAAGGTTGTTTCTAATACTTGTAGTAGTAATGAAGTAACGCTAGATTTAATTTTTAAATATAATAACATGACCTTAATCATTGTAAAAATCATTAGAAAATTTAAATGCATATTACCTTATTTCATTATTTTTTAGTCCTTTTTACATTATCTTTGAAGTGGTTAAAATATTTATGATATTTATTTTTTAATTCATGTGATGAGTGAATGTGTTGTAATTTTTTATAAGGTCAAAATGGGATAATATTCTAGTAAATAAAGTATTGAAGTAATAAAAATCCTTGAATAAATCCAAAAAACTCATCTAGTAAAGTTAGCCACCACAGATTAAGAATATTTAATGAGATATAAAACACAAACACTATATAATAATCACCTAATAAAACTATTATTTCACTTCATCATTTGGTTCAAAAAACATGATCATAGGCCCATGTTATAACTCTTAATCCCCCTAGGATTAGTGTACTAAGAGTTATAGTAGGATGAGAAGGAGCAAAGTAAGTAGCATTGATGCATTAGTTGCTACATATTGCATCAATTTTATTCCCCTTAGCAATATCCTATGTAGTCATCCATTTCAATAGCTTCCATACCTAATCCAAACTGTTCATAAGGTTAAAATATCGATACTTGAAATCCTCATGAGTTTTAAGATAAGTATTTTCATAAAAAACAATAGTCTAAACCCCAATGAGCTACATCACCATGAGGTTGTCAAGTCTTAGGGTAGAATCATTGTATCTTTAATGTCTTGTAGCACAAAAAGTCAATAGAAACCCCTTCCCCAAACCTATCAAAAAGATGGGCTCACAACAAATTTTTTGTTTCCCACTTAATCAACTTTTCATATTTAATGCCCTCCAATAAAGTAGACTTTCATTAGTCCATAGGCTAATCTAAACTCATTCTGTAGTAGTTTTATAAGTTAGATATCCTACACTAGGGGAAATAAGGAGGAATTGATGTCATAAGCGGAATATTTATTCAAAAATTCCTTGTTTGGATCCTTTATAGTGTTCTCATAAGAGGCTTTTCCCTTACTAAGACTTGAGTTATTATGCAAGGAGAAGCCATACTATGCTAGTGTATTAAATAAATCATACACTATTATTGTTAGGTTGTGGAGCTAAAAGCTTCAGTGATGCAAACATGGAGGAGGAGGTTGCTGAGTGTCACAGTCACCGGCATCAGTCAGGCCAACCGACATCAGTCATGTGTAGACAGGAAGCTATCAACATCAATCAGAGATCAGCTGACATCAGTCATCTCCAGGCAGATAGGGACCGACATTGGTTGCTTGTGCGGTTCCAGAACTGCTAGTTCACGAATAGTTAGTTAACAAACTAGTTGTTTGCATGTTGAAAGGCTAATTTTAGTCTTGAGCTACAGATATAATTATTGTAATTAGATGTCTAATTATTATTTACATGAGATTTATATAATAGACTCATGGGATGTATTGTAAAGCATGCTAGTTGAGTAAGAGCAAGGTTAGCTCCTTCAGAGTGAAGAGAGCAAGGTGTGTTCCTCCTAGTTACACAGGGGTGCTGAGTGTGTATGATCAAGGAGATCTACAGGACAACAAGATTTGGTAGAGATCCACAGGGGTGCTGGTATGGTAGAATCATAAGGAATTAGTGAGGCAAAGACAAGGGTTCTATCTGAGTAAGTAAGATCAGTTGATCTGTAGGGGTGTGTGTGTGCGAGGTCAAAGGTAGATCTGTGGGGTAGCAAGATCAAAGGTGACATCAACACGTCAAGGAGAAAGATCAAGGGAGATCTACTTGGAGTATGTTGTGTACTTGGAGTATGTGTGTATAATCAATTGTGGAGTACGTGGAGTACTTGTGTACTGGCAGTAGTGATACTGACTGGTGGTATTGGCAGTAGTGATACTGACTGGTTGGAGGTGAACACCAACTCTATGCTTGAGTTGTTGTTGGGACTATAATTGAGAGAGTCAGCTCTTGAAGAGATTTATTGTTTATGCCCTAGAGGTGTGGGAGCCCTAGAGGTGTGTAAGAAAGAAGAATGTGGCATCTTCTTTGTTGTATTTCCTTCTGGAAGAGTATTAATACAATTGGGTATTGTCTCTCATATTTTGTGTTATTTCTAAATTCTAGTTACTTGTTAATTCTGATTAAATTTCACATTTAATTGCTTATACATGGTAATCAATTGTGCTTTCTAATCCTGACAGTGGAATCAGAGCATGTTTGTTATTCTAGATTCCTGACAAGTGGGAGATTGTTAGGTTGTGGAGCTAAAAGCTTCACTGATGCAGACATTGGAGGAGGTTGCTGAGTGTCACAGTCACTGGCGTCGGTCAGGCCAACCAACGTCAGTCAGGTGTAGATAGGAAGCTACCAACATTGGTCAGGGATCAGCCAACGTCGGTCATCCCCAGATAGACAGGGACCAACGTCGGTCCCCTGTATAGTTTGGAACTGTGAGTTTCACAGATAGTTTGTTAACAAACCATTTGTTTGCATGATAAAGGCTAATTTTAGTCTTGGAGCTGTGAATCTAATTATTGTAATTAGATGTCTAATTATTGTTTGCATGAGATATATATATATAATAGACTCATGGGCTGTATTGTAAAGTGTGCTAGTTGAGTAAGAGCAAGGTTAGCTCCTTCAGAGTGAAGAGAGCAAGGTGTATTCCTCCTAGTTCCATAGGTTTATCGAGTGTGTATGATCAGGGAGATCTGTAGGATAGCAAGATTTGGTAGAAGATCCATTGGGGTACTAGTTTGGAGAATCATAAGGACTTGGTGAGGCAAGGACAAGGGTTCTTCAGGGTGTAGAGAGATCTACATGGTAAGTAAGATCGATTGATCTACAAGTGTGTGTGTGTGCGAGGTCAAAGGAGATCTGTGGGGTAGCAAGATCAAAGGTGACAACAACACATCAAAGAGCAAGATCAGGTGAGATCTACTTGGAGTACGTTGTGTACTTAGAGTATGTGTGTATACTCTATCATGGAGTACGTAGAGTACTTGTGTACTGGTAGTAGTGATACTGACTGGTTGGAGGTGAACACCAACTCTATGCTTGAGTTGTTGTTGGGACCATAATTGAGAGATTCAGCTCTTGAAGAGATTTACTATTTATGCCCTAGAGGTGTGGGAGCCCTAGAGGTGTGTAAGGAAGAAGACTGTGGCATCTTCTTTATTGTATTTCCTTCTGGAAGAGTATTAATACAATTGGGTATTGTCTCTCATATTTTGTGTTATTTTTAAATTCTAGTTACTTGTTACTTCTTGTTAAATTTTGCATTTAGTTGCTTGTACATGGTAATCAATTGTGCTTCCTAGATCCTAACAGTGGAATCAGAGCGTGTTTGTTATTATAGATTCTTAACAAGTGGTATCAGAGCTAAGGTTGCAGGGAGCAGATTTGTGTTTGATTACAGGTCACTCTCAGGGGTTTTTGATTGAGTGGAAGTATAACAATGGCAGAAGAAAGTATACTAAGAATGGAGGAATTAAAAAGCATGAATGGTCAATTACGGTGTTATGGAAAAAAAGAGCAGGTAAAGAAAGATTGTTGGTTGGTAGAAGATCAACATGAAGGAACTAAGGAAGCAGATGTTGTAGGTGTTGTTACACAAGATGCTCTGGGATGTTCCTTAGATAAAGTAGAATCTTGTTTCATAGATTCTGTTGCCTCTTTCAATGCAGCCTGAAATAGAGTATTTTTCCATGTTAAGGTCTTTGGAGACTTTGGAAAGATTTATTTAGGGTCTGGTGTGCCTTGTCAAAGTATTGGCAAAGGGTAAGTGTTACCAAAATTGCAAGTGGCCAACACATGGGTGTTGAAGAAGGTCATGCAGGTCCCAGTCTTGAAGATGTGGCTAATTACTTCAGGAAAATTGGGTGATGAGAGATGCACAGAACTCTCACAGCAGATGCACTTGAATTAGTAGGTGATAAGAAAGTAGGTATCCTTTATCTATCTACTTATATTACTGATTCTTATTCTGTTGCAATGACATAGCTTTGTAGGCTTGGTCACATGAGCAAGAAGGAGATGCATGTTCTTAAGAGGAAGTCAGATGTCTTTGACAGACTTAAGAACTGGAAAGCCTTGGTGTTCATGGAGGAGATGACAGATAGAGATCAGTGGAGAAGGCTGAGTAACTCTGAGTAGGGTAGTTTGGATAGGGTTTTGATTCAAAGAGAGCCCATGGGTAAAAAGTCATCACTCACAGGAGAACACAGGTACCGATGTTGGTCAGGAGGAATCAGAATCAAATAGAAAGATGCCTATGTTGGTCATGTGCAGACCAGAGCCTGTGGTGTTAGGCATGGTGGTTATCAGTGTCGGTTAGGGAACGGATGTTGGTGACTAGGTAAGACTGATGTTGGTCAGGGAACTAGTGTTAGTAGAAAGGACAGTCACATGGAACTGACATTGGTCGGATGCAGACTGTGTGGTGATCGAGGTCGGTGACTAGAACGGATTTTGGGTGGACAACAAGCTGTCAAGGAGTCTCAAACACCCATGTGGATTACTAAAAAGGTAAGTAAGCCTCAAATTTGTTGTTCCTCTTCTTTATAATAGTTGCTCACTATAGAGAGGAAGGATCAAGGAAATAGTGGGAGCATGACATGAATGAGGAATTTGATTTCTAGGATGCAGAACCAAATAGGAGATTTGGTAGGGTTGCCAGCCAATATGAAAGCACTAAAAGATGAATGGATTCCTTTTTTAAAGAATAGAGAGAATGGATATGTGAGATGGAAGGCTAGGTCATATGGTCTTAAGGAAGCTGCATGATAGTGGTACAAGTTTGACAGGTGGATGACAAAGCATGGCTTTAGTCAGTGTCATTATAACCATTATGTTTGTCTTACCAGGTGGATGATGGTCATGACATTATCTTGTTACTGTATGTGGATGATATGCTTGTTGTAGATTCAGACATACAGGGTTTTGCTAAGCTAAAGGTAAGGTTAGCTTAGTGGTTTGCCATGAAGAATTTGGGAGCAACAATTTTTTTTGGCATGAGTAATCCTAGAGACAGGGAAGATCACAAGTTGATGTTGTCACAGGATGATTGTGTGAAGGTAGTGCAGGATGCAGAATAGGGCAGCACACCTATGGATGGATAGTTCACAGAACAAGGTCCCCAATCACATGATGAAGTTGAGTACATGTGTACTCCCTGATATTGCCCCAGTAGTGGGAGTTATTAGCAGGTTTGTGGCCAATCCAGGAAGGAAGCACTGGAAAGTGGTTTAGTGGGTTCTCAAGTATCTGAGAGGGAATAGCAGTGGGGATTCATGCTATGCAGGGTCAGGCACTTCAGATATGGCAAGTTACTTGGATGACATGTGTTGCACCACAAGTTGTGTGGTGGTTGGTCTTCAAGATTGAGCTTGAAGAGGGATACAATCTAGGAAACAAATTAGACAGTGTACAGGTACAGGTACAATGCAACTATTTATCTCCAAGTGGGAGATTTTTAGGTTGTAGAGCTAAAAGCTTCACTATGTAGACATTGGAGGAGGTTGCTGAGTGTCATAGTCACCGGCATAGATCAGGCCAACTGATGTCAGTCAGGTGTAGACAGGAAGCTGCCAACATCAGTCAAGAATTGATCGACATCGGTCATCCCTAGACAGACAGGGACCGATGTCGGTCACCTGTGCGGTTTAAAATTGTGAGTTTTATGGATAGTTTGTTAACGAACTGGTTGTTTGCATGATAAAGGCTAATTTTAGTCTTGGAGCTATGGATCTAATTATTGTAATTAGATGTCTAATTATTGTTTGCATGAGATCTATATAATAGAATCATGGGTTGTATTGTAAAGTGTGCTAGTTGAGTAAGAGCAAGGTTAGCTCCTTCAGAGTGAAGAGAGCAAGGTGTGTTCCTCCTAGTTCCATAGTGGTGCCGAGTGTGTATGATCAGGGAGATCTGTGAGATAGCAAGATTTGGTAGAAGATCCACTAGGGTACTAGTTTGGAGAATCATAAGGACTTGGTGAGGTAAGGACAAGGGTTCTTCAGGGTGTAGAGAGATCTACATGGTAAGTAAGATCAGTTGATTTGTAGGTGTGTGTGTGTGTGAGGTCAAAGGAGATCTACAGGGTAGCCAGATCAAAGGTGACAACAACACATCAAGGAGCAAGATCAGGTGAGATCTACTTAGAGTACATTGTGTACTTGGAGTATGTGTGTATACTCGGTCATGGAGTACATGGAGTACTTGTGTAATGGCAGTAGTGATACTGATTAGTGGTACTGGTAGTAGTGATACTGACTGGTTGGAGGTGAACACCAACTCTGTGCTTGAGTTGTTGTGACCATAATTGAGAGAGTGAGCTCTTGAAGAGATTTACTGTTTATGCCCTAGAGGTGTGGGAGCCTTAGAGGTGTGTAAGGAAGAAGACTATGGCTTCTTCTTTTTTGTATTTCCTTCTAAAAGAGTATTAATACAATTGGGTATTGTCTCTCATATTCTGTGTTATTTTTGAATTCTAGTTACTTGTTACTTCTGGTTAAATTCTACATTTAGTTACTTCTACATGGTAATCAATTATGCTTCCTAGATCCTAACAGTGGAATCAGAGCATGTTTGTTGTTCTAAATTCCTGACAAGTGGTATCAGAGCTAAGGTTACAGGGAGTATGTTTGTGTTTGATTACAGGTCACTCTCAAGGGTTTCTGATTGAGTGGGAGTGTAGCAATGGTAGAAGAAAGTACACTAAGAATGGAGGAATTAAAAAGCACGAATGGTCAATTACGGTGTTATGGAAAGAAAGAGTAGGTAAAGAAAGATTGTTGGTTGGTAGAAGATCAGCATGAAGGAACTGAAGAAGCAGATGTTGTAGGTGTTGTTGTATAGGATGCTCTAGGATGTTCCTTGGATAAAGTAGAATCTTGTTTCATAGATTCTGTTGCCTCTTTCCATGCAGTCTGAAATAGAGTATTTTTCCATGTTGAGGTCTTTGGAGACTTTGGAAATATTTATTTAGGGGCTAGTGTGCCTTGTCAAATTATTGGCAAAGGGGTAGTGTTGCCAAAATTGCAGGTGGCCAACACATGGGTGTTGAAGAAGGTCATGCAGGTCCCAGTCTTGAAGATGCGGCTAATTGTTTCAGGAAAGTAGGGTGATGAGAGATGCATAAGAACTCTCATAGTGGATGCACTTGAATTAGTAGGTGGTAAGAAAGTAGGTATCCTTTATCTATCTACTTATATTACTGATTCTTCTTTTGTTGCGAAGACGTGGCTTTATAGGCTTGGTCACATGAGTAAGAAGGAGATGCATGTTCTTAAGAGGAAGTCAGATGTCTTTGACAGACTTAAGAACTGGAAAGCCTTGGTGTTCATGGAAGAGAAGTGGAGAAGGTTGAGTAACTCTAAGCAGGGTAGTTTGGATAGGGTTTTTATTCAAAGAGAGCTCGCAGGTAAAAAGTCATCACTCAAAGGAGAACACAGGTACCAGCGTCAGTCAGGAGGAATCAGCATCGAACAGACAGATGCCGATGTTGGTCATGTGCAGACCAGAGCTGGTGGTGTCAGGTAGGGTGGTTATTAGCGTCAGTTAGGAAATTGGTGTCGGTGACCAGGTAAGACTGACATCGATCAGGCAACTGGCATCGGCAAAAAAGATAGTTACATGGAACCGATGTCAGTCAGATACAGACTATGTGGTGACTGAGGTCAGTCACTGGAATAGATTTTAGGTGGACAACAAGCTGTCAAGGAATCTCAAACACCCATGTGGAGGAATGAAATTGTAAGTAAGCCTCAAATTCATTGTTCTTCTTCTTTATACTAGTTTCTCATTGTAGAGCAGGAAGGATCCAGGAAACAGTGGGAGCATGGAATGAATGAGGAATTTGATTCCTAGGATGCAAAACCAAATGAGAGATTTGGTAGGGTTGCCAGCTGGTATGAAAGCATTGAAAGATGAATGGATTCCTTAGTTAAAGAATAGAGAGAATGGATACATGAGATGGAAGGCTAGGTCATATGGTCTTGAGGAAGTTGCATGACAGTGGTACATGTTTGACAGGTGGATGACAAAGCATGGCTTTAGTTAGTGTCATTGTAACCATTGTGTTTGTCTTACTAGTTGGATGATGGTCATGACATTATCCTGTTACTGTATGTGGATGATATGCTTGTTGCAGGTTTAGACATACAGGGTTTTGATGAGCTAAATGTAAGGTTAGTTCAGTGGTTTGCCATGAAGAATTTGGGAGCAGTGAAATTCTTTGGCATGAGTAATCCTAGAGATAGAAAAAATCATAATTTGATGTTGTCACAGGATGATTGTGTGAAGGTAGTGCATGATGCAAAATAGGGAAACACACCTATGGATGGACAATTCATAGAACAGGGTCCCCAATCACATGATGAGGTTGAGTACATGTGTACTCCCTGATATTGCCTCAGTAGTGGGAGTTGTGAGTAGGTTTGTGGCTAATCCAAGAAGGAAGCACTGGAAGGTGGTTCAGTGGGTTCTCAGGTATCTGAGAGGGAATAGCAGTAGGGATTCATGCTATGCAGGGTCAGGCACTTTGGATATGGTAGGCTACGTAGGTGATAGGTGTTGCACCACAAGTTGTGTGGTGGTTGGTCTTCAAGATTGAGCTTGAAGAGGGATACAAGTTAGGAAATAAATTAGATGGTGTACAGGTACAGTGTAGCTATTTATCTTCAAGTGAGAGATTTTTAGGTTGTGGAGCTAAAAGCTTCACTGATGTAGACATTGGAGGAGGTTGCTAAATGTCACAGTCATCGACATCGATCAGGCCAATCGACATCGGTCAGGCCAACCGACGTCAGTCAAGTGTAGACAAGAAGCTGCCAACATCGGTCAGGGATCGGCCAATGTCAGTCATCCCCAGATAGATAGGGACTGATGTTGGTCACCTGTGCGGTTTGAAACTGTGAGTTTCATAGATAGTTTGTTAATGAATTGGTTGTTTGCATAATAAAGGCTAATTTTAGTCTTGGAGTTGTGGATCTAATTATTGTAATTAGATGTCTAATTATTGTTTACATGAGATCTATATAATAGACTCATAGGCTGTATTGTAAAGTGTGCTAGTTGAGTAAGAGCAAGGTTAACTCCTTCAGAGTGAAGAGAGCAAGGTGTGTTCCTCCTAATTCCACAGGGGTGCCGAGTGTGTATGATTAGGGAGATCTATGGGATAGAAAGATCTGGTAGAAGATCCACTAGGGTACTGGTTTGGAGAATCATAAGGACTTGGTGAGGCAAGGACAAGGGTTCTTCAGGGTGTAGATAGATCTACATGGTAAGTAAGATCGGTTGATCTGCAGGTGTGTGTGTGTGTGTGTGTGTGTGTGTGTGTGTGTGTGTGTGTGTGTGTGTGTGTGTGTGTGTGTGTGTGTGTGTGTGTGTGCGTGCGAGGTCAAAGGAGATCTGCGGGGTAGCAAGATCAAAAGTGACAACAACACATCAAGGAGCAAGATCATGTGAGATCTACTTGGAGTACATTGTGTACTGGCAGTAGTGATACTGACTGGAGGTATTGGCAGTAGTGATACTGACTGGTTGGAGGTGAACACCAACTATATACTTGAGTTGTTGTTGGGACCGTAATTGAGAGAGTGAGCTCTTGAAGAGTTTTACTGTTTATGCTCTAGAGGTGTGGGAGCCCTAGAGGTGTGTAAGGAAGAAGACTGTGGCATCTTCTTTGTTGTATTTCCTTCTGGAAGAGTATTAATATAATTGGGTATTGTCTCTCATATTCTATGTTATTTTTGAATTCTAGTTACTTGTTACTTTTGGTTAAATTCTGCATTTAGTTGCTTGTACATGGTAATCAATTGTGCTTCTTAGATCCTAATAGTGGAATCAAAGCATGTTTGTTGTTCTAGATTCCTGACCAGTGGTATCAGAGCTAAGGTTGCAGGGAGCAGGGTTGTGTTTGATTACAGGTCACTCTCAGGGGTTTTTGATTGAGTGGGAGTATAATAATGGTAAAATAAAGTACACTAAGAATGGAGGAATTGAAAAGCACGAATGGTCAATTACAGTGTTATGAAAAGAAAGAGCAAGTAAAGAAATATTGTTGGTTGGTAGAAGATCAACATGAAGGAACTGAAGAAGCAGATGTTGCAGGTGTTGTTACACAAGATACTCTGGGATGTTCCTTGGATAAAGTAAAATCTTGTTTCATAGATTCTGTTGCCTCTTTCCATGCAGCCCTGAATAAAGTATTTTCCCATGTTAAGGTCTTTGGAGACTTTAGAAAGATTTATTTAGGGGCTGGTGTGCCTTGTCAAAGTATTGGAAAAGGGGAAGTGTTGCCAAAATTGCAGATAGCCAACACATGGGTGTTGAAGAAGGTCATGCAGGTCCTAGTCTTGAAGATGCGGCTAATTGCTTCAAGAAAGTTGGGTGATGAGAGATGCACATGAACTCTCACAGTGGATGCACTTGAATTAGCAGGTGGTAAGAAAGTAGGTATCCTTTATCTATCTACTTATATTAATGATTCTTCTTTTGTTGCGAAGATGTGGCTTTATAGGCTTGGTCACATGAGTAAGAAGGAGATGCATGTTCTTAAGAGGAAGTCAGATGTCTTTGACAGACTTAAGAACTAGAAAGCCTTGGTGTTCATGGAGGAGATGACGGATAGAGGTCAGTGGAGAAGGCTGAGTAACTCTGAGCAGGGCAGTTTGGATAGGGTTTTGATTCAAAGAGAGCTTGCAGGTAAAAAGTCATCACTCACAGGAGAACATAGGTACCGGCATCAGTCAGGAGGAATTGGCGTCAAACAGACAGATGCCGATGTCGGTCATGTGTAGACCAGAGATGGTGGTGTCAGGCAGGGTGGTTATCGGTGTTGGTCAGGGAACCAACATTGGTGACCAGGTAAGACTGACATCGGTCAGGGAACTGGCATTGACAAAAAGGACAGTCGCATGGAATCGACATCGATCAGATGCAGACTGTGTGGTGACTGAAGTCGGTCACTAGAAGGGATTTTGGGTGGACAACAAGCTGTCAAGGAGTATCAAATGCCCATGTGGAGGACTAAAAGGGTAAGTAAGCTTCAAATTTGTTGTTCCTCTTCTTTATACTAGTTGCTCACTATAGAGTAGGAAGGATCTAGGAAACAGTGGGAGCATGGCATGAATGAGGAATTTGATTCCTAGGATGCAGAACCAAATGAGAGATTTGGTAGGGTTGCCAACCGGTATGAAAGCACTGAAAGAAGAATGGATTCCTCAGTTAAAGAATAGAGATAATGGATACGTGAGACAGAAGGCCAGGTCAAATGGTCTTGAGGAAGCTGGATGATAGTGGTACATGTTTGACAGGTGGATGACAAAGCATGGATTTAGTCAGTGTTATTGTAACCATTGTGTTTGTCTTACCAGGTGGATGATGGTCATGACATTTTCCTGTTACTGTATGTGGATGATATGCTTGTTGCAGATTCAGACATACAGGGTTTTACTGAGCTAAAGGTAAGGTTAGTTCAGTGGTTTGCCATGAAGAATTTAGGAGCAGCAAAATTCTTTGGCATGAGTAATCTTAGAGACAGGGAAGATTACAAGTTGATGTTGTCACAGGATGATTGTGTGAAGATAGTGTAGGATGCAGAACAGGGCAGCACAACTATGGATGGACAGTTCACAGAATAGGGTCCCTAATCACATGATGAGGTTGAGTACATGTGTACTCCATGATATTGCCCCAGTAGTGGGAGTTGTCAACAGGTTTGTGGCCAATCCAGAAAGGAAGCACTGGAAAGCGGTTCAATGGGTTCTCAGGTATCTGAGAGGGACCAACAGTAGGGATTCATGTTATGCAAGGTTAGGCACTTCAAATATGGTAGGTTACTTGGATGACATGTGTTGCATCATAGGTTGTGTGGTGGTTGGTCTTCAAGATTGAGCTTGGAGAGGGATACAAGCCAGGAAATAAATTAGACGGTGTACATGTACAGGTATAGTGCAACTATTTATCTCCAAGTGGGAGATTATTAGGTTGTGGAGCTAAAAGCTTCACTGATGTAGACATTGGAGGAGGTTGCTGAGTGTCACAATCACCGGCATCGGTCAGGCCAACTGATGTCAGTCAGGTGTAGATAGGAATCTACTAACATCGATTAGGGATTGGCCGACGTCGGTCATCCCCAGACAGATAGGGACTGACATTGCTCGCTTGTGCAGTTCAAAATTGTGAGTTTCATGGATAGTTTGTTAACGAACTAGTTGTTTTCATGATAAAGGCTAATTTTAGTCTTGGAGCTGCGGATCTAATTATTATAATTAGATGTCTAATTATTGTTTGCATGAGATCTATATAATAGACTCATGGGCTGTATTGTAAAGTGTGCTAGTTGAGTAAGAGCAAGGTTAGCTCCTTTAGAGTGAAGAGAGCAAGGTGTGTTCCTCCTAGTTCCATAGGGATGCCGAGTGTGTATGATCTGGTAGAAGATCCACTGGGGGTACTGGTTTGGAGAATCATAAGGACTTGGTGAGGCAAGGACAAGGGTTCTTTAGGGTGTAGAGAGATATACATGGTAAGTAAGATTGGTTGATATGTAGGTGTGTGTGTGTGTGTGCGAGGTCAAAAGAGATATATGGGGTAGCAAGATCAAAGGTGACAGTAACACATCAAGGAGCAAGATCAGGTGAGATCAACTTGGAGTACGTTGTGTACTTGGAGTATGTGTGTATACTCAGTTATGGAGTATGTGGAGTACTTGTGTATTGGTAGTAGTGATACTGACTGGTGGTATTGGAAGAAGTGATACTGACTGGTTGGAGGTGAACACCAACTCTATGCTTGAGTTGTTGTTGGGACCGTAATTGAGAGAGTGAGCTCTTGAAGAGATTTATTGTTTATACCCTAGAGGTGTGGGAGCCCTAGAGGTGTGTAAGGAAGAAGACCGTGGCATCTTCTTTGTTGTATTTCCTTCTGAAAGATTATTAATACAATTGGGTATTGTCTTTCATATTTTGTGTTATTTTTGAATTCTAGATACTTGTTACTTCTGGTTAAATTTTGCATTTAGTTGCTTGTACATGGTAATCAATTGTGCTTCCTAGATCCTAATGGAATCAGAGCATGTTTGTTGTTCTAGATTCCTGACAAGTGGTATCAGAGCTAAGGTTGCAGGGAGCAAGTTTGTGTTTGATTACAGGTTACTCTCAAGAGTTTTTGATTTTGTGTGAGTATAGTAATGGTAGAAGAAAGTACACTAAAAATGGAGGAATTGAAAAGCACGAATGGTCAATTATGGTGTTATGGAAAGAAAGAGCAGGTAAAGAAAGATTGTTGGTTGGTAGAAGATCAACATGACGGAACTAAAGAAGCAGATGTTGCAAGTGTTGTTGCACAGGATGCTCTGGGATGTTCCTTGGATAAAGTAGAATCTTGTTTCATAGATTCTGTTGCCTCTTTCCATGCAGCCTGAAATAGAGTATTTTTCTATGTTAAGGTCTTTGGAGACTTTGGAAAGATTTATTTAGGGGCTGGTGTGCCTTGTCAAAGTATTGGCAAAGGGGAAGTATTGGCGAAATTGCAGGCGACCAACACATGGGTGTTGAAGGAGGTCATGCAGGTCCCAGTCTTGAAGATGCGGCTAATTGCTTCAAAAAAATTGGGTGATGAGAGATGCACATGAACTCTCACAGTGGATGCACCTAAATTAGTAGGTGGTAAGAAAGTAGGTATCCTTTATCTATCTACTTATATTACTGATTCTTCTTATATTGCGAAGACGTGGCTTTGTAGGCTTGGTCACATGAGCAAGAAGGAGATGCATGTTCTTAAGAGGAAGTTAGATGTCTTTGACAGACTTAAGAACTGGAAAGCCTTGGTGTTCATGGAGGAGATGATAGACAGAGATCAGTGGAGAAGGATGAGTAACTCTGAGTAGGATAGTTTGGACAGGGTTTTGATCCAAAGAGAGCTCGCGGGTAAAAAGTCATCACTCACAGGAGAACACAGGTACCAGGGTCAGTCAGGAAGAACTGACGTCAAATGGACAAATGTTGATGTCAGTCATGTGCAGACCAAAGCCAGTGGTGTCAGGCAGGGTGGTTACCAATGTCGATCAAGGAATCGATGTCGGTGACCAGGTAAGACTGATGTTGGTCAGGGAACTAGCGTCGGTAGAAAGGACAGTCGCATGGAACCAACATCAGTTAAATGCAGACTGTGTGGTGACTGAGGTCAGTCACTGGAATGAATTTTGGGTGGACAACAAGCTATCAAGGAGTCTCAAACACCCATGTGGAGGACTAAAAGGGTAAGTAAGCCTCAAATTCATTATTCCTCTTCTTTATAGTAGTTGCTCACTACAGAGTAGGAAGGATCCAGGAAATAGTGGGAGCATGGCATGAATGAAGAATTTGATTCCTAAGATGTAGAACCAAATGGGAGATTTGGTAGGGTTGCCAGCCGGTATGAAAGCACTAAAAGACAAATGGATTCCTTAGTTAAAGAATAGAGAGAATAGATACGTGAGACGGAAGGTCAGGTCATATGGTCTTGAGGAAGCTATAGGATAGTGGTACAAGTTTGATAGGTGGATGAAAAAGCATGGCTTTAGTCAGTGTCATTGTAACCATTGTGTTTATCTTACCAGGTGGATGATGGTCATGACATTATTCTATTACTGTATGTGGATGATATGCTTGTTGTAGGTTCAGACATACAGGGTTTTGCTGAGCTAAAGGTAAGGTTAGTTCAGTGGTTTGCCATGAATAATTTGGGAGCAACAAAATTCTTTGGCATGAGAAATCTTAGAGACAGGGAAGATCACAAGTTGATGTTGTCACAGGATGATTGTGTGAAGGTAGTGCAGGATGTAGAATAGGGAAGCACACCTATGGATGGACAGTTCATAGAACAGGGTCCCCAATCACATGATGAGGTTGAGTACATGTGTACTCCCTGATATTGCCCTAGTAGTGGGAGTTGTCAGCAGGTTTATGGCCAATCCAGGAAGGAAGCACTGGAAAGTGGTTCATTGGGTTCTCAGGTATCTGAGAGGGACCAGCAGTAGGGATTCATGCTATGCAAGGTCAGGCACTTCAAATATGGTAGGTTACTTGGATGACAGGTGTTACACCACAGGTTGTGTGGTGGTTGGTCTT
This sequence comes from Torreya grandis, assembly GCA_037957365.1. Taxonomy (NCBI): domain Eukaryota; kingdom Viridiplantae; phylum Streptophyta; class Pinopsida; order Cupressales; family Taxaceae; genus Torreya; species Torreya grandis. The sequence continues at coordinate 736,394 of JARHVA010004067.1, forward strand.
CAAGATTGAGCTTGAAGAGAGATACAAGCCAGAAAATAAATTAGACGGTGTATAGGTACATGTACAGTGTATCTATTTATCTCCAAGTGGGAGATTGTTAGGTTATGGAGCTAAAAGCTTCACTGATGCAGACATTGGAGGAGGTTGTTGAGTGTCACAGTCATCGGCATCGGTTAGGCCAACTGATGTCGGTCAAGTGTAGACAAGAATCTAGTGACATCGGTCAGGGATCGGCCGATGTCGGTCATCCCCAGACAGATAGGGACTGATGTCGCTCGCTTGTGCGGTTCAGAACTACATGTTTCAAAGATAGTTTGTTAACGAACTAGTTGTTTGCATGATAAAAGCTAATTTTAGTCTTGGAGATGCGGATCTAATTATTGTAATTAGATGTCTAATTATTGTTTGCATGAGATCTATATAATAGACTCATGGGATGTATTGTAAAGTGTGCTAGTTGAGTAAAAGCAAGGTTAGCTCCTTCAGAGTGAAGAGAGCAAGGTGTGTTCCTCCTAGTTCCACAGGGGTGCCGAGTGTGTATGATCAGGGAGATCTATGGGATAACAAGATCTGGTAGAAGATCCACCAGGGTACTAGTTTGGAGAATCATAAGGACTTGGTGAGGCAAGTACAAGGGTTTTTCAGGGTGTAGAGAGATCTACATGGTAAGTAAGATCGGTTGATCTGCAAGTGTGTGTGTGTGCGAGGTCAAAGGAGATCTATGAGGTAGCAAGATCAAAGGTGATAGCAACACATCAAGGAGCAAGATCAGGTGAGATCTACTTGGAGTATGTTGTGTACTTGGAGTATGTGTGTATACTCAGTCGTGGAGTACTTATGTACTGGTAGTAGTGATAATGACTGGTGGTACTGGCAGTAGTGATACTGACTGGTTGGAGGTGAACACCAACTCTGTGCTTGAGTTGTTGTTGGGACTGTAATTGAGAGAGTGAGCTCTTGAAGAGATTTATTATTTATGCCCTAGAGGTGTGAGAGCCCTAGAGGTGTGTAAGGAAGAAGACTGTGGCATCTTCTTTGTTGTATTTCCTTCTAAAAGAGTATTAATACAATTGGGTATTGTCTCTCATATTCTGTGTTATTTTTGAATTCTAGTTACTTGTTACTTTTGGTTAAATTTTGCATTTAGTTGCTTGTACATGGTAATCAATTGTGCTTCCTAGATCCTAATAGTGGAATCAGAGCATGTTTGTTGTTCTAGATTCCTGACAAGTGGTATTAGAGCTAAGGTTGTAGGGAGTAGGTTTGTATTTGATTATAGGTCACTCTTAGGAGTTTTTGATTGAGTGGGAGTATATCAATGGTAGAAGAAAGTACACTAAGAATGGAGGAATTGAAAAGCACGAATGGTCAATTACGGTGTTATGGAAAGAAAGAGCAGGTAAAGAAAGATTGTTGGTTGGTAGAAGATCACCATGAAGGAACTAAAGAAGTAGATGTTGCAGGTGTGTTGCACAGGATGCTCTAGGATGTTTCTTGGATAAAGTAGAATCTTGTTTCATAGATTTTGTTGCCTCTTTCCATGCAGCCTGAAATAGAGTATTTTTCCATGTTAAGGTCTTTGGAGACTTTGGAAAGATTTATTTAGGGGCTAGTGTGCCTTGTCAAAGTATTGGCAAAGGGGAGTGTTGCCGAAATTACAGGTGGCCAACACATGGGTGTTGAAGAAGATCATGTAGGTCCCAGTCTTGAAGATGTGGCTAATTGCTTCAAAAAAATTGGGTGATGAGAGATGCACAGGAACTCTCACAGCGGATGCACTTGAATTAGCAGATGGTAAGAAAGTAGGTATCCTTTATCTATCTACTTATATTACTGATTCTTCTTTTGTTGTGAAGATGTGGCTTTGTAGACTTGGTCACATGAGCAAGAAGGAGATGCATGTTCTTAAGAGGAAGTCAGATGTCTTTGACAGACTTAAGAACTGGAAAGCCTTGGTGTTCATGGAGGAGATGATGGATAGAGATCAGTGGAGAAGGCTGATTAACTCTGAGCAGGGCAGTTTGGACAGGGTTTTGATCCAAAGAGAGCTCATGGGTAAAAATTTATCACTCACAGGAGAACATAGGTACTGGTGTTGATCAGGAGGAACTGGCGTCAAACAGATAGATGTCGATGTCGGTCATGTGCAGACCAAAGCCAGTGGTGTCGGACAGGGTGGTTACCGGCATCGATCAGGGAATTGATGTTGGCAACCAGGTAAGATTGATGTGAGTTAGGGAACTGGCATCGACAGAAAGGATAGTCACATGGAATCGACATCGATCGGATGCAGACTGTGTGGTGACCGAGGTCGGTCACTGGATTGGATTTTGGGTGGATAACAAGCTGTCAAGGAGTCTCAAACGCCCATGTGGATGACTAAAAGGGTAAGTAAGCCTTAATTTTGTTGTCCCTCTTCTTTATACTAGTTTCTCACTGCAGAATAGGAATGATCTAGGAAACAGTGGGAGCATGACATGAATGAGGAATTTGATTCCTAGGATGCAGAACCAAACATGAGATTTGGTAGGGTTGCCAGCCGGTATGAAAGTACTGAAAGAAGAATGGATTCCTCATTAAAGAATAGAGATAATGGATACGTGAGACAGAAGTCTAGGTCATATGGTCTTGAGGAAGCTGCATGATAGTGGTATAGGTTTGATAGGTGGATGACAAAGCATGGATTTAGTCAGTGTCATTGTAACCATTGTGTTTGTCTTACCAGGTGGATGATGGTCGCGACATTATCTTGTTACTGTATGTGGATGATATGCTTGTTTTAGATTCAGACATACAAGGTTTTGCTAAGCTAAAGGTAAGGTTAGTTCAGTGGTTTGCCATGAAAACATTTAGGAGTAGCGAAATTCTTTGGCATGAGTAATCTTAGAGACAGGGAAGATTACAAGTTGATGTTGTCACAGGATGATGTTGTGAAGATAGTGTAGGATGCAGAATAGGGCAGCACAACTATGGATGGACAGTTCACAGAATAGGGTCCCTAATCACATGATGAGGTTGAGTACATGTGTACTCCATGATATTGCCCCAGTAGTGGGAGTTGTCAGCAGGTTTGTGGCCAATCCAGAAAGGAAGCAGTAAAAAGCGGTTCAGTGGGTTCTCAGGTATCTGAGAGGGACCAACAATAGGGATTCATGCTATGCAAGGTTAGGCACTTCAAATATGGTAGGTTACTTGGATGACAGGTGTTGCACCATAGGTTGTGTGGTGGTTGGTCTTCAAGATTGAGCTTGGAGAGGGATACAAGCCAGGAAACAAATTAGACGGTGTACATGTATAGGTATAGTGCAACTATTTATCTCCAAGTGGGAGATTATTAGGTTGTGGAGCTAAAAGCTTCACTGATGCAGACATTGGAGGAGGTTGCTGAGTGTCAAAGTCACTGGCGTTGGTGCAGGCCAATCGACGTTGGTCAAGTGTAGATAGGAATCTGCTAAAATCGGTCAGGGATAGGCTGACATCGGTCAACCCCAGACAGATAGGGACCAACATCGGTCGCTTGTGCAGTTCAAAACTATGAGTTTCACAGACAGTTTGTTAATGAACTGGATGTTTACATGATAAAAGCTAATTTTAGTCTTTGAGCTACGGATCTAATTATTGTAATTAGATGTCTAATTATTGTTTGCATGAGATCTATATAATAGACTCATGGGTTGTATTGTAAAGTGTGCTAGTTGAGTAAGAGCAAGGTTAGCTCCTTCAGAGTGAAGAGAGCAAGGTGTGTTCCTCCTAGTTCCACAGGGGTGCCGAGTGTGTATGATCAGGGAGATCTATAGGATAGCAAGATCTGGTAGAAGATCCACCAGGGTACTGGTTTGGAGAATCATAAGGACTTGCTGAGGCAAGGACAAGGGTTCTTCAGGGTGTAGAGAGATCTACATGGTAAGTAAGATCGGTTGATCTATAGGTGTGTGTGTGTGAGGTCAAAGGAGATCTGTGGGGTAGCAAGATCAAAGGTGATAGCAACACATCAAGGAGCAAGATCAGGTGAGATCTACTTAGAGTACATTGTGTACTTGGAGTATGTGTGTATTCTCGATTGTGGAGTATGTGGAGTACTTGTGTACTGGCAGTAGTGATACTGACAGTAGTGATACTGACTGGTTGGAGGTTAATACCAACTCTTTACTTGAGTTATTGTTGGGATCATAATTGAGAGAGTGAGCTCTTGAAGAGATTTATTATTTATGCCCTAGAAGTGTGGGAGCCCTAAAGGTGTGTAAGGAAGAAGACTGTGGCATCTTCTTTATTGTATTTTCTTCTGGAAGAGTATTAATACAATTGGGTATTGTCTCTCATATTCTGTGTTATTTCTGAATTCTAGTTACTTGTTACTTCTGGTTAAATTCCGCATTTAGTTGCTTGTACATGGTAATCAATTGTGCTTCCTAGATCCTAACAGTGGAATCAGAGCATGTTTGTTGTTCTAGATCCTGACAAGTGGTATCAGAGCTAAGGTTGCAGGGAGCAAGTTTGTGTTTGATTATAGGTCACTCTCTGGGGTTTCTGATTGAGTGGGAGTATAACAATGGCAGAAGAAAGTACACTAAGAATGGAGGAATTGAAAAGCATGAATGGTCAATTACAGTGTTATGGAAAGAAAGATCAGGTAAAGAAAGATTGTTGGTTGGTAGAAGATTGGCATGAAGGAATTGAAGAAGTAGATGTTGCAGGTGTTGTTGCACAAGATGTTCTGGGATGTTCCTTGGGTAAAGTAGAATCTTGTTTCATAGATTTTGTTGCCTCTTTCCATGCAGTCCGAAATAGAGTATTTTTCCATGTTAAGGTCTTTGGAGACTTTGGAAAGATTTATTTAGGGGCTGGTGTGCCTTGTCAAAGTATTGGCAAAGGGGAAATGTTGCCAAAATTATAGGCGGCCAACACATGGGTGTTGAAGAAGGTCATGCAGGTCCCAGTCTTGAAGATGTAGCTAATTGCTTCAAGAAAGTTGGGTGATGAGAGATGCACAGGAAGTCTCAGTGGATGCACTTGAATTAGCAGGTGGTAAGAAAGTAGGTATCCTTTATCTGTTTACTTATATTACTGATTCTTCTTCTGTTGTGAAGACGTGGCTTTGTAGGCTTGGTCACATGAGTAAGAAGGAGATGCATGTTACTAAGAGGAAGTTAGATGTCTTTGGCAGACTTAAAAACTGGAAAGCCTTGGTGTTCATGGAGGAGATGATGGATAGAGATCATTGGAAAAGGTTGAGTAACTCTGAGCAGGGCAATTTGGACAGGGTTTTGATCTAAAGAGTGCTTGCAGGTAAAAATTCATCACTCACAGGAGAACACAGGTACCAGCATCAGTCAAGTGGAACTAGCGTCGAACAAATAGATGTCGATGTCAGTCATGTGTAGACCAAGGTCGGTGGTGTCAGGAAGGGTGGTTACCGGCGTCAGTCAGGAAACTGACATCAGTGACCAGGTAAGACCGACGTCGATCATGGAACTAGTGTCAATAGAAAGGATAGTAGCATGAAACCAACATCGATCAGATCCAGACTGTGTGGTGACTGAGGTCAGTCACTGGAATGGATTTTGAGTGGACAACAAGCTGTCAATGAGTCTAAAATGCCCATGTGGAGGACTGAAAGGGTAAGTAATCTTGAAATTCATTGTTCCTTTTCTTTATACTAGTTGCTCACTGCAGAGCAGGAAGGATCCAGGAAACAGTGGGAACATGGCATGAATGAAGAATTTGATTCCTAGGATGTAGAATGAAATGGGAGATTTGGTAGGGTTGCCAGCCGGTATGAAAGCACTGAAAGATGAATGGATTCTTTAGTTAAAGAATAGAGAGAATGGATATGTGAGATGGAAGGCCAGGTCATATGGTCTTGAGGAAGCTGCAGGATAGTGGTATAGGTTTGTTGGGTGGATGACAAAGCATGGATTTAGTTAGTGTCATTGTAACCATTGTGTTTGTCCTACCAGGTGGATGATGGTCATGACATTATCCTGTTACTGTATGTGGATGATATGCTTGTTGTAGGTTCAGACATATAGGGTTTTGATGAGCTAAAGGTAAGGTTAGTTCAGTGGTTTGCCATGAAGAATTTGGGAGCTACAAAATTCTTTGGCATGAGTAATCCTAGAGACAGGGAAGATCACAAGTTGATGTTGTCACAGGATGATTATGTGAAGGTAGTGCAGGATGCATAACAGGGTAGCACACCTATGGATGGACAGTTCACAGAACAAGGTCCCCAATCACATGATGAGGTTGAGTACATGTGTACTCCCTGATATTGCCCCAGTAGTGGGAGTTGTCAATAGGTTTGTGGCCAATCTAGGAAAAAAGCACTGGAAAGCAGTTTAGTGGGTTCTCAGGTATCTGAGAGCGACCAGTAGTAGGGATTCATGCTATGCAGGGTCAAACACTTTGGATATGGTAGGTTACTTAGATGACAGGTGTTGCACCATAGGTTGTGTGGTGGTTGGTCTTCAAGATTGAGCTTGAAGAGGGATACAAGCCAGGAAACAAATTAGATGGTGTACAGGGATAGGTATAGTGTAGCTATTTATCTCTAAGTTGGAGATTGTTAGGTTGTGGAGCTAAAAGCTTCACTGATGTAGATATTGGAGGAGGTTGCTAAGTGTCACAGTCACCGGTGTTAGTCAAGTCATTCGACGTCGGTCAGGTGTAGACAGGAAGCTACTGACATCAATCAGGGATCGGCCGACGTCGGTCATCCCCAGACAGACAGGGACCGATGTTGATCACCTGTGCCATTCAGAACTGCGAGTTTCATGGATTGTTTGTTAATGAACCAGTTGTTTGCATGATAAAGGCTAATTTTAGTCTTGGAGCTGTGGATCTAATTATTGTAATTAGATGTCTAATTATTGTTTGCATGAGATCTATATAATAGACTCATGGGCTATATTTTAAAGTGTGCTAGTTGAGTAAGAGCAAGGTTAGCTCCTTCAGAGTGAAGAGAGCAAGGTGTGTTCCTCCTAGTTCCATAGGGGTGCCGAGGGTGTATGATCAGGGAGATCTGTGGGATAACAAGATCTGGTAGAAGATCCACCTGGGTACTGGTTTGGAGAGTCATAAGGACTTGGTGAGGCAAGGACAAGGGTTCTTCAGGGTGTAGAGAGATCTACATGATAAGTAAGATCAGTTGATCTACAGGTGTGTGTGTGTGCGAGGTCAAAAGAGATCTGCGGGGTAGCAAGATCAAAGGTGACAGCAACACATCAAGGAGCAAGATCAGGTGAGATCTACTTGGAGTACATTGTGTACTTGGAGTATGTGTGTATACTCAGTCATGGAGTATGTGGAGTACTTGTGTACTGGTAGTAGTGATACTGACTGGTGGTACTGGCAGTAGTGATACTAACTGGTTGGAGGTGAACACCAACTCTGTGCTTGAGTTGTTGTTGGGACCGTAATTGAGAGAGTGAGCTCTTGAAGAGATTTACTGTTTATGCCCTAGAGGTGTGGGAGCCCTAGAGGTGTGTAAGGAAGAAGACTATGGCATCTTATTTGTTGTATTTCCTTTTGGAAGAGTATTAATACAATTGGGTATTGTCTCTCATATTCTGTGTTATTTTTGAATTCTAGTTACTTGTTACTTCTGGTTAAATTTTGCATTTAGTTGCTTGTACATGGTAATCAATTGTGCTTCCTAGATCCTAACAATTGTATGGTTTAAGATGCACTCTTATTATTTAATTATAAATATAGACACAAAAATTATGTGCACACTTATCCATATATTATTATTAGAGAATATTATTGATTAAGTGATAGACTTAATTGAATTTTGTTAATAATAAGAAAGTTTTAATTTAATAAGACTTTTTATACAAGTAAAATAATCTACAAAACTCTAACTCCTTGTCTCTTATTTATATAAGGATAGATAAAACTAGTGTTCATTATTGATCAGTGGATAATAAAGTAACAATTGTAATTTCATGGCATATAATGAGAGGTTTTAATCTAAAGAGGTAACCATTCTACCTGGATAAATTCAGGTGTATGTATTTTATAAATTTCATGTGATTTATTAGATGTATGCATTTGGGTGATAGTCTTAATATTAGTTCAAAGCTCATATAAATTTTCCAAATAATTTCAAATGGTATCAAAGCCTATGTACAAGCTTCAGATCTATATTTTCTTCTTAAAAAAATCACCTTTGATGAGTTTTTTGAAATATGTCTTTTAGATGTTTCTATATTGATTCTAACCACACCATCATGTATAAAACATATAATAAAGTTTTTTTAGACTCTTGTTTCACTTAAAATGAACCAATTGAGAAACGTTATGAAATTTGAGCTTTTAAAACAACTGCCAAACTGATTATTGCATTGAAGGATCTTATTTTTCTAGATTTGTAGCTTTTAGAACTTGCTAAAGTAATTATAACCACACTATTGGATTTAGAACATATGAAAAAATTATTTTAGAATTTTATTTCACTTGAAACACACTTATAGAGAAAAATTAATTAAATTTGAGATTTATAACAACTATCAAGTTGATTATCATGTTGAGGAGATTATTTTCAGATCTATAGCTTTCAAAACCTCTTAAAGTGATTTTGATAACACCATCACATCAATAATGTTTGAGAAAGTTGTTTTAGATTTTTGTTTCACTTGAAATAAACACTGAGTGCTTGAGTCATCATGGTTGAAATTTGGCTATTAATGACCTATTTGCAATTTTTTATTTTTGCATGATTAACTTTTTTTATTTTAACAAATAAATAATAATAAAATTTGTTTTAAACTAGTTTATTCTTTTAAAAATTTAAAAAGCAATAAAAAATAAATATCTCCATAAAAGCAAAAAATTTCTCATGTTGTGGTCTAAGTGTTTTACTTATTTTATGATTAGTATAATCTATATAAGTATTTTACTCTAATTTAGATTAATGAATTAGATTAATCTAATTAAGATACAACTTTTAAATGTATTTCAAATCAATAGATATGAAATTTAAGTATAGATTTGAATGTAAAAAAATGAGATTGGTTCTTTTGATTTGATAAGGGCATATGCTAAATATGGAAAGTACTAAAGAGATCATGATACTTAACTTTTCTAGTTGATTATCTAATTTTGAATGTGTTTTGGAAGTGAAAATCAAGGATAAACACACTTATGGTTCATCTTATTTTAGAAATGATTTATTATCTACATTGGGGCAGATCTATAGGATCAAGTAAATATCATCAATTGATATCAACCTGTTAGCTGGTATTGACCTGCATAAAAGAGTAACACAATGACTGTACATTCACTTGTGACTATATTTTATTATTCTACATTTGTGATCCTAAACCTTGATGATGCACACATATCTTGAAATAAACCTCATTTAACTTGAAAACCTATATGTGCTTATGAGGTTATAAACCTACAAAAATGTGGGAAATATAATGGCAGAGCTAACCCTAATCACCCCTACCTAATGATTGGTATCTACCTATGTATGCAATACTTCAAAGAGGGAAATCAAGCCACACAAAGCTATCCCACCTAGTATGATTGTGTAATTGAGCTCCTTCACTATGTGTATGTAACTAATGATTGATATTTATACTTGAAAATTCTTGCTTTGAATTGGATTTTGAGTGCTTTAGACTTGGCTTGTGTCCACTCCTAGTGATAAGTATGGAAATTAGGAAGAATAGGGAAAATTTGCTTAGTGTGTAATAGTGTATAAATGTATATCAGATGAGTACCCAATCCATTTTAACTGAGACCTTGATTTGTTTATATATGTATATAGTTAAATAATTTCTCATTCCACCAACACACTAATATTATGGGTTGACCATAAGGATGGATTTAATTTTAGAAAATAGTTTTTACTAGGAGTTGATCAATTATGACTGGCTCATGTCATTATCGACTAGAAATAACTATCAAAAATGGTGAAAATGACTTATATAGGTGGAATAAAATAATACTCTAGAGATGTTTATGGATATTTATTAGGTTTGAAATAAATAGTGATGTCTCTTTATGCTTGTGTAGGAATAAAAGTGTTGACTCATAATATAACATGCAAGTATGAGAGAAAGGAAAATTAGGACCTTATTGGAGTGATCAAGTCATGCATGGTAAATTCTTTCATTATCAAGATTTGAAAACCATATTTTATTATCTACAAAGGCCATATTTTTGTTCTAGTAATGAAATTTATAGAGTAAGAGGATAAAATATACTTGAATGTGTACAACACACTTTTCCTTCTGGGATATGGTTCTAAATGTAAAAATTTGTTGCATACAAACTTGAAATGAATGTTAAGTCAATGTCCATATGTGAAATATTCAAATTCTAATTGAAATATCAAGGGTTAAAGTAGACCTATGGTTTTGTACAAATCATGTTGCCACTAAAACTTGTTAGAGATTATGCTTCCTTATCGAAGTATTGGAGAGTTGTGCTTCCCTATTGAAACACATCGAGAGTTGGGGTGATTATTATCCAAAATTATGTAACTATGTATGATCATGATTTGGGAAGGTAATATGCCCAAACCCACATGAATTTGGTGTACACACACCTGAATATATATGCAATAAAAATATATAGAGAACCATGTAATTAAGTTCCACTCAAAGAGACCACTACTCATGACAATGAGAGAACTGATTAGGGATGGTTTTCTTAAAATGAATCAACAATTAAATATGGATTATATACTCAAATTTAATGTTTCACTCTAGTTTGATCCATGTAAAAACAAAAAATAATGATTTTAAAGGAATGAACAATGTTCATGCCTCCATCATGCATGAAGGTTTTTATTGTGTAGTTTAGCTCAGTGTATAATATAATGCATGATTGAAAGAGAATGGACCATGTACATAACCCCATCATGATCACATATTTGATAAACATGAAGTGTAATGACAACTAATTTCTATTCAACTATAACTATGTTGTTGTTATGTGCATTAATCAATATCATGCCCCCAAATATGTACCAATTGGTATAGAATGATATGCATATATATGCTAAATTTGAGAATGTGTATCTCAAATGTATACATATGTGAAAACCTATAATTTTATTCATGTAAAATGTTGTACATATGCTCATGCATATTCATCCAAGTGTGTATGAATATGTGTTCAACTGTCTGTAAAGTGAATGCATATGCCTTTGTACTCTATATCGATGTGCTAATATTTGTCATGTATATGAACCATATGAAATATATAAAACTTGTGATTTGTTCTATTTTTTTACTCATGATGGATTATGTATCTAATAAAAACCCACTTTAATACCCCTATTTTGAGATGAGGGATGTATCATGTAAGTCACTCATCTCAAAATAAGGTTTAAATGTATCCTATCAAGTATAAATATAACATAATGTAATATGATTTGATCACATGGAGAATATGTCATCATAATAATGTATGTATCAATCAAGGCATGTATGTAACATATGGAATGTAGGGCATGTAAGTGTCATGTCTATAAAAATGTATCAATGAAGTATATAATGGAAGTGTAACTAAATAATACAATATAGTAATAGTGCATGATATAAATCATGTCACCCCTCAATGTCAACAAGCTTAGAAATTACAAATTTTAGTATCACACATAAGGCCAATGGCCACATACAAGGGAGATAAAATGTGGAAACAAATAAGTCCAAGGGCTACATGCAAGAAAACATATTTTTTTTACAAACAAGGGACATCAAGGATGTTGAATCAAGTAAGACCAAGGTCTACACACAATAGTCATATACAAAGTAATATATCATGTAAAAAAGTAACAACATTAATGGAACATAGAATAAAGAACTAGTCAACACCATAAATTTCATATCATTATCACATCATCATATAATTGCATATCATGTATCACTGTATAATAAATGAGTAACTAGTAAGGAATGTTTAATAAATATAGATGGATCAACATGGTACAAATTTTAAAGGAATATATAACACGTAATAGTGAAACTTATGAAATAATATGCCCCTAGTATCAATATGGACACTAAGTTGAGGGAAAACCAACCTTTGTATGTCTGTGTGTAACATGTATTTCCTAAATAACACTCAAATACCATGAAATTCATGTGTGTATTTAAAGAATATTACATCTACCAAACATGTGATAAATAACATACATTAGCAATCATGTCATGCTCAGGTCTTGATTTTAGATGTTTTGAATATTTGAATGTTTGTTGTATTTTATAATTATTTGATTTTTTTTATATTTGAAATATTTTAAAAATTTAAAATTAAGTCCAAGAGACCAAGGTTATGAAAATATAAGTATGGGAAGGATCTTAATAATTTGCAACATGTGTCAAGGCAGATTATGCACTGCATATGATAACATGGCCTATGTAGAGGGAAGAGTGAAAGTCACGTGCTCTCATTATTATCATGGATCAAATATAAATGGGAGGTTGATGAATAAATTTACATCCTCTTTTCATAAGATGCAAGTCATAATTCATTTGTATATGTATAATGTAAAGCATAATATATTTGTCTTGAGATGATCCTACTCTAAATATTTTGTTTCTATGACAATTATCAAAATTTTGTGAATATTAAGGTTCTATTTTCTTATAAATTGGGATGACTATGAAAAATAATTTGGGTTAATTTCAATAAGTATAGACAATATCGATAGCCAATTATCATAAATTGTCAGAATCGACTGTGAATGAAAAGACAATATGTACTGGTAGTAAATAGGGCTACAAAATCACAAAATGTAATTGGTGGACACATGTGTGACTCATATTATTTTGTTTTTTGTCTCTCTTTTTATATGTATTCAAAACTTGAAAGCATGTTAAGAGTCTTCATAATGCGAAGAATATTTATTATGTTTGTAGTGAAACAATGGAATATGAAGCGACAACACCTTATAAAATCTCTATATATAACACTCAATTATATTATAAAGGAGTTTCAATGTGATAGAGATTAATATAAATTTATGAAATGTATTTTTTAAATTTAATTTATCATTATTTTGTGCATAGTGAATGCTTTATTTTTTAAAATCTATTTAATCATGTATAATAATACTGAATGTTTTGTATCTATTAAGACTACATTATTTTACATAAATACATCATATTTTAACTAAATAATAACATTATTTAGATTGTGATCATGTTTACATTTGGATTTTGTTTTGACTTTGCATAAATATCCATGTATTAGCATGTTTTAATGGGTTTTCTAAGAACTTCTACTAAAAATGGTGCAATGAGCATGGATTATTAAAACATGTTGTAATGGATACTAAGACATATAGATTTGGAGAGATGGATCAATGAATTAATTCACAATTTTTCCAATGAAGGAGTAAGAAGAATATGGAGTTCTATACAATAATTTATTCATGATCACATTTATAGTAAAATCTATGAGATTTTAGGGTTCAAATTACCTAGACTATTAGCTGATTGGTTGTAAATATTGGAATACTATTATTTTCATGTGAGAAGGACAAAATTTATAGCTTAGATAGAATAAAGACTAGAAAACCTGTGAAGATTAAACATTGACTAGACTTGTGTGATAGACCACTAAAAAAAACTGCCATCGATAGATACAATACATAATTTTTTATACAAGGATATCTAGATTTTGAAGTTGTGTACAACTTGTTTATGAGAGGCATATGAGGAAAGTTTCTCTAGTGAATACCTACTCTTATCGATATGTTGTTTATTAAAAAGGCCGTGGTGCCTACCCCTACCAATATGTGTTATGGGTATGCCTACAATGTCAAAGTGAATTATGAAGAGTTTATTAGAGGAAATTGAACCTAAAATATGGAGGATGCATAAAATAAAAGTGATAAGAAAATTTTGGGATTGGAAAGAGAGCTATAAAATCATAAAAGGTGGAATAAACATGATAACTATGACTAGGAATATGAGTAAAATAGAAGATGTAGAAGAGAGGGGATCTAAATGAGAGGCTACATAATTTATAGAATTTGGAGAATATAGAGATTATACAGAGTGAGGAATGGAAGGGATCAATAAAGAAGAGGACAACGATGGAGATATAGAGGATATCAAATAGAGCGAGAAGAAAGAGAAAAGTAGAGTAATAATAGAGTAGTTAAAGGATAGTGGTAGATCATAATTACAAGGAAAGATATTGGTTGGACCAAGGAAATAATATTCTTTAGAGGAAGTTATGCATAATCATAATATTATCATAGGTTCAAGGTCATAAAAATAAAAAATAAAATAATGATCATTTATTTATTGTGTATGTATCCCCTAAGCCTATTTTATTATCAAAAAGGAGAAATAAAAGTATAAAGGCTAGGAAATATTTGAATTGGTTTGATTTATTTATAGATAAATTTTGTAAACTTAGCATAGAGACTAAAAAAAATAGACAAGAAGAAGTTAGAAGAGGCTAGGTTTTATTTTGAAACAAATTTTAAGACACCAGTAAAGACTAGTTTGAAAAAGATAGTATTAATAGTAATAAGTGCCCCAATAATGTCTTTGATTGTAGGAATTTTGATTAATTTGACACCATATGATGGGTATTATGACCCTAAGCAATATTTTTTAACCTATGACATGAAATAATAGGTTAAAGGAGTGATCATTGATGATGTGAAAAAGTGCGAGCTCATTAGCGCCATAATAAGCTAAGCTATGGAATTCATATACAAATGAGATGTTCCTTACCTAAATATTCAAAAGGTTAAGGAAAAAGTAATCATATAATTCAAAATGAATAAGTGCACTAGGTAGACCATTCAAGATCTTAAAGAGATTCGACAGAGAACATAATCGATCTAGGATTACGATCATAGATGATTAGATGTAATGAATAAAGTTGACTTTATTTTAGAAGATAAATATAATTATAACTAGTTTTTAGATGGAATGTGATCAATGATTAGGTTTCTCATCATGTAATAACTATACATTACTAAGGTTGATGCATGAAAAACTGCACTTTAGGTGAGCAAATTGAGGATTATGGAGATGCTCCATCAACTAGCACTAAAATTGAGATGAAGATAGATGATTTTATGAGAAGAATGGATGAGCTTCATGAAAGTTTGAAAAAAAATCTAGGCATGTGGTATATGGAGTGTATAAAATAATGGCATCAAAGGAATTATTTACCTAAAATCAAAATAGGATTCTATGACATATGTATGGTAGTAGGACATGTACATAAAAATGTCATCTACTATAAAACTACACTCAAATATCATATAGTATATACTATAAATTTTATAAGTCACAAAATCATGATGAGAAGAGTTATCAGGATCTCTAGGAACTAGAATAAGACATCACTAAGAATGTCTTTGCAATCACAATATAATATATACCTACTGTGAAATAGGGAATTCTAGGCTCGAAGGTAGAAATGCCTAACATGATACAAGGTGTTCCTAGGTGGATGCATTCATTGCCATAGTAAAAAACTTAGGGTTTGGAATGATGGATACCATCCATAATATCAGTCACACTCATCATGGAATACTATTCCCTATCCAAAATAGTCAAATTGGGATGCATCATCCCTTTAGTGACAATATGGAGGATATGATGCTCAATAACAATAGTAAGGGGGATTTGATGGGTAATAGTCACAATGTTGGGGTTTTCATTAAAATAAAGGGGGAATTATAGGGGGTTATATGGTGGATACCATGGAGGTTTTAGTAATGATAATCAATAATCTCATAAACCACTTCAGTGCTATTTATGTGGTGAATACAACTAGTTCACATGAAATTACCCTACTAACCCTCAAAGGTACTATTATAGGTTTCTAGGGAAGCACCATACTGAAGATTGGCTAGTTTTAGAGAACCAAAGGAAAGAGAAACATGTGCAAAACATAAACATGACAAATTCATACCCCCTAAAGAAAATGTGTTCATGCAAGTAGTTACAAGGCAATAATACACAATGCATAGATTGTCTCCTTTAAAAATGCCACATGATTGGAGAATTAGAAAGGTTTAATAAGATAGATATCCTGACCCTATGACAAAAAAAGCATCATGTACAAAGTAACCCAAGATTTTCAAAACATATAATAGCAGGTTATGTCTAAGGGTGATGCCATAATTATTGATACATAAATGTATGGGAAAATTATCCACATAATGAGGCAAGAGGGAGTAGTGACTACACTCACTAACCTTTTAAAACTACTTACCACTTTTAGAAATGAATATATCTCACATAATAGTACAAAACTTCTACATAACTTGTTGGAGTGTGCATAATAAGGTCAACAACATACTGATAAGGTAGTTTGGTATGTAAATACTAAGAAACCTTGGGATGTGGATTCCTATATGGATATTGAGATGGAAATATATGAAGTACCCAAATTGCATTTGATTTTGGAAGTAGAGTCAATATGATTCCTTAGTATGACTGGGAAGTTATTAGATGACTAACACTTAGTTAAAATCCAATAACACTAAGCCTCATAGACTATGGTAGGGTAGAGCCTATTAATCAACTAGAAGATGTGGAAATAAAAATGATTTATCTAAGCCTATGATGATATTTTTAAGTGATTGACATGGAGATTGATGAAATTTACTACCATACATTAATAGGCAATAAATGGGCCTATGATGGTTAGATAACCATTAATATAATTTGAAATCAGATAAAAGCATACCAAGGCAATAAAATCATCATTATACCCTTGAATAAATTAGATCAAAAGCCATACATCATACCTAAAAATCCATATTCATAGTATGTGTATGGAGATAATAACTAGTTCAAGGTGAGCACAAAATCTAAGATTAATGCTTTGTGAGCTACAAAATATAAAATTTTCCATCTAGAAACACAACCTTAATAATAGCTACAATCAACTAAATAGTTTGCATCTAGATCCATGATCACAAAGGCACCAATTTTATAGTTTTAAATGGAAAAATACTGGTCACCTTCTATGCAATCACCAACTAGTTTAGAAGTGGATTTCATGTACAAATTAGGTGTGGCAAATATGGACTACATAGAGATAATAAAGTAAGGCCTTCTACCATGGGAGACTGCATCTTTAGTCAATGATGAATCAGATACTCACATGTTAAATTGGTCAATGGGAAATTATGAGGTATGCCCAATGCACATGATTTTTTCCATAGAACATCTATTACCTCAATACTTTACAACTAATGACTTGAAACAATTTATTTTAAGGCTAGAACATCATTTTCCAAATATAGATTAGAGGGTGAGTACACCAAATTATGCAATAAAAGGAGTTATTATGACTTGGTGGGTAGTCCACATGATAAACCAATTACAATGGGATGAGGTCTATTAATGTTATGTGCTAGATTATAAATACCACCTACCATCAAAGAATAATGGTCTTTTTTCTAAGAAAGATAGTGTCTAAAAATATATGTTCATAAGTGTGTAGATGTATCGTTTATGCAGGGTGTAGAACCAAAATATTGGGTGCACATATTCATATATACTTTAGTAATTCTCCAAATAACCTAGTACATACACTAGGAATGCATACAAGAGATAAATAATTGGATACATTTACAGTAATATTTCATCTAGACATTTTTTTAAAGATGAGAATCCTATAGTACAAAATGCTTTGCATAAGTTAAAAATATTTCTATGTTATGGGTGAGCAGAAGACTTAAGCACTATGACTAACTCATCTTTACAGGAAGAAGCAACTAGAGATTTGAATGTATCTATCCAAAATTACAAGGCACACACACAAAAGGAGTAGGTTTTTGTCAAAATGTGCAATAGGATCATAAATGATGAAGAATTGATAGAATAAATTGATGGTGATGAGGACTTAGATTTGAAGAATTTTTTGAACTAGAGTGAGAAGTGGAAGAGCCTGAAGATGAAGTAGTAGACCAAAATGAAGATGAAAAATAGTGAAATCTTAATATCCAAGAATAGGAAGGGAACATAATAGTATAATATACCATTAAAAGTGGTTCTAATAAAATATATCAAAATCTATTTAAGAATTTGGTAGGAAATATTGGGACATAATCAACACCAAATATTGGGACTTTAGGTGATTACTAGATGCATAATGAAACTTCAAAAGCATTGTAATTACTATAAGAATATCAAGATGTATTTACAAAAAGTTTCACAAAATTGAAAGGGGTATAACCTTATCTAGGTGAGATGGACATATAACTAAAGGAGTGTGCATGGCATGTGAAAAAGTGACCATACAAGTTAAATTAAAGGTTGAATTGGATCACATGTGAAATGAAACCATTATATATCTAGTGGAAAAGGGAGACTGGGTTATCCAAATGGCAGGGAAACTTATGAAGACTAGGAAACTATAGTGTGTGGGGACTAATGTGTGCCAAATTATGCCTATACAAATGATCTTCTTCTAATTCCAATCATATATGAAGTCTTGGAGTAAGTCATAGGATATGAAGTGTATTCTTTCATGGATGGGTTCAATGGATATCATTAGATCCCAAGTAGAGGATCAAGACAAAATAACATTTGCAATATAATGGGGATATTTTTCATATAAGGTAATTATGTTTGGGTTGAAGAAATCTCCAATTATGTTCTTTAGGGTGGTGGTCATTTCCTTTAAATATTTCATCCATTATTATCTTGAAGTCTACCTAGATGATTGGGCTATCTTTTCCTAGTTCAAGGAGCACTTGTCTAAGTTGTGACTTATGTTGGAATGATTATGAGCTCTATGCATTATGCTAAACCTAAAGAAGTGATTTTTATTCACACCTTTTGGGACACATAGTATTTTGTGATGGGATATCGGTGGACCAAGCCAAAATAGCAATAATTATGGGTATACCACCTCCCATAAACTTTATAGAGGTACAATCATTTATGGGTCATACATGATATTACAATAAATTCATAAAATGATATGAAACTATATCTACCCAAATGGAGAAGTTAATATATAAAGATACAAGGTTTGAGTTGAAAAATGAGTGCCAAACAACATTCATGGATCTAAATCAGAGATTAGTCAAATTCCCATTTTGGTCTTTCTAGACTAGAGCAAACCTTTTCATGTTCATGTAGATACTTTAGGAACTATGGTAAGAGCTATTCTCACATAATGAGATATAATATTAGAGTATCTAATCCACTTCACAAGTCACAAAATCTCAACTACAAATAAAAATTATATAACTATAGAATAAGAATATTTGGCAATGGTGTTCACACTCTAAAATTTTAGACATTACCTTCTAGCAACATCATTTGAATTTTTTATTGATCAACAAGCTCTATGATACATAGTAAACAAACCTATGTTAAGGGGAAGGATTACTCATTGGTTGATGTAATTTCAAGAGTTTTAGTTTAGGATCAATGTCAAGCTAGGAAGGGAAAATGTGGTATTAAACCATCTAAGCTAAATATGCAATGGAGAATAACAAGAAGAAATTTAAGATGAATCAATAGATGCACATTTGTTTCATATCTGTGTGATTCTTGATAACATAGAAGAAATAACACATTTTTTGGAATAGGGTATATTTCCTATGAACTATGTATAAAGGGATAAAAAGTTGTTGATTACAAGAGCCATCTATTTTCATTAAAGGCTTTATGTATAAAATAGGGAAAGATAATGTACTACATAGAGTGGCTTTGGAGCATGAATGATCTCAAATTTTTGAGGAGGCACATCAAGGAATTATAGGTGGACATTTTTTAGGATAATACACTACAAGGAGGATATTTTTTGGTGTTCTATGATGGCCTACTATGTTTCAAGATATACACTGAGTAGTAAAACACTGTGATATCTGTCAAAGCGTGGGCAAGCCAAATTAGAGAGATATAATGCCATTTAATCCTATGCTACGGGAGAATCCATTTTAATAGTGGGGAATAAAATTTTAAGGGCCAATAAATTCACCCAATACTAAAAATTATGCAATATACATAATTATTGTGACATACTACTTCACCAAATGGGTGGAACCTACTGTGACACTAAGTTATAGTGCTAAGGATACAACCAAGTTCCTATATGAAAATATTATAACTAAATTTGGGTGTCTAATCAAAATGGTCAGTTATAGAGGCACACATTTTCTAAAAAAAACCATCAAGACTTTGATGGAAGAGTTTATGATATTGCACCATAAAATCACAACATATCGTCCACAATAAAATAGACAAGGAGAAGCATCAAATAAAGTTCTTAGAAAGATGCTCACAAATATATACATTGTCCAATGAGATTATTAGGAGGATCAGATTCTTATGATCCTATAGGTTTATAGAACAATTTACAAGTGTGAAACAAGTTTCATACCATTATTGCATTGAAATAGTAATGACCATGGAATACATAGTTCCTAGTCTATGCATTGTGGTGATCATGTGACTGCGGGATTGAGATTCTATCTAGGTACAATTTATGGATTTAAAGATTATGTAATAAAATAGGCAAAGAAAAAAATAGACACATGCTAATAATCTAATTTAGAAAGCATGACATGATCACAACCTATGATCTAAATAATTCTTTCTAGAATAATTGATCTTTTTATATGATAATAGATTTAAATCATTTTTAGCAAGCTGTGCATTAGATGGAAGGGATCTTACATCATTCATGAAATCTCCTAATAAGGAATAATTATCTTAAAATATCTTCATGGAACCATCCTACCAAGACATGTAAATGTTTTAGGCTTAAGATTTACCACAAATAATATCTATAAGTTTTTATAGAAAAATGAGAAAGGGTGTTGAGTAACACCATTTAGTTTAGGATTTTTGATTAATGTATTATTTTATTGTTTTGGTTTTAGGTTTATGTGTGTTTGTACAATTTAATTTCTATAACATAGGACATTAGGTCTAGGGTTGTAATTTCAAAGTCACAAAGTGTGATTTATGAACAAATCTAGCATAAAAGGAAGATAACTTGAAATGGTTACATGGGGTCATCAATTAAGTACAAGAATGAGGAGCTGACAATAATGTATATAGAAAGGATAATCGACAGTCATTCAAAAATTGTTAATAAATATACAATTGAAATATTGCATCTCTCCTAAATTAGATTAAATTTCAGAATGAAAGGATGTACAATAAAGAAAAGTGGATTGATGAGAAGTCAATGTGTCACATCAATAAGTAATTTAAAATGAATCAATGTTTCTAGACATAAAATAACAAATGCCACATGAAAAAAAATTGGTTGACATTAATTCACCAAGCAAAATCATGCACAACTAGCTCAACACATTTAAAACATTTTGTTAAATAGATTTGAGTAGAAAAATATATATAATAAGGGGTAGAATAAACATAAGGACATTACACACTATTGTGAGTAAGAGACCTTTATGATTTGAGTCTAATTTACTTAATCATGTATAGATTTATTGATGATTCCACTACAACTAAGGAAATTATTCAAACATGAATACAACAAAGAACATGGATTATGCACAAATTTTAATCCCTCTCACATATGAGAAAAAGGAGGAAATGGTGATTGGTATAGCATTTAGAAAAACTAGATATCATGATCTAGACCCATTTGAATTCATCAATGTTGCATAAGCCAATATGTTCAACCATGACCAATTAGTAAAAGCACAACAAGGAGCCCTAACACTCCAAAGCCATCAATGAGACTCTAATATAGAGCAAATCATCAAGTTTCTTACTTTAAGATAGTTGGATGAGATGATGCTCACACTACTTAGTAGATATAATGAGGTTGAAATCCATCTCTCATAGGATGTCACCATTTTCATCACCCCTGTATCCATGGAGTGAGCAATTGGACTCCCATCTTTAGGCAAATTTCTTCTACCCTATAAAACCAAGGCTCCCATAATTAATTTAGACATAAAGGAGATGTATGATAGGCAATTTAGGGGGTCCCTATCGACATGGTGGAAGATGTGTCAGTGTGCATTATGTCTTAGTACATAACCAAACATTTTTACTAGACCACTAAAAGTACATGGAAGGAAATAAAAGGGGTCATTAACATTGCCTAAAAAATGCTCTAGTTGCATGAAAACTTTAATTGGCTTGAGTTTTTGGCTTCTAAGCTCCCAACCAATATTAAGAAGGTTATTTCTAGAACATCATAGTTGTTCCAATACCAATTTTTAGTCCTAATGCTCTATTTTATGTAGTTAACATTGCCATAGCGTTTGGTCAACCCTAATGAAGAATATTAGCCTACAACTACATTTTTTAACCTCATGTAGACCAAACACCAGATAGTATTACAATCAATTAGCCAAGTTTAACCAATGGTGGGTTGAGATCCAAGCCTTAATAATATTTCATTATAGTGTACCTAAGGTTATTTTGTAATATCTAGGGAAATATGCATCTGTCATAAAGCTACATGATGGGATTCACATTAGAGTCCATGAACTACCCAAAAAATTGCCACTCCACTACCTTTTTTATTTACCATGCTAGATGCCAAGGTAGGAGTCTCATAAAAGAAATACATGGATCTCATATTTGTGCAACCCTTACAGTCTATGACTCTAGGTTCATAACAACACTTTCCTATACAATCCCAAGCACAAAAACATGCAACATCATAGATAGAAGCAACTCCCTTGTAGATTGCTAAGGGAAAATATAAGGAACTAGTGTAGCGAGCCTCACCACCACCACCAAATAAGAAGACCCATAATACCAAATCTTGGATGGAAAAAAAGAATGTCTAAAAAATCATTGTAGAATGTGATCTTGTGGAGTTGGGTGTCAAGGAAGAGGAAGTTTTGTAGTCAATGCTCATAGACATAGGCAAGGAGGTTTATGATCAAGAAGAAGCAAAATAATCTTTCTTACAGAAGGCAATACACACCTACCAAGTGAAGAACTAAGTATGAAAAATCTTGTAGGTTGATATCACCCAACCTCCTCCATTAATAATAGTAGATACTATTGGTAAAGAAGCATCACACAAATTTTTGTAGGCTAAGCTATTTCACATAGATCTAACTATGTGACCTTTTGATGCAAAAATAATATACTCACAACTGTAAAAAATCCCATAACCAACTCTGGTGCATAGGAAAAAGACCCATTCTATGTCAAGAGTGTCCACAAAAATCAAGGAATAAATGGTTTCTTTTGTAGATCCACTAGAGGAACTCAAAATGTAGTAGGCTCAAGGACTTTTGAAAAAACCTCATGAGACAGTTTAGGCTTACAAAATATTGAAGAAGAATCTAACTCCTCCATTATCTTAGATGTAAAATGTACCAACATGTATAGGCACTATGGTTGAATCAACCTCATTATCTGACTTGCATTTAGTGCTTGATTTACCAACTCCTATGTAAGATATTGAAGAGATAAATCCACTAAAACTTGAGTAGCTAACTAAACAAATAGATATCACAACACAATAACAATTTACCATGATTCAAAAAAGAAGAAAAAGGTGTAGAAGGTGGTTGTAAAGAAGGCTCAAAAGGAAAAAAGGAAGTAGAATAGGAGGCAAAACACAAGGCTACACTAAGGATGAGGATTAGTTGAAGAAGAAAGAGGAGAAAATTAGGGGAAAAACCAAGGAATTTAAAGAAAAAAATAAAAGGGATAAGTAAGTGAAGGTGAAAAATAAAGTAGAGGCATAATCCATGAGGAAACAACAAGGGCAAGCCACTCAATAAGCACATAATGTAAAAGAATAAAGATGAAGCTGAGGCAACAATAAAGGTTCAAAAAGAAGAAAATATAAAGAAGCACTACACACTTAGGAGGAATAATTAGAGTAACATGCCAAATATAAATAGGCCAAGAACAAGGCTGAGGTAGATGCCAAAGCTAAGGTAAAGGTAGATGCCATAGCTAAAGTAGCAGTAGAACACAAGGTTGAATAAAAAAGTGCAACCAAACATGCAACACATACCACTAAGATGGTGGGGATGCCTGAGACCCAACAAACATCATCCACATATGAGGGCTCAAATTCTATTCAAGGGGTGCACAAGATGAGGCATCACAACATAGGCCCTAAATCTCTAGCCAATGGTTATGGGATGCCCCTACACCCTCCATGAATCACACAACATTTTATATACACACAAAAAATATAAAGAAGGAACCTATGATGACTTTGAATTTGAATTTAGCCTTAGATATAATGGTGTAAGAAGCATCACTTGATGTTTCATAGTTACCTCTATCTAAGAAA
Organism: Torreya grandis; assembly: GCA_037957365.1. Classification (NCBI taxonomy): domain Eukaryota; kingdom Viridiplantae; phylum Streptophyta; class Pinopsida; order Cupressales; family Taxaceae; genus Torreya; species Torreya grandis. Next base: position 760,613 of record JARHVA010004067.1, read on the forward strand.
ATTGATGGAATAATTTCTTTTAGGAATACATCACACAAAAGGTGTTATCATTGGAGCAAGAATTTATAAAACTCAATGAGTGTTAGAGGTACAATCACTGAGAGGGGGGAGGGTAAATTAGTGAGCATAGATAATCCAACTTTAATTATAATCTTTAAAAAAACTTAATTAGCTAACACAAACATTCATGAATCATAAACAACATTCATAGCAATGAGCAAGAGAGACAATGCAAGATTAATCACATAACACATGACATATGTGGGAAACCTTATTAGGGAATAAAACTCACTATAACCTAAAATTATACAAATATCCTACAATAAAAATATCTAATTTAGACCAAATATAATTGATCAAATAACTACAATCCCTATTTAGTGAGACTCCAATCCCATAAGGTGTTACGACACTTATCTAGCTGAGTTGCAACAATAACCAAACCTTCTAGCAATTTTCACCTTGAAAGGAGGATATAACCACATTAAATGCTGATATTACACAAAAACACCTATAAAACACTTCTACCTCTAAATTTATGTCAACAATACCTGATATGGACCTCAACTTATCTCTCTTCTCCTTCACTCACACTCAATCTACAAGAGCACTATTCTACCAATAGAATTATGACCAATAAGTCATATAAATAGTCCTCAATCTATTATAATATTCAACACATCCTCAAGGCACTTTAATCCTCCTTTGATCCACAAAACACACACAATAAGCCTCTCTCAAATTGCTCCTTAGTCTCACACTCAAAGTCTAGAACCTAACATCTTTGGTTCCACTATTTATAGAGCAATCTTGATAATAACTACTTTGGATAACTAATAGGTATGTGTTAACCCTTAATACATCTATCTTAAGAAGATAAATCTCAATACATCCTTCACAGGTTCACCATATCACCTATGGGTCACCCTTAAGGAACTACACCTTTTAATAAGGCCCTTGTAGCCCTTATAAGTCTCATGTGAACCCATTCACTCCTTTAGCACTCCCTCAAGAAAAAAAAGCACATAAGACCACTTTAAAATACATGGGTCCACTCCTTATGTCCCCTTAGACACCGTAAAATGATCATAGTCAACTTAGATCACCTCTACATATTATCAAACAACTCAAACACATGCCTTATGTACACAATCACCATGAATGAACACATAATCAGCTTATTAAGCATTATTTATACTCAATATAGATTGATCACACCTCCAAAATCTAAAAAGAACATCCTCGTGGAGTCTAAAACATATTACAATAGCTAATTCATCATGAGACATCAAAATAGCATCAATACAAGCTCGAATATCCTTCTCAGGTCATTTGCATAACAAACATGAATACATAGTTTACTTTTAGGCTCAATATCTTTGACTGTACTCACTTCTAGATCTTTAAATTAGGTTCAATGGATGCACCATGGAATCCTCTACCAATTTTCTTTTTACTGCATAAGAAAATTTGTATTCTATTAAAATATATGATTGGAATATAGATCTATAGTTTTTCCTATGTTAAATTCAAATATTTTAATAGCAATAGTCACAGTTAACCTTCGAACACAATGCTCAAATCTCATGGACTCTCAGATTAGGATCAATCTTGCATCATCGATATTATCCAAGATTTAATTCATAAACCACCAAACTTAAATTTTAAACCAAAATCACTTTGACCTCATCTCATGCCCTCTCAAAATGTTGACTTAATGTGTTCCATCAATCTCTATAGATCAACAAGGTCCTTATAGATCAATGGTCACCATTGATTAAACTATATGAACACCCACTCGCTGTTAGATCATTATCTTGTACCTTTGATTAGATGTTAAACATCATGCACCTATCCTCATCTTTCTACCTACTGACTTCTTAGAGCCACACACACCATTGATCTTGTTCGAGCTTTAACACTTGCAAAAATTACTAAGTATGGGGACCCTATCAATAAGCTTGAGTAGCCATTTTTGATCCTTAATAACTTATTCTATGCTTACCTACATGATCTAAAATTTAGACTAGATGATCTCCTCACATAGGAGAATCCAACCATGTGATACATTGCTCTTAGAACTCTCACATGTGTGAGATACAATTCCATTAAAGTTCCTTCTCATGAACTTCTGTCATAGAGCTAACCATGTCCAAATTTTCTTGAGTGGCCAACTTTGATCAACCATAAATTTTGTTGTGCTTTAACAAATCATCTGAAATTTAGTGTGAATCATCTATACTCAAAATTTAACAAACCCATATGATCAAATTCTCTTGAAACCTTCAAATGTGCAAGATATAACACCATAAACATGCTCAATTGGCTCTTTCTATCTCATTGAAAAAATTGGCTAAGTATTGGAAAACATAGTCAAACTACCTGGGAACCCAACTTTGCATATGCATAACTTTTGATGCACTACATCACATGATCTATAAATTAGAAAAAATAAACTAGGTACAAAAATAAATAAACCCATATTATAACCTTCTCCTAAAACATCCATTCATGGAAATTTTTACCTCATCAACATGCTTGCTCAGCTCTTTCTGGCCACTTTGTAAATTTGGCTAAGTATGGGAAAACAATGAATTTTGACTGAGAAGCTAACTTTGCACCCTTATATCTTTAACTACACTTCAAGCATGATTTGAAATATATCACATAAAAAATATGGAATATTGTGATCACAACCATATAAATAACTCCCCTTGACTCCTTCCCACATGGAAATGGTGACATCATCAAAATGCCTACTCAGATTTTCTGCCATTGGACCCAAAGTGTCTAGATGAAAACTATGATCAACTAGATGAATTTCACTTATGCACACAAGCTATCCAAGCATAGATAACATCATAAGGACATATTATAAATGACAAGATCTCTAACCATGTCAACATTGAAGATCAACCAATCATCCTTCAAGCATATAAGAATAGACACATTACACACTTTGTCATACAAGAACAAGCACATTGCACACTTTGTAATTATCACATAGACTAACAAGGATATTCATTCACTCACTAGATAATCTCCATGATACCAACATGAAACCATCATGACAACTCTCCAATAATCTCCCCATTTGTCATTTATATCAACATCCATTAATATAGCAATATATAACTCACCTACTCTTTCTTTAAAGCACTCCCACAACAAGAACTTTCTCCCTAACAAGAAATTTCTCCCGTTTGACAAAATGAAAAAGTGGGCACACACTAATCCTAAGAACCTAAAAAGACTATAAAAAATAATAAAGGACTATCTTATAAAGATGATACAAACTTCCCCTTACCTTGATCCTACCTCTTCTTATCTTGACAAGCTTCCACTTGCTCCATGCCAACACTCTCTTCAATCAAGAACTTTAACCAATGAAGAAATAACACATAAAATAACTAAAATATGATATAACTCACTAAGAAACATCTGAGAGGGAATCCCCATAAGGTCTCTTATCAATTTCACCTTCTGAGAATCTTCAGATCTCTATACACCAGGAAGAACCATCACACATGCTAACTAGCCTCTTCTCTCAAGACACTTCCATGAGCACCAACCATAACTTCATGCCACTAAAAAAATAGTAAAATTATCTAAACCAACTCAATAATTCAACTTAAAACATACATACCTTGATATTTTTGAAAAACTGGGCAAAAAGCATTTTTCTCCAAACTAGGCCTATCTAGCCTCCTTTTACCCCTACCTAAAAATTGAAAATCCCATAATTTTTAGTAGAATCATATTCAAGACTTGAAACTCCATATTTGGATCTCTCTCATATTCCAACTCAATCACACTAATTTTAATTAATAGGTTCATCCTCTACAACATACTTCTTTCACAAATCAACTAGTGAATTAACCCTCTATATTGACAAACACATGAATAAATAGAGAACCAAAAACATTAAAATATATATGAATATTTATTTGACCACCCATTTGGCCCATTAAACAAATTAAGAAGCCTCAAACCTCAAATCATAAGGTAGATTGATTTTCTAATAGAGCCCAAAACCCTAAGAACTCAAAGCAAATAGGGTCAACAAACCTCCTTCCAGTTAACACACATCTCTAAAATTTTTGCACACTTGGAGACACCCATCACACACTTATAGACCAAGAATTGGGATTTCATACCTTTGGGAACCCATACATCCTATAACCCATTTTAGGCTTGCTTGCCCTTAAACTAAAAATTGAGAAAACTGAGAGCACTCAAAAATCTTCAATTGGCACACACATACCTTTAGACTTCTAAAAAACACCTAGACCACACTATAAATAAATTAATATACATTTTTAATCACTAAAAACTTATTTATATGCATCAAACTCATTAGTCCACTTGGAATCACCCAATCTGATTCTATACTATAGCTCCTTTACAAACCTCTAAAATAGGCTCATGAACTTATTACTCCCCCTTAACCAAAGACATTATTTAATTGGTATTATCATCTTGAGCATATATAAATGATTCTCCACACCTTATTTCTTATATTCAACTACTCATTCCTCTGATCCTAGGACCTGACCAATTAAAAATCTCCTTCTAACTTCATGCTTCATTAGGAACATGATATCTTCAATCAAGACTTCAAATATTACCCATCACAATAAATAATCAAATAGAGATACCTATTCTTCATAACACTATGAAATTCCATGATGTATAGAACTAGAATCTACCATAAATTTATATGCATATAGCTATTTGAAAGTCACCTTCATAACAAAATATCTAAACCATGAACAACAAGCAAACTCCTTCTCAAGACAGGACCACTGAGATTCTTCACAAAATTCTTTTCTTCAACAAATAGATATATAAAAAGAATGCAAAAACATACCTTGTTTTCATATCTTCTCTCCAAATAATATCTAATAGCCACCAAGCTTTTTCTATCTAACAAGTGTCTCCTTAAATCCTAGATAGAAACACCCTCTACACCATAGTGATCTACCATGGTGTGAAACTAGGAGTTTCCCACAACTCCTCATATTCCTTCTCTTCCTTGGTCATCTGATACTTATATTTATTCTTCTTCTTCTTCTTCTTTGGATTAATTATGACAACTGATTCATTTTCTATATCACTCTCTTCTCTTATAATATGGAATTGATTACACATAGAGACAACACAGATTCATGAAATAACTTTTCATCTGAAGAATCCAACTTGCAGTTTAGCATCTCATTAATAGATACTAAAAATTGATGTTATTTGCATGAAGCTTGATCAACAACAATATGATGTTCAATTGGATCTATACACACTTCAGAACTAGCCTCAGCCAATACCTTCATCTTCCCCTTGAGCTTGGTCTCTTTATTTTCAACATGAGTAGACTTTTGATTTTCCTTTTCTAATTAGACAATTGACACATTATCTACTTCAAACTTGTCAACAAAAATTGTCAATAAAAACTCTAGACTTTCCTTTACTTTTGATTCTTTTTCTACCTTGGTAAATAATCCATCAAGACTCTTAGACTCAATAGAGTTAGTCTCTTTAGTCTTTATTACCTCAGGTCTCCATACCAAAGTTTGACTCTTCTTGTCTTCTGCAACCATCTTACCTACTTGATCCTTGAGCTTATCTTGATTTGTAATATAGCCTTCTAGATCAACTTTCTTATCAACCTTATGACTAGAAGAATTGAAAATGATTACCATTGGTTTCCATACCTAAGTTTGTCCTTTCTCAAACCTTCTAGGAGCTCTAAGTCCTTTGACATACTTTGAAGACCTTTTAACACCATTTGGATAGAATCTAGCAATATGTCCACTCTTATGACAACTAAAACAAATAACATCATTCAACATACCTCTTGACTGATCTAAGTTATTATTTCTCCAAGACCAATTGATTATTATTACAAGCCTCCATGAGGATACATTATTGACTAACTTCCTTTTACAGTCCTTAGGTCTATGACCATACTTATTACATATATAATAATGACCATGAAATAAACTAGCATACCTTGTAACATTAGGTTGTCTAATTTACCTTTTGACATTTCTCTTTAAGTTTGTATTCTTCTTCACTTGCTCACGGTTCACATGCTTCCTTTACATCTTGTCCAACTTGATTATAACAAGATCATGCTTAATTTTCAACGACTTCATTTCAATCTTCATCTAATTTCACTCATCTTCTTTTCCTTTCAGATTTGCATTTGCAATCATTAACTAATCCTTAAGAATATTTATATTTTCTTCATCCTTTTTGACCTTGTTGGACATGTATTTCAATCTATATGCCTATAATTCAATAATATTGATCTATTCTTGATACTTCTTTTCTTCTTTTCTATCATCTTTTCTATAGTTATGACAAGCTTCTTTATGAAACACGGTGTCCTTTTCTTTTGAATAACTTTCATCTTTAGAACTCAAACTTGTCTTGGCATCTACTAGCTGAACCTTGAGATCATTGATAACAATCTCATCTTCTTTGGCATCTTTCTTCGAAGTACATATCTATTCTTCAAGTACCTTTATCACAACTTTCCACTATTGATTTTATTTCTTTAACTACTTAGCCATCTTTGTACCTGCTTAAGATCAACTTCAAGCTATTAGGCTTCCTCCAAAGGACCTACTCTGATACTAATTTTTAAAGGTACAATCACTGAGAGGGGGAGGGTAAATTAGTGAGCCAAAATAATCCAAATTCAATTTTGATCTTTACAAAAACTTAATCAGTTACCAAAAGCATTCATGAAGCATAAACAATATTCATAGTAATGAGTAAGAGAGATAATGCAAGATCGATCACATAACACATGACATACATGGGAAACCCTCTTGGGGAATAAAACCCACTATAACCTATAATTAGACTACTATTCTATAATAACAAGATCCAATTTAGACTAGCTACAAATAATCAAGGAACTACAGTCCCTATTTAGTGAGACTCCAATCCTATAAGGTGCTATAGCACCTGTCTAGTTGAGTTGTAATAACAATTAGACCTTTTAGCAAGTTTCACCTTGTAAGGAGACTACAACAACCTTAGATGCTAAGCTACCAAAAAAACACCTATAAAACACTTCTACCTCTAAACTAATATCAACAACACTTGATGATTGACCTTAGCTTATCTTTTTCTCCTTTGCTCACACTCAATTTGAAAGAGCACTATTCTGCCAATAAAATGATGACCAATAGGTCATACATACAGTCCTCACTTTCTTATACTATTCAACACATCCTTAGGGCACTCCACCCATCCTTTTATCCATAAAACACCCATAACAAGCCTCTCTCAAATTGCTCCTTAGTTTCACACTCAAAGTCTAGAATCCAACATCTTTAGTTCTACTATTTATAGAGTAATCTTGATAATCACTACCTTGGTTAGCCAATAGGCATGTCTTAACCTTTAAGACATCTATCTTATGAATACAAAGCTTAATATATCCTTCATAGGTTAGCCATAACACCTATGGGTCACCCTTAAGGAACTACACCTTTTAATAAGGCCCTTGTAGCCGTTATAGGTCTGATGTGAACCCATTCACTCCTTTAACACTCCTTCAAATAAAAAAAGAACACAAGACCAGTTTCAAATACATGGGTACACTCCTGATGTACCCTTTGACATCCTCAAATTATCACAATCAACTTAGCTCACCTTTGCATATGATCAAACAACTCAAACACAAACCTTATGTACATAGTCACCATGAATAACACACAGTCACTTATTAAGCATTGTTCATACTCAATATAGATTTATCACACCTCAAAAATCCACATAAAGAATCCTCATTGAGTCTACAACATGTTCCAATAGTTAATTCATCATGAGACATCAAAATAAAATCAATACAAGCTTGAATATCCTTCTCGGGTCATTTGTAAAATAAGCATAAATACATAGTCTACTTTTAGGCTCAATATCTTTCACTATAATCACTTTAAAATATTTAAATTAATTTAAAAAAAATGAAACATGGAGTCCTCTACCACTTTTATTTTTACTACATTAGAAAATTCATCTTCTATCAAAATATATGATCAAAATACAAAGCTCTAGTTTTTCCTATGTTAAATTCAAATATTTGAATAAAAACAGTCACAGTTAACCTTAAAACACAATGATCGAATCTCATGGACTCTTAGCTCAGGACCAATCTCATATCATTAATATTATTCAAGATTTAATGCATAAACTACCAAAATCAAACATTAAACCACAGTCACTTTGACCTCATCTTGTGCCCTCTTAAAATGTTGACTTAATGCACTCTATCGATCTCTACAAATCAATAGGGCCCTTATCGATCAACACTCACCATTAATCAAATTGTATGAATGCTGACTCACTATTGGATCATTATCCTATACCTTTGATCAGACATTAAACAATGTGCACCTATCCTCATAATTATACCTCCTAACTTCTTGAAGCCACATGCACTATTGATCTTGCTTGAGCTTTAATGCTTGTAAAATGGACTAAGTATGAGGACCTTGTCAATAAGCTTGAGTACCCATTTTTGATCCTTAATAACTTCTTCTATGCTTACTTACATGATATCAAATTTGGACTACATGATATCATCACATAGGAAAATCTAAACATGTGACATAATACTCCTCAAACCCTTGTACATGTGAGATACAACACCATTAAAGTACCTTATTATAAAATTCTATCACAAAGTTAACCATGTCTAATCTGCCTGAGAGGCCAACTTTGATCAACCATAACTTTTGCTATGCTTTAGCAGATGATCTCAAATTTAGTGAAAATAATCTATTCTCAAAACTAAACAAACCCATATGATTAGATTCTCTTGACACCTTCACATGTACAAGATATAACACCATCAAAATTCTCACTTAGTTCTTTCTGCATCATTGCAAAACTATGGGAAAACATAGTCAAACTACCTGGGACTCAACTTTGCATATACATAACTTTTGATGTGCTATATTGCATGATCTAAAAATTAGTGAAAATAAACTAGGTCAAAAAATAAATAAACCCATACGATCACCTTCTCTTGAAACATCCATGCATGTGAATGTTGACGTCATCAACATTCTTACTCTTCTCTTTCTCACCACTTTGTAAATTTGGCTAAGTATGGGAAATAGTGAATTCTGACTGAGAAGCCAAATTTGCACCCTCATATTTTTGACTGTGCTTTAATGTATGAATTGAGATCTAGTTCATAATAAATAGGGAATACTATGATCACAACCATATGACCAACTCCCCTTGACTCTTTCCCATGTGGCAATGGTGATTTCATCAAATTACCTACTTAGATTTTCTACCACTAGACCCAAAGTGTCTAGATGAAAACTATGATCAACCAAATGAGTTCCAATTATGCACATAAGCTCTTTAAGCATGGATAACATCATAGGGACCTATTTAACATTCTCAAATCACCATACTCATTCTTGATCCTCTCTAACCATGTCAACATTGAACATCAACCAACCATCTTTCAAGCAAACAAGAATAAACACATTGTACACTTTTTCATATAAGAATAAGCACATTACACACATTGTCATTGTCATATAGAATAAAAAGGCTATTCATTCAATCATTGGAGCATCTCCATGACATTAACATGACATCATCATGACAACTCTCCAACATGGAGGAAAAAATAGACCTACACCTCCACCTAACTAAATCTTGTGAGTTGATTGATGCTATGTGTCCTACCTTGGTCACTTAGTTTTTACATGGATAAGTCATGTTAGTGGAAAATTAAATCACATTCTTCCTATAATAACTCATAAAATATTGGATTACTACACAAAAGATTCAAAAAATTCACACATAAGGGTAGGATCTCAAGGTTGAGACAAACACCATTTTTGAACTCCTTGAGGAGAATGAACAAGTCCTCAACATTACTACACATCAAAATCACAACATAACTCATAACATACTCGACTAGAAGTAATAGTTGTTTAAAACATGGATGGAGGTCAATACATATTTCACAAAGATAGATAAAGCCAATGATTCCATAAAAGACCATTTTGCTACCTTATATACACTAGATGTTGCACTCAAGTAATCACTTAAATCTAAAGACAATGTCATGATGAAGGTGTAGACTTGGTAAAATGAAATGTTGCATAATACATTTTCTAGAATTCAAACATGGATGCATGTAGATAAGATATAGGAGTTAGCCCAATATATTTCAACTAAAAGCATCTAATGTGAAAGCTATCAAAATAATGAAAGATGAGGATATTCAAAGTTTGGTTGAGTGTCAAGTTTCTTATGCACTAGAATTAATATGGTCATAGAAGCTATCAAAAATTGGACATTGTTTAAAAATGACATGTCTCATTTGGATATATCTATCAAAAAATAATCCAAGAGCCTCAATTTATTTCTCTAAATCAACTCCAATAAGAAATCTACCAAAAAAAGGTTGCTTCAGCTACACAACATGCACCTCAACCATAAAAACCACATCCACCACTAGATTATGCAATAATAATTTATTTATTTAGTTTCTCAAGTAGGACCATATTCACAACTTCCTCCAACTTAGTAAATGTATTCCATGCCACCACCTTCATTGTAGGGATTTCACACACTCAATTTTACATTTTTTTGAAGTATTTTTTAGTAAGAAGGCCTTGAACATTAGGAGTGGGACTAGGTTAGTTGAAAACCTATAAAGGGCATCCACTTGGTTATGCTAATCTATTAAAAACATACAAGGATGGTATAATAGTATGATACTTAGGTAAAAACCTAAAAAGGTAGATAAGTAGTGTGAAAGAGATGAGAACTAGTAAACAACACCTTGAGAGATTACCATAACTTATGGTTTTGGTTAATTATTGAGAACAGGTAGAGTTTTTAGATTCAACACAGGGCACACTTCCTATAAATTTAACTCAAGATGAGACAACTATTTAAGTATGGGAAAGTGTTGGTAGTAAACATGGATATAAAATTATAGAGTTTAATTGGTGGAAACATGTGTGACTTATACTATTTTGTATTTTTTTAATCTATTTTTGTATGTATTCAAGACTTGAAATCATGTTAAGAGTTTTTAGAATGCGAAGAGTATTTATTTTGTTTGTAATGAAAGGATGGAATATGAAGCAAAAAAACCTTGTAAAATCTCTATTATATTATAAATGAGTTATAATGTGATAGAGATTAATATAGAGTTTTGTAATAGTTTTTCCTGAATGTCTTTTATTGTTGTTCTATGCATAGTGAATGCTCTATTTTCTTAAATTTGTTTAATCATGTAGAATAATACTAGATGCTTTGTATTTATTAAGAATCCATTATTTTACATAAACACATCATATTTAATTGAATAATATCTTTATTTAGTTTGTGATCATGTTTGCATTTTGAATCTATTCTAGCTCCTCATTACCATCCCTATATTACCATGTTCTAATGAGTTTTCTATGAACCTATACTAATAATACATTTTTATATATGTAGGGTATACCATGAGATTTAGAGTAATATAAAATGACTATATTTAGATTGTTCTAATCAAGATGACCATGAAAATGGTAAGAGTAAAATGAAGATGAAATCAATGGCTAGAATAATGGTTGATGTGAGGGTTCATGTATAAGATAGAAGGATAACTGAGGATAATCCAACAAACAATCATGGAGACATTATGTACAATGATAGGTGTCACTATTGAATAAAGGATACCATGTGGAGGTCATGTATCTAGTGGTAATAATGTCTCATTCTATCTATCATATATCTTTCATGCCTTTTTATTTATATCATATTTTGAATTTGGATATGTAATATGGGTATGTGTTTTATGATATGCTCTATTATTAACATGCCCAAGTTGCTCATGTTTATATTACATGTTCTTAGTGAGCATGATATGTTTTAATTCTAGGTGTTATACATTTGTGACCTTAATTATCTTGAAGGCATCCAAATTTGGATATTATTGCTATCAATGAGATCTTGTATTCTTTGTTACAATTTGTAACATTTATTCATTACATGCCCCATGATCTAATGATAATCACAATACACACTATCATCATAATTATTTGGTATAGGCATGTTTAGATAAAGATTTTGTGGAGGTACAAGTGTGATATTATTATATTCAAGTAACTTATTTAGTATCACATGATGAGGTGATGGCAATTGTGAGAACTACCTTTAATTTGGAGCTACAATGTTGGATTTATTAGTATGTCATGTTATGATTTGGTTTGTTTTTCTCAAATTAGAAAATAGCATCTCAAAATCTACATAGATGATGTTAGAGAAACTCAAACCCTTACAGTGACTAGTACCATCCAAGCCCTCCTAGTACTATTCTAGTTGACTATGTAGGTTTGTGCTACCTTAGATCAATGCTCTTGCACATTTAGATTATTTTATGTATGTGTATTTACCCTTGGTTCTATACATTAATCCTTGATTTTCTTATCCTTACCTTGAAACCCTAGTTTCACTTTTGACACAAGATTGACTTGGAAAAAGGGGTTAAGAAGATGGCTTGGACAACCCCAACTAGTCCTTATTGAGTGATTGAGTGTTGCCTACATTCCAATACTCTGAAAAGGGCTCAAGCCACATGTAGTTCTCCTAGCTATTTTTGTGTGTGTACTTATCATGGTCATGCTATAATTAAATGTATTGTTAGGATTTCAACACTTGAAAACATGCATCTTTAATCTTGCGTTTGCATTTACACATGGCTTTAGTTATGCTCCTCTAATAGTTTTTTAGGTGTGTATGATTTTGTGATAATTTTTCAAGAGAATGCCAATGGATTTCTCAAGCTTGTTAGGACTTTCCAAGATGAGTGTTAAATTATTATGGCCTTAAGATTGAATTACATTTATATATTACTCTTTTAAATTTTAATCTTTAACTATCTCATGAAACTTGTATGTGAAAGCATAATGGAGATGTCTAGATTTGAAAAGTAGCCATTGAGGGTTCCTAGACACTACCAATAGATTCAGTCACTTGTTACAAATTTTAAATATCTAAATTTTTCCAATACCATGATAATAAGGAAAAGTAATGATATATGATATGATGATAACATGCTTAGGATCAAGGATAATTATTTCACAAACTAGGGTGACCTTGAATATGTGTATTAGTAAATTATGTTAACCAAGACAACAAGTGGGTAGTTGGATAAAAATCAAATGTGTACACATAAGTACAAGTATGTCAAGATGTGTCAAGATTGATGTTTCCAAGTTTCCAATACCAAATTTATGTGTCCAAAAATTCTTCCCTTTTAGTCTAGTATTAAAAAATTAAGATTAAAAGGATAAACAAAGAAATTTAGTACTTGTGACTAATTACACTTTGTGTTGATAGGTATACCCAAAATATCTCACTTTATTCATGTAAAATCTACAAGGAAACATATATATCAATGTCCACACATGAAATAATCTAAAATAATCTAGATAATTGAATTACTCAAAATTAAAAATTCAAGGAATGAATACATTAGAGGGTATGTGAACCAAGTTTCCACTTGTTAAAGTCATTTAGAGAACACCATGGGGTGATTATTCCCCAAGGACATGAAATTAATGAGGATTATTAATGCCTTAACCACCATTAGATGCAAATAAGTTCTAGAATTTGAGTACCATAAAAACTTAAATTGCACAACCCTAAAATATTATCTCTTTTTTATGGAACCTCAAAAAAAGTTCATATGTAAAGGCATAACCCTAAAACATGTTCGTATGTAAATTTAAACACTAGATCAACTGTTGTAGACAAATTTTAGATTTTAATTACTTACATAGTATCATCATTCTCCATCAATATTAAATATTAATAAAAATAAAGGGTTTACATGAAAAACATTTTGTAGACACTTAAATTTAATCATTAAGTGCTTGACAATGTTTAATATTGACATCCTTACCTTGACCTATTTTCCATTCCATTAACTTACCTTATCTATGAGAGCCTTCATTATTACATCAATTATTTTTCAAATAATGAAAACATCATTTAGGCATCCCTATTCTACTTATAAATTATTGTCAGCCAAGTTCCAATAGTTTCTATCCTTCTGAGAAAAAATCACACTAGGTTAGATAGGGCCACAACTTAGCCTTGTCCACTAATGTGGTCTTGTCTCCCAAGGTCTAATAGTTAATTTTTAAATTTGAAATGTTCATATTGGCCTCTCATGCTTTTAGTAAAGTTAATTAATAGAAACATTTCAAATCTACCATATATAATCACATTAAGGTCATTTAATACACATCTATAATCACTTAGAAATTATATTGTACATTGAGCAAAAAAGTAGTAATATTTCTAATTCAAATGCTGATTTATTATAATAGTCATAGGCCAAGTTTGAAATTATTTTATTACATATCAATGGAATTCATTTTAAAGCATTCAAATTAATATACTAGTTGAATCTATATAACAAAAATATCAAGATTCATGCACTCAACCTAAGAGAGAGAACTACATTGGCCTGAGGACCTTTTTGGTTATATAGGCTACACTCATATTATGTGGGGTTTTTAGAGGATAGATCAACTATTCCCCTTGATTTATTCCCCCTTTTGAATTTGATGTTTATTTAGATTATGTAGGAACTAGGGTTTCAACATTATACATACTTCAAAGTGATAATACTACACCCACAAATAGTCAATCATACACCTTTGAAAGACACAAGTATTCAAATAAGAAAATATTCTGCATAGTCCAACCATTTATGGCTGCACTAAAAAAAAACGTTGTAGTGCACCTCTATCCACCCTAGCATACCCTATCCTAATGCATTATAATATTAGGATTTTAGGCATGACACACTTCATAGATCCTCCTAATCAGTTCTAGATCAATGATTTGCCTGCATAATCAATAAAAATTAGATTTGAGCTAAGTTTGCATATTACATTAGAATTTACTATTTTTAGCTCATTTTAGTTTATATAATTAATTGTATTTTACTAGTAGGTTATATATATTCTATAATCTAAATTATTATTTCAATCATTTAGTGTTTATAGTATTTATTATTAAATTAAAATAGCTAATCAACATTATGGTGAACTTATAATTTTTATTATAAAACTACTTGTTTGCCCGATTTTTATCCTAAGAGTTTATAAAAATTTATGTAAATCCATAATATTGAAAGAAATAACCTTAAAATTTGGATATAAATCTGACACCATGAGCCAATATTATTTGACCTTGGATCATAATCTCACATTGAAGAAATTGTCTTGTCACCTAGGATAACCTCTGACACTGACACATTTCTTTTTGACCTTAGGTTAAAATTTATTGATATCTATATACAAAAATAATTTGAATTTTCTTTCCTATATATTTTTTATTGCTTTCTACTTGATTTTACCAATTATGTTTTGAAAATTATAAAAATACATAGAGATATGTTAGTTTTGGCTAAGTAGTGATTTATTTTACTAACATTGTGAAGTGATGGATACTATCCCAACACCCAGGCCCTAAAAAATGCTATACATAGATTTTAGTTTCCCCATACCTCATGGTATATTGGAAATTCCTAGTATCCCTTATTTACCTCATAGGAAGCCTTTTATCTATTTGATTTGTAGTGCACTAGAGAGGATGTATCACTTAGGGAAGTTCATCTCACCATACCCTCAGAGGTGGGATAATGGGTAAAAGGCATGGTTTAGCCAATGTAGTTAGTGATATAAAATATTAGGTTGACACTAAACTATGAAAATCAAGTATATTTGAGATCCCACACAATCATTCAAATGATTTCTTAGATTACACTTTATACCTTACTTTTTGATTATATTATATTCATAATGGGATCAATGAATAAATGTTTTTGTCATATGTTACATAGGATTATGAAATTAATTATTCCATATCTTATTCTTCTAAAACATGTTATTCATTATATTATGGCATGGATAAAATGTAAATCTGATTATTAAGATAAAATATATAATATAAACCCTCATATACTCTTCAATTCTTATTGTTACAATATCACATCATATACTAATTCTCCCAAAATATTACCATCATCGAAAGAATGTTTTGTCAAATATAATATTACTTGTGAGTAAGAATGCCTAAAAATTTCACTCAATATTAGAAGAAGAGGTCTTGGGTACAAAGAAGAAGCTACCTCCTATAAAGTCAAGTAAAGCCATTTCCTAATATCATACTTGATGTTAATATCTATTTTTATAAAAGCCAATCCGAGTTACTTCCTATCACAACTAGATGCCAAAGAGCACATGCAAAACCTTTTATGATTCCTCCTCATTACCCTCAACCTATTTTTATTTGTCAATCTATTCCCATATTCATCCAAGACTCATATTAAATTCTCATGTTCATGTCATTCAAATTAGAAGAGGGCAACCACCCTTGCCTTCCCAACCTAATACCACTAATTACCATGTTCTTCATGCACCTTCATCAAGAAAAGTTTATCAACCTAAAGGGTATGATTTCATTGACCAATTTCATAATACTCCAAATAACATTTCTACTCTATAGCTATTAAATAGGGCATCAATTTACAAGGATACATTTGATGCAATGTTATGGGATATCACTCTTTTCATGGATTCACAATAAACTTTGTTTGATTCTATGATGAACACCATCAAGGATATTTATAATACTATTAATTTTGATAATTATTAAATACCTTCCAAACATATCATTAAATAAAATATCCCATTATTCTTTCAAATTAAAATACATGGAAAATTAGTCAAACAAGAATTGGTTGATAATGGTTCCAGGATAAATATTTATAGTTATGACTTCCTACATAAAATTGGCTTAAATAAGGATAATATTAAAAAATCTGAGAAAAATATACATGAATTTCATAATACTTTATAACTCCATTTTGTAAATTTCCATTAGATTTACTACTAAGCCCTAAACCAATATCTATTATTTTTCAAGTCATACCTAGTCAGTTAAACTATAATCTACTCTTGGGATGACCTTAAATTCATGAAATGGAGGCTATACCTTCTACATTCCATAAATGTATCAAATTATTACATGATACACATGAGTATATAGTTACAGATGATGATGCACCTTTTTTATATTTCTAAATGACACAATCACAATATGATAAGGTTTATATCATACCACTTGAATAATTGATTCCAATTACACAAATGCATACTTATGATGTGGGTGAATCAAGTAATGTAAATGATATTGCACAAGTGACTAATATTCATAAAAAAATAGAAGAGCCTATCAAGGAAGCTATGCAAAATTTCAAATTAATAAAAAAATAAAAAAACCTATCAAAGAAGCTACATAAAAAGTGCAAATATAAGCCTATCAAAGAAGAGAAACACCAAGTGTCAATTCCTATAATAGTAATAGAGTATCCTATGGAACTACCATTATTGGTCAGTTCAAAAGATCCATTTTGTGAGATCGAGGACTACTATATTAGTGATGATGAAGATACACATAAAATAACATGTGTAAGTTAAATTTCAATCCCATTGATGAATATGAATACTTATCTCATTATTTATTTGCATCTATTGGAGTGGGTGAATATAGATATATTTATTATGTACAAAATAAGGGCAAATCACTCATTTCCAATCAATGGGATCGACAACATACTTCAAATAGTTGCAATCAATTGACTCAAACACTTCTTTTAATATAATGATCACATATCCTAAGGAAAAAGTGTAAAAAGAGAAATTAAATTCTTAAATAGAGTAACATTTACAGATAAATCCTCTCGGCCCCTTTGATACTGTTCTTTTGTTCCATTCTATTTTTTATTACCCTATGTAGCTTTTATTACCCTATTCTATATCTATGACCACCAATAAGAATGCATAGGCTATATGTCAAAATATTTTATTTGTATGTTTTAGATAAAGGTAAAAATAGGTTTTGATGGGATCCCGAAACCCAAGTACAAGGAAAGAAAGATAAAGCTTCAACTCCCACAGGCAAAACCTAAAAACTACTACAGAGAAGTAGCAAAAATAGGTTTTAAATGGACCTGAAACCACCAGAGAGACTGCATGGAACAAAATTAACAACATGGAAAAACAAATAAGAGATATCCCAGTCAAGCTCAAAGATTAGGAGAATAACCTTCAGGAACTCATTAGGGAGAACAGAACGAAAATGGAGGAAGTAACGTCCAAAATTTGTGCTACAGCTGTCAATATTGGAAAAAGAGCTAGCAAGGAGACCAAATCTTTGGAAGGGCCTAGTAAAAGGACGAGACAAAGCACAAGAAAGAAGGCTACACAAGAGGGAGCCAAGCTGGTGGCAACTACCACTCAGGATACTATTGTGAAAGGTACAAAAACTGTGAAAATGATTTTGGAACTGGAAGAATAGTCTGGTTCTTCTTGCTGGTTATGTTTTCTGGTCCTGTTCTCTGGTTTCTTTTTATAATCTTCTTTCTATGGTGTATCTAGATCTATGTTAAATCTGGGTTTTGACCAATGGTCTCTCTGGTGGTTTCAAGTCCATTTAAAACCTGTTTTTGCTACTTCTCTGTAGTAGTTTTTAGGTTCTGCCTGTGGGAGTTGAAGCTTTATCTTTCTTTCCTTGTACTTGGGTTTCGGGATCCCATCAAAACCTATTTTTACCTTTAGCTAAAACATTTACAGATAAATCTACTAAATCAAGAGTAAATTATTTTCAAAAAAGGAGTTATTAATAAATGCATTTCAAATCAAGATTTAATATCTAAGTTTAATCCTCAAAATATAGTTAAAAAAAGTCAAAAAATAAACATTATTCCTATTTAGAGCCTCTTTTTATTAAACCACTTATGGATTGTAAGCAATGCACTAATGTATCATACATATGGTTGATGTAGACCAGTTTCATTTTTTTGTGCTTCTTTTTAAATTCTTAATTCACTACATGATATGTTAGGACTTTCTTATTATGTGTGGATATTAGCCTTGTGTGTGCCATATATACATTTTCTTTCTTGTATGGAATCATCATGCCATTTGAGTGTGGTCTTTGGCCTTGTTTGTTTGTGTGACATTCATAAGTCCCTTGTATGTGGTATTTGAGCCTTATATGTGACATTATATAAAAATTGCATGACATTGTGTGACATTAATTGTATTTTCATTGATTTTTACCATGGTTCCTTGATTCATATCATGAAATTCTTCTATTTTATACTTTACCCTCATGCCATGATATGTATCATGCAGATGTTACTTATGTTACTCAATGCTATATCTATCTAACACATGTTCATACACATTTTAATGCTATATTAAATTCTATGATGCAATAAAATTCAAGCATGCATACAATACTACATGATTATATCTTTCATATTGTTTAAGTATTATTTTGCTCATAGTGACTTGTAGGATATGTCTCTCATCTCAAAAGTGGGGCATCAAAATGGGCTTGCCTTGTAATACAAGTCATAATGAGGAAAAAAAATAGATTTATGACATAATACAATATTATTCAAAAAATTTAAATTATGGGGGCATATGACATTCATGTAAACTCATTTATAAA
Source organism: Torreya grandis (assembly GCA_037957365.1). NCBI lineage: Eukaryota > Viridiplantae > Streptophyta > Pinopsida > Cupressales > Taxaceae > Torreya > Torreya grandis. Next base: position 780,194 of record JARHVA010004067.1, read on the forward strand.
GTTACTTCAGTACATATTCACATATAATTGATGCATATGTAAAATAGTTACAAAATACATGTTTTAAATAATTACAAGTTCAATTGATATTTGATATCAATTTAGTATAGATATAGGGGGCATGATATTCATTAATGTTCATATGTATAAATAAAAAATTAAAAAATTTACTTTTTCAAAGTTGAAAAGTTTTAAAGGTAAAAAAATTTCAAATATAATCTAGATTCGACTGTAATGGTGTGATTCATCTCATTTTTAAATTGGGCCACATTAGATTCTAATGACACTCAATGTCTATGGTTGCATGTTAGTGATCTACATTTAGTAGTTCCACCCTTTATCTCCTACAATTATACAAAATAATCTACACATTTAGATGAGAGCTAGAGCATAAAATATTTCCCACTCAATGGATTTCACTGGTTTTCAAATTGAGACTTGATCAATCTCAATTTTCCATAAGTTCAATATTTTTCTAAATGCCTCAACAAGGGGTCACACACACTTTTACACTTTCAATTTACATGGTAATTAGATTGTATACTCTTTTAGGTGTATTTTTCCTTTTTCTCTTTTCTCTTTTCAAATTTCATGTTTCAGATTTTCAATTGTTAAATATGAATAATAAATAATTTTAGTGGCATTGTTGCAGGTTTTGTATTGAGGCACCTTACATAATCTAGATTCACATCAAAATATAAAGTGTTTATACACACTTAGGCTTAAATATCCTTTAATATAATAATGAAACTCCATTGCATTACTATAATAATGGAGAAAACAAATGTGGATACTCAAATTTAATTATTAAGTGTTTGACAAAGTTTAATCTTGACACTATTTCCTTATTTGACCTATTTTCCATCCTGTTAGCTTGGATTCTCTATGAGAGCCTTAATTATTATATTAACTATCTTGGAAATATTGAAAAAATGTTTTAAGCATCCTTATTTTTCTTACAAATTCATGTTAAAGAATTTCTAATAATCTCTATCCCTCTAGGATAATATGACATTAGGTCAGATAGGGTAACAACTTGACCTTGTCCATCGGTGTAGCCTTATCTCTTACACTTTAATAGTTAATTTTAAAATTTGATATGTTTCATATTGGTTATATTTATATTTTAGAAAAGTTGGTTAATGGAAATAATTCAAATCTTTCGCTATATAAGAAAATCAAGGTCATTTAATACACATCACTTGGAAATTCTATTGCTCATTAAGCAAAAAGACACTAATATTTCTAATTAAATTTATAATTTATTCTAATAGTCATTGTACAAGTATGAAGCTATTTTATTAGAGGTCAAATGTATTAGTGTCAAGCATTTAAGAAAATTTACTAGTTGCATCCATATAGTGAAAATATCAAGATTCAAACACTCACTCAAGAAAGGAGTACTAAATCATCCTAAGGCCCTTTTGGGATATGTAGACAACACTCATATTACATTGGGTTTTATAAGGATATCTTATATATTTCCATTTCCTAATTCCCCCATTTTAATTTTATGTATATTTGGTTTATGTGCATGAATTAGGGTGTAAACATTGTAGGTACTTATATGTGACAGTTCAACACTCGCAGATACTTAACATTACACCTATGACATACAAGATATTCAGACATGAAAATATTTTACATAGTCAACACAAATGTAGTCACAATAAAAAAAGAGAAGGCCATAGTGTACCCATGTTTGCATAGCCCTATCCAATGCATTACAAGATTTTATTTTTAGGCACAACACACTTCATAGGTCTTCCCACTTAGTTTCATATCAGTGATTTGCTTATATAGTCAACAAATCAAATTTTTACTAGGTTTTCATATTTCATTAGAAATAACTATTTATATCTCATTTCAATTTCTATAACTTACTATACTTTACATTTAGGTTATGTTTATTTTGTAATATAAATCAATGTTTTAATCACTTAGTATTTATAATATTTATTGTTAAATCAAATTTTTTGGTTATTGTTAAATCAAAATAACTAATAAACACATTCATGCCTTAAATATGATCCATATGTAACTCAAAGTGATATAAAATACCATGATTTTGTCCATATATCTACTCAATCTAATAAAATATGATCAATTCAACCCATATAATGTCTTAGAATGTCATATAATATCCCAACTATTCAATAAAATTATGTAAAAATACCAAATATGCCCTTGTATATGCCTCAATCTACTCAAAAATTCTCATCTAAATAATGTAATCTAGCCTAAGATATGAACAAATTATCTATCATGGCATGAACCTCTAAGACAAGACCACTATATACCCCCAGTTGATGTGAAGGATGAATCTTGTGAATCACTCATCTCAAAATTAAAATTTATGCACACTATGTTTTATAAAAAAAATGTTATCATATAAACATTTGTTTAATCAAACACATATTAAACTTGTAATCCAAGGTAACAAGCATACAAGCATCCTTTCAATTAGATATATTAATTAGGCACCTAGTAAAAAGTATGATATTAATAAGTAATCATGTGTTGTAAAATGCCTACATATAGATACCTAAATTTAGTAAACTATTTATTTATACAATTATTTTCATGTGATTTTACATATATATATATATATCCTCAATTGTGAATATGGAACTCATTGGTGCTTTTTTATTAGTCTATTGACTTCTTACTTAATTTACTTAATTGTGCAGTCTTTTGCTTTACTCTTTTTAGCTCTATTTTTTTTGTCACAAGTATCCTTGGCCATGTTTTTACTTATCTCTAGGTTTTCCATATCTTTAGAATGATTTATATATTTATAGATGGATTCAGTTTCCATAGCTTCCATAGGGTTCCATTATTTATGGATGGCTTCAATTTACAAAAACATCCATAATCAATAGAAACATCCTGACACATTTTTTGGGTTAGCTTTTGGTGATTTTTTATTAGTCTATTGACTTATTGATTTACTTAATTGTGTAGTCTATTTGCTTTGTCACAAGTACCTTTGGTATTATGTTTACTTATCTAGGTTTTTCATAGCTTTAGAATGACTTATATATTTATAGATGGATTAGATTTCCACAACTTCAATACGATTCCACTATTTATGGATGGTTTGAATTTACAAAAACATACATAATCACCAAAAACATTCTAACATATATTTTGGCTTAGCTTTGGGTCATGTTAGCCTTTGGGGCATTTTCTTCTACACGTTTGAATATTATTTCATCTAATTTTTCATGCTAGTAGTTCCCTAATTATAAATTGAGAACCATGTATATATGAATCCCTTCAATGTATTTAAAGATAGGTATTAATTTTTACAAAAGTACATAAAAAGTGCACATTATACCTAGCTTATTATTCATTATAAATATGAAATTCTTAAACATTAATTTTCAAAGAAATAATGCCCATTGGACATTTAGACTTAGTTTCATATTTTATAGTGCCATTTGGTTTTACGTGTACTTGCATGGATATTTGTTAGCTTTAGAATATTTATAGAATAATGCAAATTTAGAGACTGATGTACAAAAAGCTATAAATACTCTGTAAAATATTTGTAACCTCTTCTTTATTGATAATATGAAGCTTTCATTGGTGTTTTGTGATCGAGATCATTCTCATTTTTTTTAATTATATCCATTCCTTTTCATTTGGTACCAAATCCAGATTCATGCAAGAAGGTGATATTATTTAACTTGACCCATTACATTTCCAAAACTACTTATTTGAAGCAAGCATTACATTAAGAGAAGAGGAACATGTGGGAAGCATGAAAGATTAAAAAAAGATCTAAAGAGAAAGAATGGTGTTATTTTTATTTACTTTTTTTGTATTATTTGTCTTATATCTAAGATGAGTGTCCTCTTTGAATTTGGGCATCCCTTGTTTGTTGAGGCAAACCCGAGGAAAAATGTAGTAAGAAAACCCACATACAAGCATAACCCATTTCATATATTTAATATTTTTTGTTGAAGCTTTAATATTGATGTGGTCACTAAAGTTTACATTTAATACTAAAATAATGCATTTATGACCATCTCCTTATACACACTTAACTCATGTTAAATTCCATGACTCTAGGATGCTATTCCTCTACTTCTATGTGGATGAGCTTGACCTTAAATCAATTATGATACAAGATGTCCTTATTGTTCATTCCAATCAACTTAAACTCACTATCAGACTGATCCACACTTCTAGTTTAGCCATATCTGCTCCTAAAAAAATGTCACTCCTACAAGACTATCCCACTTGCCTATAGTGTTTAAATCTAGCAGCCATGTCCTCCTGCCAAACAATGGCTAATTTATCAAATTAAAATTCACCTAATAGGTTATCCCACACATTTTTCAAGTCCCATCTAATGAATTTCTAAAAAGACCACTATAAAACCATATTTTCCATTCATTTTTTAATTATTTGGCAAGAGGCTTACATATTGCAAACACTAAATTTATTCTAACTACACATTAAGAGGAAAGTGTCTATTCTTCCCAATTCTAAGTCCACATAACTCAATTAGTCCTAAGCTAAGTTTGCATACACCTCCAAGTTCACAGGGCATTGTTGAAGCATATAATTAAACCAATATTTCACCAACATATAAGATTATACTAGTATTTCACACACACCACTATATCATGGGATAAATACATGGAATTTTATCCCTCTTCAAAGTATTGATATGTAGGAAATGCTCAACATAGGGGCTATTGAGGTCAATCACAACATCAACCACTAACCAATTTTCTCCATCAAGTGTTCAACACATCTTGAGTTCTTAAACACACTCTCCTATCAATGTGGATTAGGGCATGCATAGTCTAATCCAAGTTATCAACTATAAATATAAATCTCCATGGGTCCTACCCTCTAAAAAAAACACAATAGTTTGTGTACCCAAACAAGTATATTCATTCCTTATTATTTGATATATAATTTTCTTGTCTTATATTTTCAAATTTTCATCTTAAGTAAGGATTGATTTATACGTGTTTCATTTTAGGTTTTGCATGAAGAAAAATTTAGTGTGTGGTTTACATTCAAGCCTAATAAACATAGGTAAGCTTAGGTTTATCTCTTTTTATTTTAATCTATGCATAATCTATTTTATGAATTATATAGCAACTCAGTCTTATAAACTCAAAAAACTCAAACCTTGGCTATTCTTCTTAGTTTTGGACCTTTCCCACTTTTTAAAGTTTCACATCTACTCTATCTTGTGCCCTTTGGCCTATCTTTTAGTTCAACTAGTCTTATGTTGATGACCTAGACCTTTTATCTTGTTCATAATGCTTAAAGCCTATTTATCTTCCACCTCTACAAGTTTTGAGTCTATACATACTTTCCTACTCCTTAGACACTAGTGTCCTAGATAGACACTTGCATCAACATAGGTGTCCTACTCTGATATAAGTATCTAGTGCCCTAAAGTCATCTAATTTGTAAATGAGATGTATCCTAATGGTTAGCCTAAGTGATTTAATGTGAGTTACTCTCCAAAATGATTGATATAAATACAAGATCCACCATCATTCATTCCTCACCTACCATAAACCAAGACAACTTATTAAAAGCATTCAATCAAACACTTAATAAAGTAAAGATTTTATATTTTATCCTATTTTCATATCAGTCATAAGACAACACATACATAGGTTTAAAGTACTAAAAGAACAGTCTAAGAGCTATATTTTCTAAGTTATAAACTAGGTCATTATTGTACTTATTTTGCACATATTGCATGATTCACACACATGCCAACATGTAGGGGAGAACTATATTATTTTGAGGCCCTATTTGGAGTATTGGCTATATAGGTAGTTTTTATTGACATAGGGGTCTTTGGGGTTAACTCAACACTATGTGGAAACTAAACTATTTTTTATAGGGCATCATTCAAGGGAAAGAGGAGTGAACCCAAGGTTTTTATAAATAAAATGAGAGTGATAGCCTATGTACAAGATATAAAAACATCAAGAAAATGGTGATAAAAACCCAATTAATAGATTTGAAAATGGAACTATATAGTGGTTTGGATACTAATGTTAACATTAAGACACTATCATCGATATAGGTGTCCAACTTAGATGTAGGTGTCTAGTGGTTAAACATAATAATAACTTAGAACAAACATAACCCATATCTATGTTTCAGTCATGTGATGATTCTTGATCATTATCATAACTTAGAACATAACATCAAAAAAAATATGCTCTTTTATCCTTTAGCTACTTTATACTTGCTTTATTTATTTCACATGCTAAATTAATAAAATCTATATTATTGACTATATTTTAATGTAAATATAAATATTTATTTCAAATAGTTTATTGGTTTGCATGTTTTCTATGATAATCTGCAAAAATCATAAAACATTTGGTGAACCCCTCCTTTATTATTGAGTTAAAACCCTAGTTTTCATGTAGGGTCTTCTCCTTCAAAATAATTTCATTTTAAATTTCTGTATATTATTTTTAGATCTAATTTTCTCTCTCTAATTGTATGGGTATAGTTTAGGAATACTTAATTACATCATTGCTTTAACCCCAGTGGTTGTGTGATTCATAATTTTATTAAACATTAAAATCCTTATGGAGTCACTAATAGAAATCCATACATGAAAGCTTAATTATTATGATCATTTATTTAATCTACTTGATGATTAATTTATTGCATATGGAAATATTATAAAACATCAAAAATAGGTTAAAGCCTCTTTTACTTACAACTATTATAATGAAAGAACCAATGCTGTAAATAAAAATATAAATGAGCAAAATAGTGACATTTCTTCTTATGGTTATGAGTGTGATGATATCCCTCTTGGTTATGACACTTCTCCCATTCCTCTATTTTTTGACAATGAAAATTTTCAAGAATTACCAAATTTTTATGATACAATAGATATGCAAAATGGTAACATTCATAATATTGAAAATAAATATATTGCATGCATACATCCTTTAGTTACTTCAAAAAGTGAGTGTGATTCTTCCCTTTCTAATGATGCAAATGTAAAAAAATCTGAATGTTCTTCCTCTATCTCTCATATGATAAAAATATTGATGAAATCAAGTGTGTGCCTTCTTGTCCAAGTAATACTCAGGTTGAAAATTATATGCTTTATTTGGATTATTCAAGTGAAAATAGTCAAATTTATTTCCCCCTTTAATTTTTGATGAACAACATGCATGTCCTATATCTCCCATCATCTTTCTTGATGAAAAAATGGGAGTGCATATGAAAACCATAAGGAAATGACTACAAAACATGCATTATCTGGGTACAAAAGTAAAGTTCCAAGTATATTTCATGTATCTTTTTCCAAGATCAAGTCATGTAAGTCAAATAAAGTCAAAACTAGCATTGCATCTTCTCTGCCTTCTTTCAAAAGTAAAAATAAAACTAAAAATTTTATTCTTCCCTCTCATGATGTTACAAGTAAAATAAAAAATGCTTATTTTATTCCCTCCTTTCCATTTTTTGATATAAAAGAGAAAATGTTTAAAAGTGAATATTTCTCATCTACTATTGAATGTCATGAGATTTTAAATAAAATAACACATTTTATTGAAAATAGTACCAAAATTCATGTTATTTAACATGATATATTCACCTCTTTAACCATGGATACCCCTTTAATAAATGTTTTACAACCATGTGATATACTCCCCTTGATAGTGGAAAGGATTTAATTATTATTAGGTTTTGTTTGCATGGTAATTTACAAATGCTAGAAAAATATTTAACTTATTTTGATATGTTATATATTACTAATACCATGGGATATTTGAAACAAGTCAACACTCTTAATCTAAAATTTTCTTCTCGTGAGGCTACTTTTGAGTATAATATATTAGTAGAGCAACCAATTATGATGGATGCATTTGAGAATCCTTACACTTTGAGATTTATTATGCCTAAATTATCCTCCTTTGATAGCTAAGGGGATCCTAATATTCATTTTTAATAATATATACAATATTTTTAACATTGGGCCCAAAATGGAAGCTTGCTCCTAAAGGCTCTTCATTGCAGCTTAACTCAAAGGGCTATTGATTAGTTTTATAGTCTTCTAAATGGTTCTTTATCAACTTAAAAAAATTTAAGATGTATTTATATTGAATTTTAATCACCATACCTTACCTAAGTTATCATTTGAACATTTTCAAGCATTGAAGCAAATATAAAATGAGTCTATATAAGACTATGTTATTCAAATTAAGGATGCTTTATATGCCTTGAATTATACACCCTCATATTTTTAAGTGCAATTTATATTTAGTATAGATATTATTTCTCCACTTAGAGAAAGAACATTAAATAAGCCCTTTACTTCATTTGATACCTTATATTATGATGTGCACAAATATGCATGCACACTAATGCATACTCAAACCAAGTTGCCTATCTCTTCACCAGAAACAATGCATGACAAGAACCATAATTCCAAGGCAAATGAATAAGTTACAAAATAAAATGAACCAGTTCAAACCCCTTTCATCGAAACCAATAGTACATGTCAAAGAACAAATGATAAAGGTGTTGAACAAATGAAAGGAACATGCTTATAGAGTATCTCCCATAGTTAGAACATATACTTCTATAAAATAATAGCCTCTTCAATTTGATTGGTACCATGATATACCCCATGACATATTATGCACATTATTGGATAAATGAATGATAAGACTTCATCCTAATTCACATTATCCACCACACTAATTTGAAAATTCAAAAGGACACAACTTTTATACTTACCGAGGTATTAACGAATATTGAGATAATGAGTGTTTTTATCTTGAGGAAAAACTTACATAGTTATCCGATCAAGGAATTATTGTATATTAAAAAGATATATCTAGACATATATCACATACTTCTCATGAACACATGCTTGTATAAGAGGATCGAGCCATCCCATGCTTCTCCTTCTAAGGAACACATGGTCCATTGACCTTCACAGAAGATGACTACTAGTATAAGTCCTTATCTTACTATACTTTATATAAGGACTGATCGCTCCTACACTAATATTACTAAGGAACCATTGGTTTATGAGGTCCTAAATAGAGGGACACATGGGGGGATGTACCTACACAAAATATATGGGTACCTAAATAGATACATACAAATTCCCAAGATATTTCTATAGATACTTTAGAATCAGTGATAGATGCAAAACCAATATTTCCATTACCATATGATCATTACAATCAATATTTCTTATTTCCATATGGATTTTATTACATATAATGATTAATTCATTACCACTAAATTATAAATTTCAATAAATTGAAATATTTAATACTATGTACCATATTCAGACATCCAAAACACCTAAACATGTTTATCTTATTGTTACTCCAAAGGAACCATAGAGTACATAGAGATGGGTTCCAAGAACCCCTATTCATTATATTTATGTCACAAACTTAGATTCATATTATACATAAATAAATAATTCCAAATACTATAATGCTAAATATTACACCTACACATGCTCCTTGGTAGTATCATTGATTCCTTACACTAAGTTTTGAGTGGGGAGATACATATGAACATTATTTTGATGGGATCAGAGGGTAGTCTCTTCATACATTAAAAAATAAAAAAAAATAAAAAATTCAAAAAATATTTTTGGCACCTACATACTCTATTGGCTCCTTGGCGTCTTTGTGTTAATTCCATATTGATGGATGGCATATCAATTACTTATACATACACATGTATTTCAAACTTATATTTGAGTGTGATACAAGAATACACAGATACATGATTTATTCCTATTTCAAATGTTAGACCTTTCCTCTACTCATGTCATGTGGACATTAGGGGCATTCACTTCTTTGGTTTTGATAAACACAGGTTATATGGTTCGATGATCACTTTTCATATTTGAACTTATACATACTTACACATGCTTATATCCATGCTTATATATTATAAAAGGTACTTGATATGCTAACACATTTGATCCATGAACTATTATGATATTTTTATGTTGGTTAGTTATCATTTCCTTTAAACACTCTTTGAATGTTTTACCTTGCTTGTTCAAGCATTTGAATATGCTTCTTTGTTTTTAGCCCCCACACCTATGTGTGCTTTATTTGACATTTAAATATGTCATTATTTTTTGTATGGACATTTGAATATGTCATCCTTGTTGTTATGGACATTTGACTAAGTCATGTACCTTCAATTGTGTGATATTTAAACATGCCACTTGTTTATGGTCTCCTAGGACCATTGTATGTTGACTTGATTTTGAGTGTTCTTATTTGTTTGCTTGATTTTATTATTGAGCTTGTACTATTATTATATAGATGTTTCCATGATAATTATCATGAATATTAGGCCTTCATTTGATCACTTTGTTTTATGTACTTCAATGATACATGTACCTAGACGCATTCTTATATATATTACATGGTTCCATTCATAGATTATACAATTGTCTTATCCTTTTGAGGTGAAGTAACTATCAGTTTATATTCTTCCGTCACCTCAAAGGGGGGAATATAAGTGGGGGATGTCATATAGGCATATTCTCCACTTTAGAACAATTTTTAGATTCAGTGGGGGAATATTTTAGAAGCATGTTCTCCACACTCATTCAATATTTGGTACTTATATCAATTTTTAGATTTACTAGGGGCATGTTTTGGAAGCATGTTATCCACACTTATTTAGTATTAAACATATCTATATTATAATGGGGGCATGTTTGGAAACATGTCATCCAAATTTTTAATTATTTAGATTTTTAGATTTCTCCATATGTAGTGGGGCATGCTTTGGAAGTATGTTCTCCACACTTACATAGTTTTTGAATTGGTCAAAGCACATAGTTATATAATTTAGATTCATAGTTATGGTATAATTTTATACATTAGTACCATTATTATACATAGTTTTAATATGAGACATATCTAAGGTGCATATGCTATACAATGTGCACCTACTATTTTAAAAGATAAATCAATTTTAGATTTCAAAACACTCTCAGGTACTCTCATCACCCACTAATATGTAATTTTATAGACTATATTGATCTAATCTACTATAGTATTTGGTTAACTTTTGGTATGGTTGAGGTGATTAAATCACTCAATCTTACCAAGTTTTTAAGTTAGACTTGATTGTATCATCTAAATTTATCAATTTGATAGTATGAGTTGACTTTGTTCACTCATGCTTACTAGGCTATAAGTATGATTGGGTTGCATGGTTGAGATAATCTCAACTGATAGGTGGCAACTCACCTTTTCTCCAAGGTTAGGGGCATGTGCCTTCCAATATCTCTTTCTCTCTATATATCTCCTTGGATATATTAAATTTATAGATTTATACATATTTGTCCTAATATCAATTTTAGAACCTTACAATGGTATATATTTTCAAATGAACTTGCCAATAGCTATGGTAGTTACATCGATACATATGAGTATTCCTAAATCTTGATCTTTCAGTTTTAATCTTTTAAATACTTTAAATTCTAGATTATATTCACTAATTATGTAATGTAACATGCTCTTGGTTGTAGTTTAGTCACCATCAAAGCACTCAAGTTGGACTCAAGTAAAGGTAAAGTGTTTTATACACACCCATGTATGTATTTCTTCTCCTTTAAACCAACAATTTCATTATGATATTAAAGAAACAAAATTAAAGACACCATTTTATAAATAATATAGCACCTCAGTCTTGTACACTTGGCAAATGTAGACCTTGGTTGTTCTTCTTAGTACTAGACCTTTCCCACTTTTTAAAGTATCACATTTGCTTTATCTTGTGCCCCTTGGCCTATCTCTTGGTCAAACTATTCTTATGTTGATGACCCAAAAATTTTATCTTTCCCAAGATGCTTAAAACCTACTTATATTCCACCTTTTTAAGTTATGAGTCTATACCTACTTTTCTACTCCCTTACCACTAGCATCCTAGATAAACACCTGCATCAACACATGTGTCCTACTATGACACAAGTGTCTAGTGTAAAGTAATCTAATTTGTAAATAAAATGTATCTTAATGGTCAAACTAAATGATCTAATGTGAGTTAATTATCCAAAGGGATTGATATAAATAGAATATCAACCCTCATTCATTCCTCACCTAGCATAGACCAAGGAAACCTATTAAAAACATTCAATGAAGTACTCAATAAGTAAAGATTTTCTATTTTTTCCTATTTTCATATTAGTCATAGCCTGATAATACATACAAATGTCTGAATTAATGAAGGAACAACCTAAGATCTATATTTAACAAGTTATAATCTAGGCCATTATTGTACTTGATTTACACATATTACATGATTCACACACAAGCCAACAAGTAGGGGAAAACTACATCAATTTGAAGCCCTCTTTGGAGTATTGGTTATGTAGGCAAAACTAATTGATAGAGGAGTCCTTCGGGTTAGATCGAAACCATGTGACTATTAACCCATTTTTATAGGGCATCATTCAAGGGTAAAAATTAGTGAATCTAGGGTTTTTATCAATAAACTAAGAGCAACAACCTATGTGAAAGATATAAATAAATCAAGAGAAAGGAAATAAAAAACCTATAAAAACATAATTGATAGATTAAAAATGGATCTATATTTTGGTCAGGATACTAGTATCAACATTAGGACACTACCGTCAATATAGGTGTCCAACTTAGATGCAGGTTTCTAGTGGTTAAATGCAGTTAAAACTAAGAATGAATAGAACCCAGATATCAATTACAATATTGTAATGATTATTGATCAATATAATATTCTAGAATAAAACATCAAACAATATATGCTCTCTTTTATCCCTTAGATAATTTATACTTGTATTTATTCCACGCGCTAAATTAGGAAAATCTATATTATTGAATATATTTTATTGTACTTGATATATTATCATTCCTTTCAAACAATTTATCAAGTTGTGTGTTTTTTTATTAAAAAACCCCAAAACCATAAAACACTATAGTAATTTCACTTTATAGCAATACTAAAATAAAAATGGGAAAATACAGTCATTAAAATTAAAATTTAATGCTAAAATAATGCATTTGTGACCATCTCCTTATACACACTTAACTCATGCTCAATTCAATGGCTTTAAGACATTATTCCTCTAATTATATGTAGATGAACCTTAACCTAAATAAAATATAATATATGATGTCCCTATTATTCATTCCAAGCCACCTAAACTCACTATCAAACTAATCCACACTTCCAATTTAGCTATCTCTACTCCTGAGACAAGGCCACTCCTTCAGGACTATCTTGTTTGCTAGTAGTGTCTAAATATTCCAGCCACATCCTTCCAACAAACAACATATAATTAATCAAATTAAAATTCACCTAAAAGGTTATCCCACACATTTTACAAGTCCCATTCAAGGAATTTCCAAAAATACCACTATAAAATCATATTTTTCATTCATTTGTTCACTATATGTTAAGATGCTTCCATATTGAGAACACTAGATTTATTCTAACTACACATTGAGAGGAAAGTACATATTTTTCCCAATTCTAAGTCCACACAACTCAAGTATCCCTAAGTTAAGCCTACATACACCTCCAAGGTCACATGTCATTATTGAAGAACATAATTACATGAGGTTTTCACTAGCATATAACATTACACCAATATTTTATACACACCACTGAGCATGTGAGAAATACATCGAGTTTGATTCCTCTTCAAAATATTGATACATAAGCAACACTCAACACAGGGGGTGTTGAGGTCAAGTAAAAATTTAGTCACTAACCCCCTTTTTCCATCTATTACATTTATTCTTCATTATCAATTGAGCTAGAGTTTAAAGTGAATAATAAGGTACATAACCACTTCTGTAGTGAATTGATCAACCTCGATCACACACACAAAACCTACAATAGAAAATGCACAAGCACAGATTTACATAGAGGGGAAAACCCTACCAGATGTTGATGCTCCATACAAAAGATAATGAAGGATAACCTTGTGTGAATAACATGGCCTTATCACATATTGAAGTGAATCCTTGTTCTTGATTCATAGTCATCTCACACAATCCCATAGTGATCACATAGTATTTTTTATAGTCTAGAATATCTGAGTGTCAGTTACGTAATTTATCTTTGTTCCTTATCCTTTTAGTATTTTATATAAATAGTAAGTTTCAGATCAGTCTTGTGTGATTTATTACATATCTTATACAGTTTGATTTTACTTAGTAATTTGTCTAAATTAAATTAGAGTTATTCCCATAATCCTAATTTTGATAAAATATATTGTTGAGTTTGTCTATCGATTGAATATTTCTAACCCTAATCATTCATGTTGCTAGGATTTATTTCCTTATTTTTATTATTTCCAATTAATTTATTAGGGTTTTCAAAATTGGTAAATTATTTATTAGAAACAATCTTTCAAGTTTTCATTTCATACTTTGTACAATCTAAGAAAGTTGTTTCTACCTCTCTTAAAAGAAGTTCTTGATTAAGTGCTACTCAAGTTAAACATTTTTAGATATTTCATTGATAACATCATAATGGTAGAATTAGTTAATAGGTTTGATTAATGAATAAAATATAATTAAATGGTTTTATTTCAAAAAATCTATATGCAAAATGTGTTTTTAAAAATTACTAGAGAGAAAATATATAAAGAATCTAAAGGACAATCCTCTGAGCCTTCTAGTGTTATGGGTTCTATACATTTTTATACATCATTCAATAAAAATTTCATGTAAACTCTACTATGGGGAAAACTCAAGTGTCTCAAAAAATTAATATGACATTTATTACTCAATCATTTTAGACATCATCATTGGTTAAAACACATTCTATTATTGATGCAAATCCCTTATGCATATTATATTACCTTTCAAAACTAAGGTATTTCAAAGGGAACAAAGTTATTTGAAACCGAATTAGGCACTTAATTCATTTATTACATAATCCATTAGATTAGTATATGTCACATCCTATCCTACTCTTCAAAAATTACATTAATATTAATAAGATAAGTGGTACTAATGATTAGTAGTTTTTTATTTATATAGTATATCTAGATATTTATGCTATATAGTTAACAATTGTACTATTTATTTTCATAATCATTTATGTTGGAGGACATTTGTATATGCTTATGGATTAATACATTCTATGATCATGTTTGACTATGATTTAATTTGTAGATTTGTTTTGTATTACAATAATTTATTGATATATTTATATATTCTAAGTACTTGATTATTTTGTTACAAGCTTAGACTAACTACCTTTTTGTTTGACTGAGGTGGCTGTAGGATTGTCTACCCTCATAGAGTGGAATATAAGGAGAGTATCATAGGGGATGAGGATGTAAATATAAAAATTGGGATAGAGAAAATTGAACTGTACCTACACACATACACTACACTCTTGATTGCTTAGATGAAACAAATGATAATAAGTATTCTATACAAATGTTGAGTGTTGCTTTGCATTATTTGTCTTTGTAGTTAGTAAAAAATGTTTGCATTTATTTTGAATTTTTTATTTGTCTTAATGCTTTTTATTATCATAATATGTGAATTTTATGTATTATCTATTTAAAAAAAAATTTTCAATATGAACTAAACTATGATAAATTAAATGAGGTAAACCATTTATGCATTTCTACTCTTAGGAGAGTGTTGCGTGTTTTATAGATATTGTGTAAGTTGTATACTTTTAATGCCATTTTTTGGTGACCTAGGGGTGAAATAGGGTAAAAAAACCCAAACTAATTAAATTAAAAGAGTTTTATGACTTTAGAGCTTTGGATTTTGAATTTAAAAAAATTTAGTAACAAGTTATCACATGCTTTAGAATGATAAAAAATTAGGGCATAATGAAATTTGGTTTTCAATTACTATGTTTATTGTTGAATTGTCCATTTTATATGATGAGGATATTTTCATGTGGCATCCATGCTCAAAATTAGGGTAATGGACTACAAATAAACATGTAAAATATGTAAATCAGGCTGAAGTGAAGGCAAGTTAATAATGAATAACTCACAATATAGTAGGAGAGTGGAATGGCCATGAAAAACATGGATGTGGAGTTGAAAAATAATAAGATGAAGAAAAAGAGGAGAATGGTAAATGATAGAAGGAGAAAATATCTTTGCAGGAAATAATAATAAGCTACTATTAAATACTTTTAAGCTACTACCATTATAGAACTAGGTTAGTTGAATTTTGAGTTTGATTGTAGGCTTAGTCTTCATAAGGAAAAAATAATATATGTTTCTTTGATATGGGTTTTAAAATGTATCTCATTTGAATGTATATAATGGTATATTAGTTAAATAGAAACATAGGGTTTCATATTTATTGACCTAGGGATGGAACTCGATTCTATCCATACGCCTATAGATATGATGTTGAGCCCTTTTTAAAACTTGTGAAAACATAATGTATATGATGGAAGATGTAGGTTTTCATCTTCATAGACCTAGGGATGGAATTTTTTTCCACCCACAGGCCTATAAATATGATGTTAAGTTGTTTATTTTAAATAAACAAAGGAAAGTATTGATTACCGAGGCCACCATTGAGAAATACATTTGTTACAAATACTTAACTTCTGCATGGCTTAGATAGTTATTGACTTGTGTATTATTGCTATTGAGACTTTATCCTAGTAATTATGGGAACCCTATTTTTCTCAATCCATCCTTGATGACTAGTAATATGGACAAGATCTTAAAATGATTTAAAATCTTGGACTATGTAGTGACCACGAAGTCTCATTGACCTAAAGACTATTACAAATGAGAAGATTTTATCTTAAATTTATATCCATAGTGGTATATCTTATATATAACCTTAGATGAATATTATCAAGGGGAATTTTATATATACCTATGTATTATCATATGAACTTGAATGGATGAAGACTAAGTATATTATTGATAATAGCAGACCTGGAAAGCTAGTACAAAATGTTTATATATATAAAATTGTAATAAAAATAATAAAATATTGTAGATGTATATATAGGAATGATCTATAAAATTATAAAATAAATATGTGTTAGAGGGATTGAAAGTATAGTAATGTTTGGGTAGCCTATTATATATATTTTATTGCTATGTAGCCCATGCCATGATATTTTAGTTATAAGACATTAAATTTGAATTGTTATTTTGAACTAATTTATATGTATATACATGTGTGTATTTTCATGTGTGCATGAATGCATACATGCATGCATGCATGCATTATTGTGTGCATTCATGTGTGTGTGTGTGTGTGTGGAAACACACACATATACATATGAAAGCATATTTAATTGAATGTGTGTAAATACATGAATAATGTGAACACTATATTTTCATGTGTGCATGAATGCATACGTGCATGCATTATTGTGTGCATTCATGTGTGTGTGTGTGTGTGTGTGTGTGTGTGTGTGTGTGAAAACACACACATATACATATGAGAGCATATTTAATTGAATGTGTGTAAATACATGAATAATGTGAACACCTTATGATCTAATTTGAATAAAGATATATTTCCATTGAGAAATACATGTACAAATGTAGGAGTATAGAATTTTTTTTTAGCATAGTTATTTAGGTCATTGTATATGTTTGAAATGTATAACTTTTTCATTGGATATACTTTTATTTTAAATGAAATTGAATAAAGATAATGAGTGAAGAGTTTGTATCTGCTAAAAACACATTTTTAGATGTTATATCTCTTTGGAATCTATGAACTTGTATGGTAGATCGTGCATGTAATATATATTGAGCTATACATTTATATTAGATTAATAATATGAGATTTTTATGAAATAAGGAAATGATAAAAAAAAATTAAAAGTTGAAGGTTTTTAAATAACTATAACAGAGGCTTAGGAAACTTGAATTGTGTTTAGAATCTACCTTGATATTTGTTTGATTTATAGTTAGTATTCCATCAGATCTTATGTGATTTTGTGTTAAGGAAAAGGGATGAAGTTGTGAAATTGATATAGTATATATATTATTGTATTTTTTCTTCTATAGATCTAAGCATATTTGGGTTTTTAATGCAATTCATTGAAAATAACCTAAAAACTATATATGTGACATTGTTATTTGAGTTATTGGAAAATGATACGATTTGTTTAGAAATAAGGTTGATTTTATCTTATATTATATAGAGCATGTAATTATTTGTTGGATTTGATAGTATGCTACAATCTATATTTATTATGCTTTGATTTATTTATGATAAATAATTAGGCATGTTTCATTTGATAGCAGGTGATGGATATATGAGGGTGTTATCATGAAACCCATATATCTACCCCTGATATCATCTGATAGATTATGATTAATTAGAAAAGAGTATATTTGAGTGGAATTGACTTATATCCATGATAAATATAATTTTTGTAATAAAAAATTTGGCTAAAATAATGTTATAACTAAGACATTGTCATTCCACTATACTTTCTAGTTTACATGTGTATGCATTATATCATATGAGATAGATGATTATTTTTTATGTTCTATATGAATGAGAAATACATTAGTGAATATATACACATAGGTTCTAGTTGGATTCTTGATATATGCACTACTTTTATTTATCTCTTCATGAAGGAAAGGGCCACTCCCAGTGGTGAGGTGTGTGGGAGACCGATGGTCTGTGGTTGGAGGAAAAGCACCTCGATAATTTTCTCCCTCTTCAACTATTCAACCATTTAGGAATCACAATTATGTATATTTATATGGATCATTAAGTTTTTTATGAGGCCTATTTGTACTACTTTACATTCTATCTTGTACATTTGATTTTGTACTAAAATGTAATAAGTAGTACATTATGATTGATGACTATTCAACATAACAGTGGTTGTGAGACTTGTAAATAATTTTAAATATTGTAATAGTAGTGGTTCTATGCTTATTTATAGCTATATTTTAGGATTATTCTAGTGTACTAATGTACTTTTCTCTTTCTACTACTCATTTCATGAGAAATATTCATTTAATATTCTATTAAAGACTGTTTAAAAACTAAATGGATCATATTTTGATCAATGGGATAATATATTTCTAAATTTATCACTTTAGATACATTCATTAGTCAAAAAGTGGAATATATTGATGATGTTATAAGTAATATATGGATTTAAAAAAATTGAGTAATTTTATGTATCCTAGTGGGGTTACAACATTGTGGTATCAGAGTGAAGGTTTAGCACTTAGACCTAATGAGTCCACTAAAATTAAATTAATTCTCCTATTATAGTAAGGATAATGAAATGAGGTAAATCAAATGTGGAGGGGAATTCAAATGAGAACCCTCAATCTAATTTTAATCAATTAAAAATCAAACAAGTTATAAAACTTGATCAAATACTCATTGTTATGAATGAGACTAGAGGCAAAATAACAACTCTAGAATGAGAAGTTCATGAACCAGAGGAGGAAAATGAAAAGGAAGTTCCATAGGAATAAGTAGATAGTTAGTAAGAGCCTTAGGATCAGAGGCATGATGAGGAATAATAAGTAGAAATAACTCAAGTAGTTGTAGAGCTTGCATAAGATATGAAGAAAGTGAATCCATCCAAATTTTATGAGGACATTGTTGAGTGATGGAGTTCAAGCCTAGATTATAAAAATGGAAAAATATTTTGAGATTCAAATCTATTCTAAGGTAATTAAGGCTGTTTGGGGAGCTTACCAACTTTCTAGTGAATCAATAACTTGGTGGGCTAATAAGAGGCTTGAGATGAGCCTTGATTCCACCACCACTACTTGGGAACAATTTTTAACTCTTTTGAGAGCATGGTGGCTATCCTAGTTGTATTTTGATTATAAATTAATATATTTCCAAAAGCTAAAATAAAGGAATTTGTCAATAAATGAATATTAGGATTAATTCACAAAGGCCTTGAAGTATGTTTAGTAATATTAGAAAGATGAAATTTTTTATATTACAAAGTTTATCATGGGCTTAAAACCATAAATTGTGTATGAAGTGGATGTCCATGGGCCATCCACCATAGACCAAGTTTTTTAAGAAAGTAGTTAAGCAAGAAAAAAATTTGAAATCACTTTCTAAGGGTAGATAAAAATTCAAAAAGAATTTTGGAAGCTCAAAGACAACCTTCAATAAAAATACCTAGAAATAGAATGGGAATTCCAAGAATCAATTCAATAGCCAAAATGAAAGGTTCAATAATGCATTAGTGAACAAGAAACCTAGAAGTGGTTTTAAAGAAAGATTCAAGGGTGTTAATCAATCTAAGATTAAGGGACCACCTAGTAGATGCTTTACCTATGGAGGAGACCATTATGCTAAGGATTATTTTAGGTGGAAGATAGATGGTAGAAATAATAATTCATCCACCTCTACATCATAGTAAGGAACCTTATAGAAATGAATTCATGCAATAGTTGACAATTGTCAATCATAATTTTAAGCTTCTCCCATTCAAGTATTAGGTAATTTTTTTAGACATCCTATTTCTATTTTGATATATGCAGGAGTCACTGAATGTTTTATCTCTCCTAGAATATTAAGTAAATTATCTAAGAAAGCTAGTTTTATGGAAAATGCTTGGTCATTTTAGTATGGAAATGAATCCAAGGTCAAGGTTGATAGATGTCTTGTAGAGGTTGAGGTAAGGTTGTTAGAATTAACTAGGATTTTTGATATTTATGTAACACCACTAGGATCATATGATGTGATCCAAGGAGTGAATTAGATCTCTAAGCATAAATCCAAAGTTGATTTTTTCTTAAGAAATTTGAGTGTTTAGATGATATGGGAAATCAAACCCAAATTCAAGGAGAAAAGAGAGAGTTGAAACTAAGGAAAATTTCAGCTATTCAATTGAAAAATGATCAGCAAAAAGGATCCCAAGTGTTCCCAGTCAAAATAGATAAAATTAGAGAAACCAAGGAACCCTCGATATAAGGCCATCCTTTTCTATAAGAATTTCAATATATTTTTAGAGAGGAATTACTGATTTTACTTCCCAAAAGGGAATTTGACTTTACTATCGATATCATTCCAAGATAAACCTAAATCCAAGGCTCCCTATAGAAATACAACTAAATTAGTCAAGCTAAAGGATCAAATTTAGGAAATGTTGGCCAAAGGGTTGATTCAACAAAGTTTTTCACCATGGGGTGCACTTATAATACTTGTTCAAAAGGACATAACCCTTCACCATGCATATATTATTGAGTGTTAAACAATGAAACAATAAAGAAAAAATATATTTTACCTCATGTTGATGATATTTTTGATGAGATACATGGTGCAACAATATTTTAAAATTGATACTCACATTGGGTAGCATCAATTGAGAATTAGAGAAAAAATTATTCCAAAAAAACCTTTTAGGACTCAATACAAGCATCATGAGTTTACAATGCTTCCTTTCAGACTAATGAATGCAACTGTAACATTCATGAATCTCATGAATAGTGTCATAGTATGCATAAATGATCCTCATCTATTAAAAAAGTGAATAAGAGCATATTGAGAATTTACATCTAGTGTTTGTAGTGGTTATGAGAGCATAACCTCTATGGGAAATTATCTACGTGTGCCTTATTTCAAATAAGAGTAAAATACTTAGAACATATTATCTCTATAGAAGGAATTTATATGGATCCAACCAAAATTAGAGCCATTATGGAGTGGTCAAAACCTAAAAATGTACATGAGGTGCATAGATTTATGGGTTTAGTAGGGTACTAAAATAAGTTGATACTAAATTTATCTAAGATAGAAAATCCAATCAACTCTCTTCAATGGAAGGAGACTCATTTTTTTTAGTCTGATAAGTGTGAAGAATACTTTAAGGTTATAAAAATGAAGCTTACTTCAACACCAGTGTTATGGATTTTAGATCAAATGGTCATTTTAAAATTATAATTGATGCCTCAAGAGATGGTTTAAGAGGAGTTATTATGTAGTATAGTTCTATTGTAGCTTATTAATCAAGTAAGTTAAATCTATATAAGTCAAATTATACTCCACATGACCTAAAATTAGCTACCATAGTGCATGCTTTGAAAGTTTGGAGGAATTACTTGCTAGGAAAGCCTTTTGAGCTTAAGACTAATAATTTGGGACTCAAGTATATATTTACCCAACCTAACCTTAATGCTCGTCAAAGGTAGTGGTTATAATTTTTGTCAGACTATGATTTTAACATTAGTTACATTAAGAGTAAAGAAAATAAAGTTATAGATGCCCTTAGTCATAGAAGTTACATTTTGGTAGTAGCCACTATAAGGAGTACTTTCTAAGAGCAGGTAGTAAAATTCTAGCTTGAGAATAATTCTATGAATAGGTAAGGAAATCATTATCTAAGAATTCATAGAATCATAGATACAAAGAATTTCAATTTGAAAATGATGGGATTTTGAGATATAATTGTAGAATTTATGTGCCTGATAGGAAAAAATTGATAAGTATTATGATAAAATAATTGCACAATACTCCATATTCAGGACATCCTGGAGTGACTAAGCTCTTAATATAACTAAGACCATTGTATTTCTATAAGGGAATAAAAAAAATGTGGCAGACTTTATGTCTAGATGATTATAATGTCAATGAGTTAAAGATGAACATGTGCATCTAACTAGGTTATTGTATCCACATTCCATACTAGAATGGAAGTGGCAAGTTGTTAGCATGGACTTTGTCTAAGGATTGCTTATGCCTAGAAACCATCATGACATGATATTGGTAGTTATGGATAAACTCATCAAAGTATCAAAATTATGATGTAGATCTGGAGCCTACACCCTCATTATGCATACACCTAGATCTAATTTCTACCTTGAATCACTTTATATGATCTCTAACTTTTCTTTCTTCATGTAATTACATTGCTTGTATCTTGCTACCCTTAATCAACCTTGACTTTATTAGGCTTATAAGCCTCCTTGCCAATGCAATTATCCTCTCTCTTTTATTGACATGTCACCCTTAATATATTAAAATATAATCTAAACTCTCTCACCTCTTTAACATCAACATCATCCTCTCATACTCACTTTTCACGACTCCATTCTCTGTTCTTGATTCATGCTTGCTCATTCTCACATATAGGTTCATAGGCCTTAAAAGCCTAAAACATGCTCTAAGGTTATTGTATTTTATCTAGGGATTATATGTCCATCCACCTAGTATTTTTATTCTCCTTTACACATCCTATCATAATTCTCAATCCCCAAGTTTTCACTCTCAACCAATCTACACTTTCCTCAAGGCATATCCTCTAGTAGCCTTGTTTTCACACAGATCTAGAAAGTGTGAACAATATATAAAACTTACAATAAAAATAAAGACATTTTATGATACCCTTTATCTTATTTTATCTCTAAATAAATTTTTAAGATTTAATTCTTATGATATATTGGCTAACTTAACACATCCTCTACCAATTAGGTCTCTTTAGGCCTATTCTAATGACACAAACCTAGATACCATATTGTACTGGTAGATAATAACTTATAACCTCAAAAATATTGTGGATCATATAAAATAATGTTATACTACAAATTTTCATGATATTTTTATGGTTAAAACAAAAGTTAATCTATTTGTAAATTTGAAACCCTAGTTTAAGTTTGCATAGGGCTGTAGGTGGTTAAGAACATATAAAAGGGGATAACATGATTTTTAAAATTTTCAAAGGAATAATAAGAAATTTGTGAGATTTTATCAACCTTTCCTCACCTTATCCAATATCTGGTTATGCATGAACAATACTAAAACATACCCAACAACCAAGTTGACAAAATTTTGTTGACTCTTCTAGGATTGTGTGACTGTTTCATTTAAATCTTAAACTTATAATGTATATTTCATCCTAAAAAGGATTAATATCAATGAATATTAAACCTAATTTTTTTTAATAATTCAAACTATTCAAAAAACAATTAAATAACCATCTAAAATACTTAACTTACTAGATATTCTTGACTGAGTATTAGCAGAATTGTCTCTCCTTCAAGTGCACTATGTATAACCCCTTGTAGATTGAGAATGGAGTAAAAATATATATATATATATATATATATATATATATATATATATATATATATATATATAAATAGGTAATTATGTTAATATTATTATTAATTGTAAATAATACTCAAATATTTCATTCAAAGACTACACAATTTTTTTCTTCATTCATTCATTACTCAAAATCACACATTACATTCACTCCTACATTAAAAACAGAGTTGTTGATACTTTTATTGATATTTATCGAAGATCCACATATATCCAACTCTATCTCCTTCATATTTATCATATATTACCTATATAAACTATGCTATCCATCCATCTACATGCATTTTCAACCATTTATGATGCTAAAACATGCAAGAAAACTCATCACAAGGCCATCTCCCATGTAGGTTGGTAATTATCATTCAAGATTATTGGATTATATTGTTATTTATCATGAATTTAATGTTAATTCACTTTTAAAACCATATTAGGACCTACAATGACCTATAAAAAACATTCACCAACATTTGAAATTCACACAAGACCCAAATTACCACTCAAAACTTAGTTAAAGATTCAAATTTTCAAATTTTGCATTTTGGTAAGAAAACTCTCCAAGGATAAGAACATACAATTTAAAGACTCTAAATGACTCCAATACCTCCTATAGGACATTATAAGACTTCTAACACCAAAATAAAACTAGAAATGGCTAATAAGAACTCTCAAGCATACTAACATCTCATGTCACCTTGTGACGCTCTGCATTAAGCTCCCTAAGTGGGAAAATTTGAGCTCCTACTCAAATGTACCTTTTCTAACTTATTAATTATTTTATAATAATTTATCCTCTAATCTTATAAGCTCCTCTTTATTCTTCTCCTCTTTATCTTTCTCATTTATTCTCAGCTAGTTCTTTTGCCTGTGTCTTCTTACCTTGTCTTGCTTCTTTGCCAACTCATCTTCTACCCTCATGTAGTACATGATATAATGAAAATATTTGTCTAATTTATCTTATATATCATCCATATCATATTTATATTATTTATACTTTGCCTCAAATGGATGGTTCTTATTCTTCACTCTAGCTTCTACTACATAGCTTCCTTCCACCTTTGTCATAGTTTGCTTATGCACTCCTTACTAATATATCTTATTAACCATGCCTTATAATTTGTCCTCATGATGTAATGGATTATTATGTATTTAAAACCTTTTAATACTCTCATTTATATCATCTTTGGATGCCTCTTCATGATACTCTACCTTCTCTTATCCTTGCTCATTTAGAAATGACATCTCCTTGACTAATTTAGGTTTATTACAACTTGACACTTTTTGGAAACCTTTACTCTTAGTATCATCATGCATACCTCCAAATAGTTTAGATAAAAAATTATTAATTGAATACATTGATTTCTTACCTTGATATTTATTCCCTAGCTTGTTCTTTTGATCACCTGCTTATAGCTCTCCTTCCACGAGTCTTTGATCTTTCTCATTTGGCATACTACTTTAAATGGTTCTTGGGCTAAGGCTGCCCTCTATTTTCTCTCTCCATTATAAATTTTTATTATTCCTTCCTTGGATCATATTTTGATTGATCTTTTTCCCCTATAAACATGTATTCTTCATCCTATCACTCTCTTTTTGAGGAACATGGCTATCCTCCTCATTTCTTGGGTCTATCATGAGATTTTGTGCATCATTGCTTCTTTTATCTATGTGATCATGGAGTTAATCCCTATATTGAATCTCCATACCTGAACCAACATATTTAGTACATAACACATTACATTTATGATACTTGATAGTCTCTTCAAGGATCTTATGGTCCTTTCCATCATCTCTTGCTTCTATTTTCTTCTTCTAAGCCTCTCTAGGCATCCATTTATTATTATTGAGTTTATTATCCTTTAATATTAACCTATAATCTTTAATTTCATCATTATATGTGAATATTAGTTCCTTGATCAACTCATATGATTATATGCTTAGCTTACCTTGGATTGTAACTTGGTTTGATTCACCTTATACCAATTCTTGTCCATCTTCTTAGCTGCCACTCATTACTTATTTCTAAATTTATGCCCTTGTATGACCTGATAGTTCACATTATTGAAGTGTTATTATGGGAATCATGCTCTTTTTACTTGACATATTTCATTATTCTTGAAATTCTACCTCTAGCTCTTGTATGACAACTTCTACCTTCTTTTCACTTTGACTTAGGAACTCTAATAGTTTAACTTCAACCTCTTACATCAACTCTCTCCATATCAACTCCTCTTCCTCATCATGATCTTGAATTGATTATGCAATAACTCATAATTTAAATCCATCTCCATCATGTGTCTAGCTTGACACTCCTTTATATTATTATTATGTCCACCCTTACTACTCCATGATGTATGCTACCTTATCCATCACTATTTATCTTTCTTGAGCCTTAATTATCTCATTCCAAGTGCTCATCTCTTCAAATTTTATTCTAGGACAAAATTGACTTTTTATCCATTATTTATGGCATGCTCCAAAGCTGCCATCTCTGCTTGCAATTATTCCCAACTCACATAGAAAAATAATTGGTCTTGTTGCTTATCTAACAACTCCTCATACTAAACTTTTGTTAAACTCTTTAATTTCTTCATGAAATACAATATTTAATTTTTAATCTTCATACCTCGTAAATCCATCCCTTTTGATTCTCTTATGCCTTTAGTAGGCATCCTTCTTCTTGAATATCTCCTTCTCCAAGCATCTCTCCTCTTTTAGGGTAAAAAATAACTATACCTATACACATGGTTGCCAAATCAATATCTTCTTAAACATAATAATGATATTAATATTTTCATTCCTTCATGCTTTCAAGTTTTATTTCCTCAAAATGGAATTCTTATTTCTTCACTCTTGTACTTGCATGCACACATGACAAGAAATCTTAAGATTTAAAATTTTGAGGCTTTTTTGCCTCCATCTTATTATTATTAAGTTACTTTGACTATTTAATCTCATCATCCTTCATGATTATCTCATTATCCTCAAGGTTATAATCACCTTCCTCTTATCTACCAACTTGTTCATTCATCATGAACTTATTCATCTCCTCCTTGAGTTGCATACATACCAACTTATTTTGCTTCTCATTATCTCTCATCACAATATTTCTTCTTCTATTCATGAGTAGCCTTATAGGCCAATTAAATATCTTCTTAATCATTACACAACCATACCATTAGATTTTATCTTCTTACATGACCTCCACCAAGAGATTTATCCTCTCCAACCTTTGATCTATCTCTCTCATCTCCTCTTCAACAACCAACCCTTTTCTCTTTAGGTCTCCCTTATTTCTCTCATTATGGTACTCTAACTCAGTTAAACCCTTCCTCACTTTTTCCTTATCTATATTCATATTCTCTTAAGTAGGTATTTTTACCCTTGCTTTGGTGTCTCAACCTAGGTTATCTCCTCTACCTAGTCTATTGACACTCTTGTCCAAGTCTTTTCCACCTTTGAACTACTCCTCTTTTGGAGTCTTTATTCTCTCTTCTTAGGGATGCTCTTCTACCATAAAATCTTTAACTCTCTTTTTTCCTCTTTCTCTTTTTGGATGGTCTCTATACCTATCTTCAAATTTTTCCTCATTTTCAACTTCAATTAACAACCTCAAATAGTAACCTTTTCTACTCAAAAGCATAAACTATTCCAAGATCTTACCTGCTTTGATACCACTTGATGTAGATCTAAAGCATACACTCTCCTTATGCATTTATCTGGCTCTAATTTCTACCTTGAATTATTTTATATGATATCTAACATTGATTTTTTCATGCAGGTACATTGCTTGTATCTTGATACCCTTGATCAACCTTGAATTTACTAGGCTCATAAACCTTCTTGCTAACATAATCCTCCTCTCTCTTTTCCTCTTTCAAGGATTATATGGCCATCCACCTAGTATTTTATATCTCCCTTACACATCTTATACATAATTCTCTATCCTAAGTTTGCACTCTCAACTAATCTACACTTTCCTCCTTAAGGCCTATCCTCTAACAGTCCTATTTTCACATAAATCTACAAGGTGTGAAAAATATATAAAGCTTACAATAAAAATGAATACATTTTATGATACCATTTATCTTTTTTTAACTCCACATAAAGTTTCAAGATCTAAATCTCAAGAGAGACCAACTAACTCAACACATCCTCTAACAATTAGGTCTCTTTAGGCCTACTCCAATGACACAAACCTAGATATCATAATATATGGTTAGGTACTGTTGATGCCTAAAACTCTCACTCTAAGTGAATAATCTTCTATGGGAAGATTTATAGGTGTGGGACTCAAATGTAGTCTATAAAGCTACCTTTGGGGTCTTAGAAGCCAACTCTTTTGATCAATTTTAGGGAAAAAGATAAGGAAGAAATGCAAGTAAAATTGAAAATAAAATGCATATAAAAACTAAGGTGATGCACTAAAATATTTAAAGTATTGAACTAAAATTACATAAAATAGCTTGAATATTCAAACATCACATACTATTAAAGGAACATATGCACGAATTAAAGTCTATGATGCAAACAAGAACTAATACTATAGAAGTAGAGAATGGAAATAACAAAGAATAATAAATATTTACTCATTTTGACAAAGAACACCACATCCTCTTCATTGGTGGGCAGAAAACATCATACAAGAGGTCAGAAGGCATAATATATAATATTTTGTCCTTCCCATGAGGGGCACCTATTAAGGTCATAGAATGAAAGACAATAATTTCCAGCTACTTCTATTCTAAATCTAGACTATTAACAATGGCTAATCTCTAATAATATCAAAAATAATTGTTCATTTTCCATCTCTTTACAAAATAAAATAGCTCTGCTTATATAGGCGTAGTGGCCTTATAAGGAAATGATACCTAAAACTAGGTACTTGTGCTCATGATGAGGCCATTACAACTAATTGAGGAGTTCCAGATCATGAATGCAATTGGCCCTCCAAATCCTAGATATGGTGTAACTAAAATGCCTTATGATTCCCACTACACTTAGAAGAAGTGTAGTGGTGACATGTGTATGCCTCTGAAATTGCCTCTAGAATGCTATTTAAGAAAGGGGGACTGACTCTTCTCATATAATGGCACTATTTAAAGGTCTGATAGGGAAGTTTTGGTTTAAGAAATTGTCATGATTCCATGTGGCAAGTTACTCTCCCTTTTCATTACAACTACTTGGTGGGCCTCATTCCTAGCCTTATCAACCAATCATGTGATTTAGAGATCTAACAAAGAAATATTTGTTTCTAAGGAGCGTCATGATGCTAAATGGTGATATGGTACTACTCATGGGGAGGTCAAGCATTATTTTACAAAAATGAGTGTAGGGGCACCATGTGGAAAGTCCACATCCCTCTTTGCAATTGAATGGTGGGCCCCATCTATTATCCCATCGACCAATGGTGCTATTAAAAAATTTTACATAAATAAACCTCCCTTAGATAAGTGTTGGGACACCACATGTCAAGTGGGTGCTTCTCTTGCGGAAGTTAAAAACTTTTTCATGTTAAATGAGCACTGAGCTACCATGTGGTGATAATAGAGGGAAACCAAAACTTAGCCAAAATATAAAAGGGACCTCTAGAAAAGGGAAAGATGGAAGCAAAAATGCCAAATTTCACTAAGCACACTTGAGACCTAATGTTTACTAGTCCAAAACTTAAAAATGTGGGTAATGATCCATAGTTTTTGGCAACTTAAAGGGGAATCTACGTATAGATGGAAGGACCCAAAATTTCTAGTTTTATAGACTAGTCGAAGCAATTTTTTTAAAAAGGAGTGAAGACTCAAAAACTTACAAGTTCTAAAGAGCAACCTTCAAAGGCATCCAATATTCCTCCTTGGGTTGAGTCTTCTTTTTAAGAGTCTTGAAGGATCTATCTAGATCTATGATCTCATTGAAAGAGATGCTGCTCAAACCCTAAACTATCACTAGCATTTGAAATTATATTTGGGTGAGAGGTTGTAATATGTTCTCTACCTCAGAGACACTTGGTGTTTGATCGAAAGCCATGAAGATGGTTTGATCATTATAATTCTTCTCTAGTATCTCTTGTATTTTGTCTTTTATAAGGAATGGAGAGAGGAGTTCCAATTAGACTAGCTATTCGATGTGCCCCTTCCTATCTTGGAATACCTTCTTTAAGGCATTGAGGAATGCCTTGCACTTTGTTGTTTCCTTATTATAGCTCATAAATTTGTTAACCTTCACCATTGATTACCTTTGGTCAGCCACCCTTGCTACTTATAATTTCCTATCCATTACTCTATATATCTTTTGGTTCGAGAGCTATGAATCTTGAAATTTCAGGGACATGAAGGCAAGGACATGGTCTATGGATGCACTTACCTAGGAGCTCAGCCTATGTAAGTCAAAAATGAAATCGAGTGATGGATTCAAGTTTGTGGTCACATTCTTAATCCTCTCCCAATAAAATACATATAATTATTGGACCATGGGAAGGATCCCTATGGTCTCAAAATGAGTAATGAGGTCATTCTTTAATTACAAGATCTCTTGGTCTTTAGATGAGGATTCCTACTATATCTATTATTATAATTATTGATACAATCTATTAGAGTCTATGAGACTTTGATAGGTTTGTGTAAGCTCTAACTTCTTTTCTTTCATCT
This sequence comes from Torreya grandis, assembly GCA_037957365.1. Lineage (NCBI taxonomy): Eukaryota > Viridiplantae > Streptophyta > Pinopsida > Cupressales > Taxaceae > Torreya > Torreya grandis. The sequence goes on from JARHVA010004067.1 coordinate 810,900, forward strand.
TAGATTCTATGGTTGCCTTTTCTTTCTTCAAACCATCTATCTTGGTCTTTAGTTTAGATACTTGAATCCATAGCTAGGCCCTCTGACTAGCCTCTTCCTAGAAGGTCTCAGTGGTAATGTGGCTCTGAAGGTCAAACCTCATTTTATTGAGCTCCATGTATTTTGACTTGGCCTCAGTGTTGAGGTGATTTATCATTGATTTCACCTTTGTGAGTTCTAACTTCATCTTCTCCAACTAACAAACTACTTTGATATAGTATATGTTGATGGACTTCTATGTTTCCTCCATTTATTTGACCCTATTAGTGGGCTTGACTTGGTTGAGGTTGATGGTGTGTATTGAGTAGTCCTCTAGTTACATCTATTCTTGGGGATTAAGTACTTGGGGTAACATGTGTTTAATCATTAAATATTGTTGTGCCAAGTCAAAAAATGACTACATGTGGAACATTGCTAAGGCCTTGGGCCTATTTTTATCTTCTTTTCTCTACTTGAGCCTCTCAAGCTTTCCCAATAGTCTCCATATACTAATGAAACTTATCCTATAAATGAATATTCCCCCATGAAGGGGGATCTTTGTGGAAGGTTGAAAGGAATGGTCACTTGCTGCTGTGAAGCAATAGATGCTATTCCTTTGGAGGTAAGCAGGTGAAGGGTTAGGGTGGATAGATATAAATGATGTTAGGTAAGTGATTGGATACATTGAGAAAAGTGGTGTGAGATTAGTGATAGGATAGGTAGATGAAAATGGTATAAGGGAGGTGATTGGCTAGGTAGTAGAGAGTGCTACAAGCTTGGTAGAAATAGTGGAGGGCTAATGAGTGAAGAATGAAGTAGAGGTGGAAAAAAGGGGCTAGAAAAAATGTACCTTATTTTATGGGGGTTTAAGGGGAAAACTAGAGGCTTTCCACCCAGAGGTAATCCATTCAGACCCTTCTTCAAGATGCCCCAAAGAGGCCTACTATTACTATAGGGTAGTTGGGGATGGATACAAATGAGGTACCCAAGTTTTGGGCCTCTAAATCACCATAACCTCCTCCTCCTTCTCCAGATGGGTGTCTTCCTCTTCCTCATAAGGAGTATCCTCCTCATTTTCTTCTTCTTCAATAGATAATTCTCCTTCTACTAGAGCTTCCACCTCATGGTTCTCATCCTAGAGGTTTTTAAATATTTTATCTATGTCCACATCCTAAAAATCTATAAATGGATTATTGATTTCCTACCTAAATTTCCAATAAGAATCTATTTTCTCTTAGATTAAATCTCTTTGGATTAGCTACACCCTTAGTCCCTTTATCAATTTATTCATGGGTTCAAATTTCCAAACTATGTCATAAAAAGAATCCTATAGCTTGCAGGTATCCAATGGGATCTTGGATAGATATATATAATACTTGATATCATCCTCCATCAGTGAACTTCTCCCCTTGAGGTATGGTTTGGGTCATGATTGAACACATTGATGGTCTTTAAGGAGGTTATGTGACCAATTGGGTCATAATTCCATTTGTCATCAATTTGGTCGAGGCTAAGGTTTAAAATATTGAGTGTAAGAAGGCACTATTATGACCTTTTCACCACCAAGGTGCCTCCTCTAGAGAATGGGGCATCATAGAAGGTCTTATTATTGTAGCCCATACCATATACTGAGTCAAATATGTCAAGCTATCAAGCCAACTCCAAGGCCAAAGTCCTATCTTTGAGTAGGTGTGGGAGATGGAATGGCTCTTCCTTAAATCCATGCACCCAAATGAAGGTGAAATGGGCCTCAAAGAACCAATCAGCCAAAATTATGCCACTAGTGAGCCACTATCACTATGTTTCCGTCATTCTAAAGGTGATGGCCTCTTGGTTGAAGTCAATAAGGACTAGAGAAAGGAAGGACTCTAAAAATTCAAAGTAGTCATGTGTGATCGATAGGATGTGGGTCTATGCAATGATGGGGATCACCATGTTGGGATAGGTGCTTATCTTAGTAGATTTGAAATTAAAATATGAAGAGAAGAAACAAGAGTGTTGATATAGGATTAGGTGAATGAGGAAGGAGGAATATCTAAAGGTATTTAGTGTCAAGAAGTTTTCTAGATTATTGTGTATGGAAGTGGTGATAACATCTATAAAGTCCATCTTATAAACCTTATCCTTGCTCATCATATTCAAAAATAAGACCACCTTTTATTGGAAATTGATAACATAAGAATCCAAGTCCATCTCAAAAATAAATGCCAACATAGAGAGGGTATATTTCATGTCCTACATCATGAAGCTTGAAAGGGCAATGGGTAGAGGAGGTGTTTTGATGTAGGTGCTCAGGAAGATTAGATTGATGAACTCTATCTTATAGAATTGGGTATCCTAAACATTATATAGGTTCTCCATACTAAAAATGTTAGTGTTGGAGTCACTCAAGAGTCAAAACATCTTCCTTATAGCATTGCCACTAGCATCCACTTTTAGGTAGTTGTTGCCTATAATAAAATTAGTATTGATGTTATATCTATCTATACACAAGAATATTTGGGTAAGGATACATGAGAGGCACCATGTACTAGGATAGTGTGGAGTTCCAAATCTTATACCCAAAAAAATCATAGTCACTGTTCTACAACTTTTTGATCATTTGGGTATGGGTGCCCTCCCTTAGGATTTTTGGGTTCTTAGCCAATTTGGGATAGAAGATATCATCTAAATAATCTAAGACTAGTGAGGGGTCTCTACAACATCCATTGGAAAAAATTTTGACATTCGACACTTTAGGATTTGGCTAAGTGAAAGTGGAAGTGCATGATTTACTCAATGCATACTATGGGGGAAGGTCTCCATGGCCACTTGACCTATAGGTTCTTTAATTTATTAGATGGTTTTTGTTACTAGATTACAAAGTTTCCATATTAGAAATTATTCTCAAATGTTTCACTCTATGCTTTAAGGAAGGTATTGGATATCAATTCTTGTTCACAAATCTCACAATTCTTGGCTCAAGTCTCTTTGCTCAAGATGTTTTACTTAATTTATCAATGTTCTTCATGCAGTTATCTTAAGGAATATTAGGAATTCAAATGTTTGGCTTGATTAGGAGAGAGGTATTTATAAGACAATGATTCTAGGCATGATTATCATGCTATTTTTGAATTAGGGTAGCCCATAAATGTAAAGGGTGACACACACACACTCAAGGAACAACTCGTAAGAGATTTATGGTAATCCTCATGGGGAATCATGTAATATGGATAATATCACATCAATGGCAAGGGGAGTGGGGTAGATGACTATATTTTAGAGAATTTTTCAAAAATAAGGGGAGCTAGGGTGAGGACACTTGAAAACTAGGCAAACAACTTGTGCCAATGACAATTATTTAAAAGGAAAAAACAAAAAAAAGGAAAACAAACCAGCAAAGGGAAATAATAACAAAGATAACTAACTATATATAAGGGGAAGGATGGTAAATTAGTTGAAGTATTCATTAATTGAAATACTTAATGTTTTGCCTTTTAAATCCTCCAACTTGAATGCATTACCTTACCTACTACCAATGATGTGAAATGACCCCCTACATAGGGAATCATATTTTGCATGCTATCCTATCTTTATGACCCTTTGGTTGTATTTGAAGACCAAGTCCCCTAGATTAAATCCTAGGTCAGACACTTTCTTGTCAAACCATCACTTGATCACCTACTATCAGGTGACCGTAGCATCACTTTCTTGTTCCTTTAATTCTTGGAGGTTGAGTAATTCTACCAACCTGACTTCCATTGCTCCATTCCCTACCACTTCAATAGCTTTCAAAAGCTACAAATCAAGAATTTTTATTGATATGGGCATTACCACTTCCTTCCCATATACTAGTTAATATGGGGATGTCTTTAAGATTTGTTTGGGAGTAATTTAGTTAGCCCATAGATTCATTTTAAAATGCACATACCACTCCATTTTTTGGTTGGCACCCATCCTTTTGATCAATTTGAGGAGGTTATTATTGGTTGATTCTACCAACTCATTCCCTTGCATGTTGTAATTAGATGAATTCTTTAGGAAAATTCCATTTCAAAGTGAAAATTCTAAAATCTTGGAAAAGAGGAAGGATTTTACATTATAAAAAATGATCATTTTGGGAGGGACAAACCATGATAATAATTCCTCTAAGAAGTTGAGGATCATGCTTTCATTTTCCCCGTTCATCAGGGCTACCTCAGTCCACCTAATGAAGTAATTGATGGCTATAAGTATCCATTTGTGGCCTACACTAGAAATAGGATTGATCATCTTGATGAAATCCAAACCAAATTGTGTGAAAGGTTCATCAGTTATAATTAGATTCAGTGGCATGGTTGAATTCTTTCACTTTCATGTGAAGAATTAACATTGCTAATATTTTTTGACTACCTGATGGCAATTGGAGAATATGGTTAGCTAGTAATATCTTATGTTTTATTAGAGAGTTGGTAATGATGTCATGGAGGTATCCAAGTAATTGGATGAAGTTCCTTAATAGTCTAAGTGACAATGATAAAGTGTGTAATGTGTTTCCCCTAGTATGCTTGACATATGCTTAGTTGATCTTCAGTTTTAGCATGGTTAGAGATGATTAGGGATGAGTATGGTGATTTTATCATGTGAAATGGGTCCTATTTAAATTAAATAATGATTTGAGTGATTGTGTGCATGAGTATATTTCATCTAGTTCATCATTGTTCTCATCTAGACATTTTGGGTCCTGTGATAGAAAATTTGAGTAGGCAAATCGATGATGTCATAATTGCCACATGTGGATGAGTCAAGGGGATTTGGTCATATGGTTGTGATAAAATTAGTCCCAATATATTATGTGATAAATATTATGTCATGAAATGAAGAATAATCAAATATATGCAAGTGTAAATTTGGTCTCCCAGGTAGTTTGACAGTATTTTCCCATACTCAGCCAAATTTGCAATATGGCAAGAAGAGCAGAGTAAGCATATTGATATAGTCATATTTTACACATGTGGAAGTTTAAAGACAATTTTATAATATGGGTTTGTTTAGTTTTATTCTTAATTTTATATTTACTAAATTTCAAGTCAAACAATGAAGCATGACAAAAAATATGCATGTTCAAAGTTGGCCTTCCAGGTAGTTTTTGACATAGTTGGCTCTGTGATAGATAAATCTGAAGAGGCATTTTTAATTTAATTATATATCAAACATGTGAGGATTATAGGATAATATTAATACATGGTTATATTATTATTTTAAAGGATAGCATATGGTCCAAATTTGATAACATGCAAGTGAACGAGGTAAAAGATATGACTGTGCAAAGTTGGCCTTCCACGTGGATAACAATGGTCCCCATACTTAGTCTATTTTGCATGATGTTAAAGACTAGGAATAAATGGAGATACAAAGGATAATGGGTGATTTTAAAATGAATATATATGGTTTACAACAAGTCAAAGAGGTTAAAGTGTTCATTGGTTAACAAAGATAAAGATTGAGCTTCTTTTAAGATCTAACGATGAGCAAATATTCATACATATACATATCATTAATGCATGTTGAGAAAGATGGTAAGAAGTACATGATATTTAATAGTAAAATTTATCATAATGAATTAAAGGGTTCAAATTTTCATGAACATGGGGGTTCTGGTCAAGATTGAATGGTAAGCACTACATGGTAAGGACCAATCTGATTTGTAGAGATCAACAGTGCGTGTTGAGTCAATATTGTAAGATTACATGAGATGAGGTCAAATATTTGAGGTTTATATTTAAGAATTGGCACACTATTAGTTATATTTATAAATATATTGATAATGCATAATTTATCTAAATCATTGAGGACATGAGATGATAATAGAGTATCCTAAGTTTAAGTGTGACCGTTTAGATTTAAATATTCAAATTTGTGAAAGGAAAACTAGTGCTTTGTATTTTATCCATAAATTTTGATCCAAGATTAATTAAAAGGTGATATTAAAATAAAATATGAAGAGGAATCCATGGTACATATAATTTAACTAGTTATAATATTTGAAAGTGTGTATAATCAAAGATATTGAGGTTCAAAGTTGACTGTGTGTTCGTTCTTGCTCTACAAGTAACCTTGAGAAGGGTAATTAATCTATTCATGATGGTATTTAGATGTTTAAATCTGAAATATATATTGGATAATGTTATATAATTAATAAATACCATATGTGTGCATTATGAAATTTGACCAATCTTATGTAGTATGAATAAAGGAGTAGAAGTTGACTATGTATTTATTTATTTTGAGTGTGTGCACAGGATGTTGTTTAAGCAAATTATGCTTAAGCAAAAGGGTACTGTGATGATTTTTGGAACTTAACAAGGACTTATAGATCATGTGGAATGGGTATAAGAGTCTTAAAGTGTTTTTGTGTTCTTATTTTTATTAGAGAAGAGTCAAAGAGGTGAATGGGTCATCACAGGACCTAAAAGGTGACTTAGGCCTATTTTAAAGTGTGTTGTGCTTAAGGGTGACCAATATTAGATGCCTTAAGGGTGAAGGCATGTATTGTGGCTGATATAAAATATTTTGATCTTGATAATCATGATATATATATATATATATATATATATATATATATATATATATATATATATATATATATATATATATATATAGTGAAACCAAATGTGTTGGTTTCTAGACTTCAGGAGACTTGTGTAAGGCTTATGTGAGAACAGTGAGCATTCAAATGAAGGACATAGAAGAGTAGATGTGCACAATGGATGGGTTGATATGAAAATCATATTTTTGACTAAGTGTATGATCTATAGGTCATATTTTTGATGTCATAATATTGTTATTAAAGTTTTAGGATATGAAAAGAGATCTGAGTGTGAAAATGAGGATAGTTTGAGTGAATAAGGAAAGAGATTATGACATGCCTATATGAGAGGCCTGCATGAGATAGAGAGGGAGTTTGTGTAGGGTTTAGATAATCAAATATCCATCATCAAGCATTTAATACATTATTACTAATGTTGATATGTTCAAAGGAGGGTCTAAAGGAATTGATCTTCCTTAGGGAAAATTGCTCCTTGTGAAATAGGTGTTACACTAAAGGCCTTTAGTCAGGAGTATTTGATCACAATTTTATAGTCTGAAGGGGTTAACCAATGTCTTGTTTTTAATTTATTATAGGATAATTAGTCCATGTGTTACAGGCTTGAGAGTGGGTTTTATTCCCTATGAGGGTTTCCCACAGGAACTATGTGTTATGTGTTTGATCTTGTGTATGCATTGAATGAATGAGATCTCTTGTTAATGTTGCTTGATCAAGTTAATATATGCTAATTATATAATAGTTTGAAAGGATTGGAATTAAAATTTAAATATTTGGGCTCACTGATTCACCCCCATCTTAGTTATTTTACCTCTAACAGTGTGCATGATTTTTGTCATAGTTGTCTTTGTAGAGAAATGTCCACCCAGAGGGGTGAAATACATATCCCATGAAATCTTGTTGGATTGGAAGCTATCTATGTATTAGAGTATCTCTCTATTGAAAATCCTCTTAAATAAGACTCCCTGCACTAGCATATATCTAGTTCCCTATAATCATATAATCTTCTCTTGTGTACAGGGAGACCATCATAATATTAGTTAGTCTACATAAAATGGGTCCTATCAGCAACCTAGGACCCATTGGCTTCATATTGATTTAGTAAAACCATTTTGGATGTGTTTTGTTCTCCTATCAAGGCATCTATGGATTAATCCAAGTATAGATAGAGTCCTCTTCCTTAGATCACTTTGGTTAACCTAAATTTAACATCATATTCTAAGATCTTAGAGATCCAATTAACCCTCTTTTATATGAAATCTCCTTCTATTATATACTCTCTAATTATATAATTCACCACATATACCATTATCTTTCTCCCCATCCCCAAGTACCTAAACTTTTTTAAACCTTTGATGATGGTTAAGGCTTGTTTTTTAATGAAATTGTACTTGGTTTCATACCCATGCAAGGTCCTCAAATAGAAAGAAATCAAGTGCTCCCTTGTCCCTTCTAACTTTTGGGTTAGCATAACCACTAGGCTATGTTCACTCCTATATACATACATGATGAATTTTTTGGACAAATCAGGATTGACCAACATAGGGGTAGTGGATATTGCTTCCTTAATCTTATCAAATGTTATTATCCATTCCATGGTCCATTTAAAGGCTTGGTCCTTCTGCATCATCAAGATTATTTTCCTTACCAATCCCATGAAGTTGGATATGGATTTACTGATGAAATTAATCTTTCCCAAGAAATATTAGACCCCCTTCTTATTGATTGGAAATGCTAAATCCCTGATAGAATTTACTCTATCAAGATCGATAGAAATCACTTCTTTAGATATCATGTATCCAAGTAGCTTACCTTGTGAGATGATGAAGACACACTTTTTTGGGTTAAGAGATACCTTGAACTCTTATCATTTCTAGAAAATCTTCTCCAGATGGTCAAAATGGTCTTCATTATTCTTAGAGAATATAGTGAGGTCATCCAAGTAAATGAGGATGATTTTGCTAATTAGGCCTTGAAATGCTATGTCCATGGATCTTTGAAAGGTACCCCCCATGTTAGAGAGGCCAAAAGGCATCTTCACATATGTGAAGGTCCTTCATTTTTTAGTAAAAGTGGTCTTATGTTGGTCCTTTTCATTGACCCACACCTAGTTATATCTTGAGAATCCTTCCAACAGAGAGAAAATTACTACCCCTGATATTATTTGGAGGATTTATACCATTGATAGGAGGGGGTAATTGTAATTTTAAGGATGCTTTGTTTAAGTCCTTGAAATCCATGCATCGCTTGATTTATCCATTCTTATTCCTCAATGGAAATAGGTTAGACACCCAAGTCGAATGCTTGATTAGGTATATAACTATAGAGTCAATTAATTTCCTTAGTTCTTGAGCCATAAAGGACTCAATTTTTTGGTTAACTAGCCTTTGATTTTTGTAGACAGGCTTGGATCCCTTGACTAGATCAATGATACACTAGATTACCTTACAATCATACCCTTTTAAGTCATCATAGGTCTAGGCCATCACTCCTTCATATTTGTTTCAAAAAGACACCATTTAGTCCTTATCCTTTTGGGTAATCTCTTTCCCAACCTTAAGTTTTCTTCCTTATCTAACATTAAGCTCAAATTAGTCACTTTTATCTATGAAAAAATTCTATTTATCATTCCTTGTGTCATAAAAATCAAATAGGTTATTCAGGGTGATCAACCCCATTGATAGCTTATTAGATTTTAATTATATGATCTGGTCCCCATAGGATTTTTCAATCTTTAACTATAACTAATCCATAAATTCACATGACTATTAGATAAACATAATGATTTGGGCATCACTTTTAAACACTTTCTAGTTTTTGTCATTAGATATCTGTAATGGTGGGTTTAATGATCACATGCACTACTTATTAATTGGTGAATAAATGAGTCACCAGATCAAACTGGGAGTTGATCACCACCATTCTATCCACTTCCAAGTTCATGGACCTAGGAGTGATTTTAATATTAAATGATTCAATAATTCAATAAAATTTGGGATTCAATGGTGGTAAGATCTTATGCAAACATTCTTCATTGCTGTAACCCCTCTTACTTGTCTCACCACTAATTCAAAATCTTTGAACACTTTTAGTTGCTTGATGCCTATGCACTCAGTGAGGATGAGGCCATGGAATAACACTTTGTTTTTGGATTCATTATTTGTGTCAATGAATTAGAATAAAAAATCTTATAGGGTCTCTTACCTAGATGGAGTAACTAACCAAATGCATGCCCTAAAGTTGGTCTTGCATTTCACACCATCAAAATGTAGGGTCCAAAATTGGGCTCACCTTTGGGTTCTTTACTTTGATCCTCCTCCTTCTTCATGACCTTGGGGATGTCCTAATAGACATCATGGATTACATAGGTCCTGAGATTGGTGGTGTCAAAATTCATGAAAGGATCATTCTCAATGAAATCATTAATGAGGACCTCTTCCTCTAAGATCTTATTATTGACCACTCCTTCCTCTTCAAGAATTTCTACATAATGAATGTCTTTTTTAGAGAAATAAGTGTGCATTGCTTCAAAATTTACCATAGCCTCATTATCTATGTGTTCAAGATGTAGAGGCTTGAATAACACCTTCAACTTTGAGTCATATTTGGTCTTCAGGATCAGATGGGACCAATCTAAAGACTAGGATTAGGTGAAATAGTCTGACTGGACTCACAGGGCCTTCAATACTAGGATCTCACTTACATAGAATGCATCTTCACCCTCTACCTAGGAGAAAAGTGAATGACCTAAGGCTATCTCCTCCTCTTTCTCTAAGGACATCCCCTAGATCTATGCCATTAAGATAACATTCTCAACACCCAAAGATTGGTATCTATAGGGGATTAAATCAAGTGTGTTCCCTTGCCTTCATTACTTGGAAACCTTCTACTATAGATTACCTCTTAGATAATTTTAGGGTATATGTGCATCATTGCATGGAAAGCACCACAAATTTGAGTCATTTACTAGATTATTTTATTAGAATACCAAATTTCTATTTACACTTAAGGAGACTATTTGTAATAGATCAAACACCAAAACAGTTTGATTTATGGGTCATGTCTAGTGATTAGGTGTTTGATGGTTCAGCCTTTACCTTTCTTGGTACTAGTTTTGCTAATATGGTGTTCTCCTTTCTTGGTAATTTTGGAAATGAAGTTTTGGGGGAATGGCTTGATACCTTTTGAGGTTTATGATCTCATTAGAGAAGTTTCACAAGATCCTCTTCATGTCATTCATCTTTACATCTATTAAATATGAAGAGGATTCATTCACCTGGGTAGGCAGATATACATACATAGAAGGTGGTGCTTGTGAGGTGACAGTATTTCCTCTTGTGGTGGCATTGATATCTTAGGGAACATTGGCATCGATGGTCGAGGGGGAAGCTTCTTGATGTTTATCAAGTTATTTTCAGCTCTAATTGCTAGTTCATATGCATCTGACAATGTCTGGCCTCCAAGAGACTGAATCATGATAGCTATGTCAGAGTTGAAGGCTTTGAGATAAAAGATAATAGCCATACCTATGGGTGGTTTAGCCTCTATTGGGATCCTTTGATAGGTCTTATCAAACTTGGTATTAAAATTAATAATAACCTCTTGCAAGGATATTTTGATAGTGATTAGTTATTGTAGGAGAGATGATTAGTCTACCTTCTCATTGAATCACTCAAAAAACCTATTGCCCAAGTCATCCCAAGTGGTTATGGAGTTGGGTGGTAGGGAGAAATACTAGTCAAGAGATTTCCCATTGAAAGAGGTGGCTAGTAGCCTTAAAGATATATTCTTCTATGTGACATAATACATAGTACAAATGTTTACAGCATCTTGAAGATGTTCCAGCATGATTTTGAAATCTTCCCCTAAGAATTTGTGGAGTGCCTTCAATGTATTAACAAGAATAAGATCCCATGTAGCTAGGTATACTAAAGGGATGAGTGGGATACCATTATTCCATGCCATGAAGTTCCTTGGTGGTCCTTATATGGTCATTTATTATGGTTCTTTGTCAAGTTATAACTACCAAAGGTGGTGATACTAAGCCTTGATTCTTCGTTATTTGTGACATTTTAATGGGCTTATGGATCATACACTTTGACTTCTATTCAGGTAGACTAGTAGTTCATGTCCCATCAGGCATGCTAAAAAAGAAAAACTATTGACACCTAAAACTCTCACTCTAAGCAAACAACCTTCTATGGGAAGCTTTATAGGTCTGGGAATTAAATGTAGTCTGTAAAGATACCTCTAGGGTTTTAGAAGATATCTATTTGGATCAATTTTAGGGAAAGGGATAAGGAATAAATGCAAGTAAAATTGAAAATAAAAACTAATTAAGGTGATGTACCAAAATATTTAAAGTATTGACCTAAAATTACATAAAATAGATTGAATCTTCAAACATCAAGACTATTAAAGGATCATATGCATAAATTAAAGTCTATTATGCAAACAAGAATAAATACTATAGAATCAAAGAATGGAAATAACAAATAATAATAAATATTTACTTAATTTTACATAGAACACCACATCCTCTTCATTCATGGGTATAAAACATCATACAAGAGGCCAAAATTCACAATATACAATATTTTATCCTTCTCATGAGGGGTACTCATTAAGGTCATAGAATGAAAGAAAAAATAAATTATAGATAATTATATTCTAAAAATATGCTACTACCAATGGAAACTCTATGATAATATCAAAAACAATTATTTGTTTTCCAACCCTTTACAAAATAAAAGAGCTCTGATTATATAGGCATATTGGCCTTATGAGGAAACAACACATGGAACCAGGTACTCACACTCATGATGAGGCCATTGAAATTAAATGAGGATATATAGCTCATTAATGCAATTGACCCTCCAAATATTATATATGGCACAATTATAACACCTTATGATGCCCATTACGCTTAGAAGAAAAATGGTGACACATGTATGCCTCAAAAATTACCTCTAAAATGCTATTTAGGAAAGGGGGACCCAATATTATCATATAATTTCACTTTTTGAAGGTCTAATAGGGAAGTCTTGATTTAGATAAGCACAATTATTCCATGTGGAAATTTCCACTCCCTTCTCCTAGACTTATCAACTAATCATGCGATTTGGAGGTCTAACAAAGAAAGCTTTGATCTTGAGGAGAATCATGATGCCATGTGGTGAGATGGAACTAATACTAGGGAGGATAAGTATTCCTTTGAAAAATGAGCATAGGGGAACTATGTGGAAATTCCATGTCCCTCTTTTTAATTGAATGATGGGCCCTATCTATTATCCTATCGGCTAATGACACTATTCAAAAGTCTGACATAAATAAACCTCCCTTAGATAAGCATTGGGATACCATGTGTTGAGTAGGTGATTTTACTAGGGAATTAGAGAAAATTTTCATGTTAAAAAAGTGATAGGATACCATGTGGTGATAGTGAAGGGAAACTGAGACTTATCCAAAATACAAAAGGGACCCTAGGAAAAGAGCAAGCCAAAATCACAACTATAAAATTTAATTGAGCACACCCAAGACCCAATGGTGACTTATATAAAACTCAAAAATATGGATAATAATCCATACATACTATATTATAACATCTAAATATTTTATATCATGTAAAATAATGTCATATTACAAAGTTTCATGAGATTTGTAGGGTGGAAACAAAAGTTATTCCATTTGAAAAATTGAAACCCTAATCTAGGTTTACATATGCATGTAAGTGGCCAAGAGAACCTATGATTACCTTATCCAATATATTTTTATGCATGAACAATCTCAAAACATCTCCAACAACCAAGTTGACAAAATTCTAGTTACTCTTCTAGGGTTGTGTGATTATTTCATTTGAATATTAACATTCTAATGGATATTTGAGACTTTAAAAGGATTAATCTAAAATAATATCAACCCTAAACAATTTTTATGATTAAAAATATTCACAAATCACTTAAATAACCATCCAAAATACATAACCTACTACATATCTTGACTAAGTATTAGCAGACTTATCTCTCCTTCAAGTGTACTATGTATAACCCCTTGTAGACTGAGAATGGAGTACAAACACACAATATATCAATAGTGAATTTTGTTATTATTATTCTTAATTGTAAAATAATACTCAAATATTTCATTAAAATACTACATAATTTCCTTATTCATTCATTCATTACTCAAAACCACACTTTACATTCACTCCTATAGCAAAAATAGAGTTCTTGATACTTTTATTGATTTTTATTAAAGATACACTTATATACAACTTTATATAATTCAAATTTATCCTATAATAACTACCTAAACTACACTCTCCATCCCTCTACATGCATTTTAAACTTTTTATGATGCCAAAACATGCAATAAAACTCCTCACAAGGCCATCTCCCATGTAGGTTGGCAATTATAATTCAAGATTCTTGGCTTATATTGTTATTTATCATTAATTTAATTTTAAGACACATTTAAAACCCTCATAAAACCTAATATTAACTATAAAAAACATTCACCAACATTTTAAATTCATAAAAGACCCAAATTACCACTCAAAGCCTAGTTAAAGATTCAAATTTTCAAATTTTGTATTTTGGCAGGGAAACTCTCCAAGGCTAAGAACACATAATTTCATGACTCTAAAAGACTCCAATACATCATATATGACCCTATCAGACATATAACACCCAAATCAGACTATAAATGAATGTCAAGAACATTCAAGCATACTAACATCTCATGTCACCTTATGATGCTCTTCATCAACTTCATTTTAGGTAATCTAAGATATGATGCACCAATACTCACCAAAAGTTTTGTAAAGGAGGTATATAGATTACATGTGTTTCCAAAAAATATAATTTTAGATAAGGACCCTAGAGTGACCTCAATGTTTTGGAAAACTCTCAACTTAGCTCTCAATTCAGCATTGGGTACACAACTAAAATTTATTAAAAATTACCATCTAAAAACATATGGACAAATAGAAAGAGTGAATCAAATTTTAGAGGATATCTTGAGGATGTATTTCATGGAATAGTAATACAAATGGGAAGAATACCTACCATTTGTTGAGTTTTAGTATCAAAAATCATTCTAATCATCATAAAAAATGGATCTTTTTGAGGCATTGTATGGTAGGAGGTGTAAAACATCAATAAACTTAGATAAATTAGAAGATAAAGTGGTATTTAGACCTGATATGCTTTTTAAAATTAAGAGCAAGTAAAGTTAATAAGGCAAAGATTAGATGAAGCCAATGATAGGTAGAAACATTATGATAGTTTAAAAAGAATAATAATGATGTATGGGTTGATGCTGACAACATCCATAGTCATTATCCTCGCTTTGATTTCTCCTATATTGCCTGCATTCATCTCTGACTTTGTTTTTTTGATGTAGGTACATTGCTTATCTATTGATATTTCTTGATCATTCTTCACTATACTAGGCTAAAGCCTCCTTGCATGCATATATTTCTCCTTTCACTTGAAGACAAATCACCCATCATCTCTCCAACTCTAATGTGCACTTTCACCTCCTCAAACACCATCCTCTCATTCATAACTTTCATTTCTTCATTCTTGATTCAACTAGCTCTTTCTCATGTAGACTCACATAATTAATATATTCATGCATAATTTAATGGTTCTTCACTTCTAATGAGATATCCTCTAGCTACACACTTTCCTTTTTGAACTCTCATACACATTAAAACAAATAACTCAATTCACAAGATGGAACTCTCAACCAATCTACACTTTATCTCTATTAGGCCTCTTCTCTAGTAACCCTATTTAGGTACAAATATTGATGGTTTTAACAATTAACATAGTTTATATACAAAATAAGGAAAATTTTATACACCCATTATCCTCATTTATCTTCCTACAAATTTTTATCTCACAACTCTCAAGATAAACCACCTAACTCAACACCCCCTTCTCTCAATTAGGTCTCTTTATGCCTAAAACCACCCCACAATCATGGATACTAAACTATATATTCATGTATGGATATGAAACATAATTAATATTATATATAATGATAAATTACATTTTATTCCAAAGTTTCATAATATTTTAATGGTGGCAACTCAAGTTAAGTGAGTTGCAAGATCAAACCCAAATTCTTTGTTGTCCACAGGCATGTGTAGGCTGAAAGCATAAAAATAGGAAAATTTGGAGTTTTAAACACTTAAAAATGAAAAAATAATAATTTTATGGTATTCCAACCTATCCTAACATTTTTCAATAGCTGGTTGTACTCGATTAATCACTAAAAGTCCCCAATATGCACTGTTTTAGAATTATGAGTTGTCTTTAATGGACTGTATGACATTTTGAGTGGAATTTTGCACTTATAAATATAATTTTAGTTATAAAAATGGGTATGATGATTGTATAGGTTTGTATAACCATATGTCAACCTTTCTCATAATTTTTAGACTTTGAACAATCTTTATTGACCTCTTACATGTGTTTTAGCAGAGTTCTTGGAAATGATCACAAGTCTTTATCTAAAACTGAGGCAAATATTGATTTAAAAATTATACCCAATTATTAAAAATGGGTTTATTGAACATAAAATAATCTTCATGGCTTATATTATTCTAATTAAATAAACTAATTCAACAATTCTCAAAACAATACCACTTACTTGCCCTGGTTGTTATGAGAATCGAGTTGTCACTCTTTCAACTATATTGTACTTGTAATTGTATCCAAGATGAACTAAAAATACCTATTATTTCAAAAAATTAATTTATTATAAACCCAATAGCACATATATAAGATTTATTTATCTTAATAAGAGTCAATAAACTGTTCTTTTCATTGATTATTGCTTAAATAATGCTTTAAAATGCATAATTATAGCAGAACAATGTTCTTGCATAGGTTCTTGGGACTCTCATTGATTAGTTTTTTACACAATAATTCAAAAATATCATCCTAGAAACCTCCAACTAATATAATAATACTCACTCTAACCTTATATATGCATTTATCTCCTTAATATCCTTCAAACATACAAGAATAACTCTCTTTCTTGGCTAACCCAGTTAGGGTGACAACTCTAAATAGTCCTTTTCTTGGATTCACATTGATTTAAAAATAAGGCTTTCAAAAACATTGAAAAAAATTTATATTTCACCCAAGACTCAAAAAACCACTCTAAAACATAGTTTTAAATTCAAATTTTCAAATTCTTGATTTTGGTGGGAAAACCTATAAAGAGCTAAAAAACACACAAAAAAGACTCATAATGACTCATAAACATTAAAAAGACACTAAAATACCCATAAAAACCATAAAAAACAAAAAAATCCTATAATGAAACTCTTAAAGACACTAAAACCTAAAATTGCCTTGTGATGCTCTACATCAAACAAGGCAATTCTTAGTTGGAGATAAGGTTTTTCTACGAGTCAAACCCCAAAAGAGTGTTATTAAGTTTGATAAATTATATAAATTATCACTGAGATTTGTGGTACCCTTAAATTTTATATAAGTGATCAATATTATATCATATAAACTTTTTTTTCTACTAGATTTAGCTCAAATGCATAATGTTTTTCATGTATATGATCTTAAGAAATATATAGGTAATCCTTCACATTTTTTGAACTAGAATTCACTATAGGTTATGGATCTAGGTGTGGTCACAACATAACTAATCAAAATAATTGATACTCATAAGATTATCTTGCATAATAGATAAGTATCACAATTTAAGGTTGAGTGGGACCAATAGTCTAAGAACAATGCTACATGGGAGGATTATGAGGAATTCTTTAGGTTGTTTCCTCATTTATTTAAATGATTTTTATATTGAACATTATTAAATATTTATTAAAATATCATTTTAAATAAAATTCATTGGGATTATGACCTATTTTATGGGGGAAGTATGTCACATCCTATCCCACTCTTCAAAATATACATTAATATTAGTAAGAGAAGTGAAACTAATGTTTAGTAGTCTCTGATTTTTATAGTATATCTAGATATTTATGTTGTATTATTGACAACTGTACTATTTATTTTCACGATAATTTATGTTAGAGTATATTTTCATATTCTTATGAATTTAATATGTTCTATGATCATGTTTGACTATGATTTCATTTAGATATTTGTTTTACATTACAATAGTTCATTGATATATTTATATATTCTAAGTACTTGATTTTTTTGTTGTAAACTCAGACTAACTACCTTTTTGTTTGACTGATGTGGTTACATGACTATTCTTCCATCATAGATTGGAATAGAGGGAGAGTATCATATGGGAGGAATATTTATATGTCATCATTGGGGATAGAGAGAACAAAAACAAACTCGCACATATGCACTACAATCTTGATTGCTTATATGAAACAAATGACAATAATATTCTACAAAAACATTGAGTGTTGCTTTACATTGTCTATCCTCTTAGTTAGTAAAATACGTTTACATTTGTTTTGAGTTCATTACTTTTATTGATGCTTTTTATTATCATGATATGTGAAGTTTATGTATTTCCTATTTGCCTTTCCTTAAAATCTCAATATTAAGTAAACTATGCAGAATTATGCGATGTAAACCATTTACACGTTTTCACTCTTAGGAGGGTGTTAGGTGTTTTTTGGATTTTGTGTAATTTGTATGATTTTAATTCCATTTTTTGTGACCTAATGGGGGGTTTGAAATAGGGTAAAAATCACACAATGAAATTAAATTAAAAGAGTTTTGTGACATTGGGACTTTGGGTTTTGAATTTGTAAAAGTTTTAATAACAAGTTACCACGTACTTTTGAAATGAGAAGAAATTAGGGCATAGTGAAATTTAGTTTTTAGTTTCTATATTCATTGTTGAATTGACCATTTTATATTATGAAGAGATTTTTCATGTGGCATCCATGCTCAAAATTGGGGTAATGGACTGTGAATAAATAGGTAAAATATGTAGATTAGGATGAAGTAAAGGTGAGTTCATAATGAATAACTTATAGAATAGTAGGAGAGTGGAATGGCCATGGAAAAGATGGATGTGGAGTGGAAAAATAATAATATGAAGAAAAATAGGAGAATGTGGCATACCATAAGGAGAAAAAAGCTTAGTAGTAAGGAACAATAAGCTACCATTAAATAATTTCAAGTGACAACCATTACAGAACTAGGTCAGTTGAATTTTTAATTTATAATTATGGGTTTGATTATAGACATAGTCTTAATAAAGAAAAAACTAATATGTGTTTATTTGATATGGGTTTTAAAATACATCTCATTTGAATGTATATAATGTTATATTGGTTAAATAAAAACCAAAGGTGTCATATTTATAGACCTAGGGATGTAATTCAGTTCCATATACAGGCCTATAGATATGATGTCGAGCCCTTTTTGAAACTTGTGAAAACATAATGTATATGATGGAAGAAGTAGGTTTTCATCTTCATAGACTTAGGGATGGAACTCTATTCCATCTAGTGGCCTATAAATATGATGTGAAGTCAGTTATTTTAAATGAACAAAGGAAATTAGTGACCTTTGAGCCACCATTGAGAAATACATTCATTGCAAATACTTAACTTGTGCATGGATTAGATAATTATTGAAATGTGTATTATTGTTATAGATAATTTATCCTAGTAATTACGGGAACCCTATTTTTCCCAATATTTCCTTGATGAGTATTAATATGGACAAGATCTTAAAAAGATTTAAAATATTGGACTATGTAGTAACCAAGAAATTTCATTGACCTAAGGACTGTTACAAATTCAAAGATTTTATCTTAAATTTATATCCATAGTGGTATATATTATAATAACCTTAATGCATATTTTCAAGGGAATATTTGTACAATCTTGTGTATTATCAATATGAACTTGAATGGATGAAGAATGAGTATATTATTAATAACAACAAACCTAGAAAACTAGTGCAAACTATTTATATATATAATTGTAATAAAAATAATAAAATCCTGTAGATGTATATATAATAATGAGCTATAAAATGAGAAAATAAATCTTTGTTTGATGGATTGGAAGTCTAGTAACGTTTGGGTAGCCTATAACTGTATTTTATTGCTAAGTAGCCCATGCCAATGTATTTGAGTTACAAGACATTATATTTGAATTATTATTTTGAGTTACTTGAATGTGTGCAAATACAAAAATAAATTGAACACCTTGTGATCTAAGTTGAAAATATATTTATTTCCATTGGGAAATACACATACAACTATATAATATAGCATAAATTTTTTAGTAGAGTTATTTAGGTCATTATATAAATTTGAAATGGATAATTTGTTCATTAGATATACTTTTAGTTTAAATGAACTTGAATAAAGAGAATGAGGGAAGAATTTATATATGCTAAAAACACATTTTTAGATGTTATATCTTTTTTCAATGTCTATTTTGAAACTATTAATCAATATGGTAGATCGTGCATGTAATATATTTTGGGTTGTACATTTATATTATGTAAAAATGTGAGATTTTTATGAAATAACGAAATGATGAAAAACATTAAAAGTTGAAGGTTGTTAAATAAGTGTAACAAAGGATTAGGAGACTTGACTTGTGTTTATAAGCTACCTTAAGCTTTGTTTGATTTATAATCAATATTCAGTTAGATCTTATGTGGCTTTATGTTAAGGAAAAGAGACAAAGTTGTTAAATTGATATAATATATATGTTCTTGGATTTTTGTCTTCTAGACTTATAAGCATATTTAGGTTTTGAATGTAATTCATTGAAAATAACCCAAGAACTATATATGTGACATTATTATTTGAGTTATTGGAAAACAATGTGATTTATTGAGAAAGATGATTGTTTTTATCTTGTATTACATAAAACATGTAAAAAATTATTATATTTGATAGTATGTTATGATCTGTATTTTTTTATGCCTTGATTTATTTATGAGAAATCATTAGGCATGTTTCATTTGATAGCAACTGATAGATATATGAGGGTGATATTATCCAATGTATATATTTAACCCCTGATATCATCTGATATATTGTGATTTATTAGCAGAGAGTATTTGTGAGTAGAATTGACACAAATCCATGTGAGATCTGATTTATATAATGAAAACTTTGGCCAAAGTAATGGTATAGCTAAGACATTGTCATTTAATTATACTTTCTAATTTACATGTGTATGCATGATGTCATATTAGATAGAGGATTGTTTTCCATTGTCTATGTGACTGTTGCATGTATTAGTAATTGTACACACATAGGTTCTAATTTAATTTTTGATAACTACACTACTTTTATCTATCCCTCATGAAGCGAAGGGCCATTACTAGTGGGGAGAAAAATCACCTTGATGATGCTTTACATATTTTAAACTATTCAACCATTTGCTAATCACACTCATGTCTATTTATATGGATCATTGAGCTATTTATGTGGCTTATTTGTACTGATGTACATTCTATATTATATTTTTGATTTTGTACTGAATATAATATGCAGTACATTATGATTGATGGCTATTAATCATAACAATGGTTATGAGACTTATAAATAATTTTGAATATTGTAAAAAAAATGGTTGTATGCTTATTTATATTTGTATTTGACGATTAATCTAGTGTACTGAAACACTTATCTCTTTATATTATTCATTTGATGATAAATATTCATCTAATATTTTTTTAGAAACTATTTGAAAACTAAATGGATTATATTTTGACCAATGGTTTAATATATTTATACATTTATTACTTTAGTTACATTTATTAGTCAAAGAATGGAATATAAATATGATTATTGATGATGTTATAAATAATGTATGGATAAAAAAATGGAATAACTTTATGTATCCCAGTGGGATTACTATAGTATATTTCAACATATCCTTTACCAATTGGTTTTGTGGCACTAAGCTTACATTACATAATAGAAAAGGTGACCTCGATCAAAAATCAAGCTCATTTCATGCAACATTCTTGGACTATGCATCCAATGATTAGTTGTTTACAAAATTATTTCCTATAATTCTAAAATATTATAATCTAAGATGGTTATATGATTTACTACATCAGTTAGTAAATACATTTAATCCTTTAGCATATTTGTTTCTTACATATTTATCAATTAATATAAGTGAACAATATCATATCCTCATATTACTCAACTCAAATAGGAGTCCAACAAGCCTATCATATAATATGTCATATGGTATAAGACCATGCTATATAAGATGATAAATCCTATAGAAGATAAAGAATTGTAAGTCATTCAAAAAAAGTTTGCTTTTACCTCTACATGAATCCACTACATTTAAGAATTTATATCATTCATAGATTTATGCCACATAGTTAAGGAAAGAGAGCTCAAATTATTAGCAATTAATAAGTTTAAGTATGCAACCAACCCAATTTCTACTTATCATGCATGGAACTTGAGTAAGACACCATATAAAGTGAGGCTAAGTGATGATAAAAGTGACCAAAAGGTAATAGTTTTTTTAGTTTCATAACTCACTCCACCTATTGCATTATCAACTCCTCCAAGGAGATAGTTTACCAATTTTATAGAATATCCATACAAGGCATTGCAAAAGTTATTAAAATCCTCATATTTCCCCCTCCTAGTAAATAGGTTGATGTGATTAAGCCTCTTATAAAAGGATTTAATCGTAATGTTTTTTGTGGTTTTCATAGAGCACCAGTGCATACTACCAACAATTGCATCAGTTTATGACATAAAATACAAGATTTGATAAATGAGAACATCATGAATGTGGGTACATATACTAATAGTACAAACGCACAACTAAGTGAGATTCAAACAATGAATATATTCATTTAATTTTACTAAGCATACAGGTTAAGAGATAATAGATAAATAAAAAGTGCATTAAATATATAATACACATCCTACACCAGTTTCTTATCATCCTAATATAGAGGCATAACATCTTTTAAATGGAATTATTGGAATCTATCATACCTTAGTGCAAACTAGATCACTTATCACATTTACAGATCATGAGATTGTTGATGATGATTCAAGTTTATACTCTTTATTCATTCGAGATTACATTGATCATCAACCTATACAGAGTGTCATGGTTGATAATGGTTCAAGTGTGAATATTTACACTATCACACTTATCTCTCACCTTAGATCCATAGATAAAGATATAATTATTATTACAAAAATCAATAATGGCTTGAATGGCCATATTCAAAGTTCTATTGGTGAGATCATATTACTAGTATAGGTTGGTACAACACATATGGCCACCAAGTTTATAATAATACCCTCTGTATGAATCTTTGATATGTTATTAGTGCATCCTTAGATTTAACAGCTTTACACAATACCTTCTATAGTACCTAAATGTCTAAAATACATTTATGCTAATAAATTTATCACATTTTATGGTATTCCATATGACTACCCCCTCTAAACAAATTTTATTATTCATACATAATAGATATGAGTTGAGAAACCTAAAAAGGTTCAACCTACTCATAAAGTTCAAAAACAAATGGTTAACTTTCCAAGGAGACCTATCCTTGAAAATCCACTCAATCAATATTTTGTCATAGATTATAGATATCAACTCTCTACTCCAACATGTCCCAAAATAATATTATATGATAGTAAAAGTGTTACATAATGAACACCAACACAAATTTATTACACTCCATGATGGGTTATGAAAATTCCCAAAGTTCATAATGATACAAAATGCATATTACACTACAAACTATTATCGTGACAATGACACTTATGGTAAATAGTCAGATCAATTTTTAGATTTTGAGTTGAGATCAATTGATTGACAATGCCCCATGATAATTTACATTTATGAGAGGTCATCCTTCCTATGTTAGATATGAGACCCATTGATTTTGAGTCTCTTGTAGGAGTCATTGGTTAGTATGTGTTGTAGAAAAGTTCCTTCATTTAGCTCATGTGCTTAGTCACACACTTAGTAATCAATACAAGTGAGTTTTATACTTATTATAACTAGGTGAAAT
Organism: Torreya grandis; assembly: GCA_037957365.1. Lineage (NCBI taxonomy): Eukaryota > Viridiplantae > Streptophyta > Pinopsida > Cupressales > Taxaceae > Torreya > Torreya grandis. Next base: position 834,495 of record JARHVA010004067.1, read on the forward strand.
CATAGTAAAATTCTATGGCACACAAAATTTAAATGTACTACTACATTGGCATTAATTTCACACAAGGTGAAATCCTTGTGCACTCACCCGAAGTGTAATAGTGAAGGGACTAGGGCTCGTGTTAAGCTAGTTGAAACATGGCACAACCTTAGTCTCAATGGGACTTAGTCATTTGTAGAATGGGATTAGGAAGTCTATTAGTGCATGTCATTCTAGATAAGATCAAGAGGAATAAGCCTATTTAAGGGAACTAGTCCCAGTCATGGTGACACAAGTCTATATTGGACTAGTTACACACTTTTAAGGGCACACATATTTTGGTGTAAGCTCATGTATGGATAGTTATATCTATTAATGGCATAAGCCGTAGGGATATCAAGTTAAGTGTTATTCAGGCACTTAGTTTAATCAAGGGAATGGCTTATGCTCAAGTGCTCATTCTTTAATTTTGTACTCTAGGCATGGTTACTAGGGCTTTGGCACATACTAGTTTCAACACTTAGTCAATTTTACAAGTATACCAAAGTTGCTATATGAGATAATGATGCCATTAGTGACTTAGAATAGAAATTTATGTCACAACACATTCAAGAATGAAAATCATGCCATTATTCATACATAACTTAAGTCACAATCATACAATAGTGATAAAATATATAAAATGGATCAACAACTAAGAAAATATGCAATGCCATTTCCATTAAATCAAAGTTCATCAATAGACTGCAGTTCATAATATAAATAGAGCATCATCTCATTTCCTAATTACTCATGCCTAGTGGCTCATAAACAAGCTTGGGTGCTACAATGCATATTATTCTTAGTATTCATACTAACTCAAACTATATCAATGGCATTCTCAAATTTTGCAAATATTCACTAAGTTAATTCATTGCTCCTTCTTTGGGTTCAAGCTTATTTTTATAGACAGGGAAACATCTTTGAGCTAAGTCAGATCGGTACACACTAGGTGCTAAGCTATCACTATGGGTCATTATTATATCATATCCACTACTCTGACACCCATTCTCTCCAATTTACATGTGTAGTACTCAAAGGGATATCCCTTAAAATCTAGGTGCTACACAATTGCCTACTAGTTGGTGTAAAATCTTTGAAGATTCTTCTAGATGGCACCAAAAATTCCAAAAGAGCAATCATTTATAATGATTTCCTTGTGTCAAAATGTGTTGAGTTGGCATGGTCCACTAGGTATCATAAAGAGGGGCAAAACATTACCCTATACAAAATTTCTAGTCCACCCTCATACTAGTCTTTCAATGCCTTTGTTGTGCAAAATTTAGGTGCACTCTATTACAGTTCTACTTAAAGTTCTCAAAGCCCTAAATGGAAAGCTTGATTTCTTTAATGACACCTTCTAATTCTATCAATACAACCTCAAGTGCAAACACTTCCATGTTTTCCATCTCTTTTTTGAAGGCTTATAGCCTTTCCTTAGTTCTTCTCACCTCACCATATAAAATGTCCCCTTGCTCACTTGCTTTTGTCTAAAAGGCACATAAGAGTGATTATAGGTCTTTTTCCTAGGTTTTTAGTTAGGCACTTAAGGTGTTGACCTATGCCATAACTTGCACATGATCAATCCCACTCATAATGAAAACATGCTTCATTAAAGCATCTTTTTCCTCTTTTGCCTTTTAAAGGCACACATCGATGACTAATGCTTGAGTGGAAATATTGCAAAATATGGAATCCACTTCTATGCCCTCTTCTAGTTTGGTGATGAGGTCCTCTACCACATCAAGCTTTTTGTTTATCTCTCTGTTAATGGCTTCATAGGGGTCTTCTTGTTCCTTTAACACTAGTTTCATCTAGGGAAGCATTTGTTCTACCAATGTACAAACCTTATCAACCTCTTTCATTTTTGAAGTATAACCACCATCCAAAAGGGATGGATCTACTTATTTGATGCACTTGACCAACTATTGGAGTTTGAGCTTCATTACTTTTATTTCTTCCTCTGCCTCTTATGTTATCTATTTCCACTTTTTGGCATGAACATCATTGATGATGTTATTGTGTTATACTATCAAGGCCATATTAAGGAGGGTGTTAGATGACCTTACGAGGTTCATATCCCTTATATTTACAAGTTTGTAGTCATGCCCCTCTTCTAGTTTCTTATCTCTTTGAATTGATTTATTCAGTACCTTGAATTGAGGCTCATCCATGTAAAAATCAAGAGCCCAAGAAACTTGATGGTGTGTTAAGGTTGTGGAAGTTCTGTGGTGCATGTACTCTAACATGTAGAAGTCATCATCTTTGTTGAACTCCCTCTACACTTTTTCCCTATAGTTTGGCTTATAATCCTCTTCCTCAGCCAACTCCTCTTCTCCAATAGTGCTAGTGATTTCCCAAGTTCCTTCTTTTTCTTACTCTACAGGGTTCCTTCATCAGACTTATCCCATTAGTCCACCTATTTCATTTCCTTGGCACTAGTTTTGATGTCTTATTTCTAGAGGGGTTATTCCTTAGAATTTTTCCCTTTGTCAACTTCTTATTCCTGAGGCTCCTTAGTGTGAAACTCTATAGGTCCCTTATTTGCACCAGCCTGTTGTTGATGCAGTGGATTGCACCTGGGGTAGGAAGCCGAGATCTTGCCTTCCACACGTCAAAATGGAAACTCCCCTCTCACCTATGGGACTAGTGAAGCTGGAAGGGAGAGTCTCTAGGTAAGGGTTAGCTCCCTTTGATGCATTTGAGTTGTTCCAATAAATGCTAATACAGGTATATAGATATATAATGGGGGGGATGAAAAGGGAGAAGGATTATAGGAAAATAAAACTACTCTAAAAGGGGTGATGCACCAAATGATTTGACCTTCTCACACTCATACTTGAAATTAGAAAAACACATACATACACTTCAAATTGGTAGAAGGATCAGGCTATAGTAAGCTTAATAGGGAGGCTTTAATGGAACACACAAAAGATAGGGACTCACCAAAGGTGCTATAGAAAGGCACACTGTATGGTAGTTTCTTCTATCTCTACGCTTCCAAATACAGCTCTCCTTGTCATCTACAAAATGGCACCTTATAGACACCAAGTATGTTGGTGTTGAACCTATGGAAGCATCAAGAAGCAATGACTAAACACAAACTGACACTTAGACATACATAGAGATATCTAACCAGAATAGAGGTAAAAATGTGTTTATTAATTTCAGGTGAAAATTTTCCAGGGTTTCACCTTACAAAATGTGGAAGATCCTTTTCAAATGATAAGTCTACAATATATAGAGGAAGAAAGGAGGCCTTTTGGCACCCTTTTTACAAGTGACCCATGTGCTTCCCAAGCATTGGGATGAGGAAGCTTCTTGAAGATAATGTTGTATCAGCTCTTATTAGGATTTGAAATTATGAGCTGCCTCGTTTGCCTGCTCATCAATGCATATTGAAGAAAAAATAGGTCACACCGTTCACTGTTGGTGCCTCTTGATGATCGCATGGTAGGTACTATGTCAACCACTGGAATAACTTCTTGAATCGACACTTTCCTATGCCACTTGGATCACTTCATCTACTTCTATGCTTGGCCATTTTGCCTCCTCTATCTCTTTTGTCCCTCAAGTTATCTTTTGCTACTCCTTTGGCTCTTTGGCTAAGAGCGCATCCACTTCTGACATGTGTCACAGTTCACTACTTTGAAACTTAGGAGACACTTTGAAATGTGGACGTCAACACATGGAAGCTTTTATTGAGCTGATAATGGGGTGTGGCAGCATTTGCTTATCTCAGAGGGTCCTTCGAGAGTCAGGTAGAGGTTGACATGTGGCTATTTCTGCCTATTCTTTTCACTTAACTTAGAGGCTTTAGAAGTATTTCTTGAGATTTCTATGGAAGGTGACACATGGCCACTTCCACAGAACCTTTAGCTACCTTAGAAAAATGTTAGGGACCCTTTTTTGGTTCTCATAGACACTGACACTTGTCAGCTTCTATCGAGCCTTGCAGGGAACATGTGGCACATTCTGTTGCTCCTAAAAAGCATGTCGAAGTCTTTCGTGGTTGCCACTTAGTGATTTCCACGCTCTAGCTTTCTTGGTGTAAAATTTGATGTTTGTGTGCTTGTCATCACTTGAAAACCTAACAACTAATTCACATGATTAATTTTGATGATTTTTAGGACATCACTATCCTTGGCAAAATTTGTTGACCCTTTTTGTGAGCTTTTTTCCCACAGACATTTTTTGTAGACAATTTTCTCATAGACAAAAGTCTATGAGAATCATCTCAGCCCCTTGTCCTTTCCTTTCATGCTCTCTATCTTTTCTTTATGCTGGTGCCCTTCCTTTGAATTCCTTCAAACTTTTTGTCTGAAGGAATTCCTTCGGACAAAAGTCCGAAAGAATTTGGCCTAAAAAAAATTCTAAAAACTTACCCTTCAGCTACCTTTGAAATTCTCCTTGCCCTCCACAAGGGATTTTTTGAATCATAATTTCCCTCTACAAAGGCACCTATCCTTGGCTTTGGGCTGCCCCTTTGAACCAAGCTGTTGAACTGACCCATTGAACCAAAATTGGTTCAACGGTTCAATCAGTTCAATGGTTCAACATTGCACGCTAAGCCTTTGTTGAACCAAGTCTTTGAACCATTTGCTTGAACCACTCATTGAACTATTTTCTTGAACCACTCATTGAATTGTTTGCTTGAACCACTCATTAAACTATTCACTTAAACCAACCCATTAAACCAAAATTGGTTTAATAGTTTAATGGTTCAACACTACACGCCGAAGGCATTGAACCAAAGGTGTTGAACCAAGTGATGAACTAAAGGTGTTGAACCAAGCCGATTGAACCAAGTGATGAACTGAAGGCATTGATCCAAGCCGATTAAACCAAGTGATGAACTCATTGATTGAACCAAGTGATGAACTGACGCATTGAACCAATTCAACAGTTTAAAGGTGCTAACTCTTGGAAAGATTATGTCATTGAACTACTCTTCTGACCTTAAGGAAAAGTGCTTTCTGAACCATTTTAGCCCTCTTTCCTTATGAATTCCTTTAGACAAGAGTCTGAAGAAGCTTTGCAAATACTTGCACTCTCTGAACTGGTCCTTCATCTGTCAAAGATTACACCTGCAGAGTCTGTAGAAATTCTTGGACTTGTGCAAAATCCTGAAATGAATTAGCCTAAAACAATAGAGGAAGAAGGGGATCAATATTTTGGCCTGTTAGACTAAAATATGGTCAATAAATTTATGACTCCTAGGGGAAGCATGCCTGCTATGCTTAGAAGTCAGATGCCTCAAAATCCATTGGGCACGGGGTCAGATTGTAACTTAAAGATCAACAATAGCTCTGATAAATCTAGAACCAAACATGAAGATTTACCTCAAAAGGAAACAAAACACACACAAAGCTAAGAAAAATACTAACATGTGCAAAAAGCACTTAGGGAAAATATGAGAAAAGAAAGGAAAATATATATATGATGGAGAAGGGACTCAATGGTAATGCTTAAGATGTATCCCATTAACTGGGATATACAATTCTTCACCATCCAACCTAGAGAGTTGGAATGCATTATGCTGCTTACACTGAGTGATTACGTATGGGCCACTCCATAGGGCATCAAATTTTTCATGTTTTCTAGGCTTATCTCAGTCTTCATCCCATTTCAAGACAATGTCTCCTTCAGAGAAACCTTTTGATGAAGATTTCTTGTCAAAGTGTCTCTTCACTTACTGTTGGTAGCTAGTCATAGAAGCCATAGCCTGGTCCCTTGCCTCTTGGAGTTCCACCAGCTTGCATAATCTAAATTCCATGTTATTTCCTTCTTCTAATTGTAGCTAGCAAGTGAGATCCAAGGCTGGTAACTCAAGCAAAATGGGGAACCTAGCTTCCCTTCCATAAACGAGCGTGTATGGTGAGTTGCCAATTGCCCTCTTCGAGGTGACCCTATCTACCCATAGGGATATTTTCAACTTGGCATGCCAAGTCCTTTTATTTTCCTCCATGGTCCACTTGATGATCCTGATTAGGGTCTTATTTGTAGACTCAACCAGTCCATTCCCTTGCGGGTAGTAATTGGATGAAGTGTTGAGATATATACCATATCTCAACACCCATTCACTTGGTTTGGTTCCCAAAAAATCTAACTCATTATCTAAGATTATGGTTGCTAGAACCCCGAACCTCACCACCAGGTCTTCATAGAAATCTAGGACTGCACTTTCATTTGCCTCTTTCAGAGCAACAGCCTCTACCCATCTTGTGAAATAATTTGTGGTGGTCAGGACCCACTTATGTCCAACACTGGAGGGAGGATTAATCATCCCTATGAAGTCCAAGCTGCATTGCATAAATGGCTGTAAAAAAAGTGCACACTTTTGGTACTTTCTTACCCAAGCATGGGCGTCCCTAAAAAGAGTAGGCCAGAAATAGCCAGGTCTCATTATTCTTGCTATAGTAGTCTTAGGAGCAAAATGACCACTGACTGGTCCATCATGGAACTCAGACATCACCTTATCAGCCTGACTCGAGTCCAAGCATCTCAAAAAGACTCCTAAGAGATCCTTCTTGAACAACACTCCATTAATCTAAGCATAAGGGAGACACTGGAGTCTGAAATACCTTCTCTTGGTCCTATCAAGTGAGTGCGGGCACCCACTAGTGAGAAGGAAATGCCTCACATCTGATGTCCAATCCTTCATGATAGCTGGTTCTTTTGCTATAGCTACATCAAGGATTAGCAGACTATCCTCCTTTTGCTACTTAAATTTTGCAGTGAGGTGTTCACACAGGCCTCTCCCTCTTACTAGTTTGGTGATCTTGGTATCTACATCATATTCCATCACCTTAGTGATCCACCTTGCTCTTTTCTCATTTAGATCTCAGTTGATCAAGAAATCCTTGATGTCAGGATGTGGAACCATGAGGTGGATTCTGCTATTGGATAGCATGTGTCTAAATTTGTTCAGACTCCATATGACTGCCAAGACTTGCTTTTCCACATAGGTGTATCTAACCTCAAAACCTTCTAGGCCTTGGCTAAAAAATGCAATTGGTTTCTCAAGGTTATCATCACTTGCTTGGGTAAGCATGGCGGAGATTACCTCTTCATTGCTGAAGGTGTAGAGGTTAAAATCTTTGGTGAAGTTAGGGCTAATCAAAGTAGGAGTCTGGGCTATGGCCTACTTGATTTATTCAAAACTATATTTTCTCTATATTTTCCATGTGAACTCCTCACCCTTTCTTAGCATTGAGGTCAATGGCTTGACCATCTCTACAAAATTTGGGATAAATCTCCATATGAAATTTATCTTACCGAAGAAGCTTTGTAGGACTTTCTTGTGCTTGGGTAAGGACAGCTCCAGGATGGAGTGAACTCTTTTTGGATCAATAGCCAGACCTTTCAAAGAAATAATGTGACCAAGGAGCTTTCCCTCATAGACAATGAACACACATTTCTTAGGATTGAGAGAGATACCAAACTCTCTACACCTCTCAAAGATTTGCCTGAGGTGTTTCATGTGTTGGCTCACTTCTTTGGAGAAAACTATCGCATCGTCAAGATATACCAGAGAAGTCTTGTTTATCAGGCCTTGAAAGGCCATGTCCATAGCTTGTTAAAAAGTGGTACTAGCATTAGACAGTCCAAAAGGCATTTTCCTATAAGCAAACATTCCCCACTTGGTTTTGAAGGCTATTTTGTGCTGGTCATAGTTTTGCACCAAAATCTGGTTATATCCTGAATATCCATCCAAGAGGGAGAAACGCTCACTGCCTGTCACCATCTGAAGGATCTGCTCCATGCTTGGGAGAGGATAATGGTCTTTCAAAGAGACTTTATTGAGATCTCTAAAATCGACGCACAGTCTGATCTCTCCATTCTTTTTCTAAACAAGATCAAGATTTGCCAGCCAAGAAGAGTGTTTGATTGGAAATATTATTTTAGACTCAATCAATTTGGTGAGCTCCTTACGCATGAGAGGCTCAATCATTGGGTTGATAAGCTTCTACTTTTTCTTGATTGGTTAGGCACCTTCTTCTAGTTCAATGGTATGTTGGGCTAAGCTCAGATCAAAACCCTTCAAATCACTATACTCCGAAGCAAAGATATCGGCAAATTCTTGGCATAACAAGATGAAGGCCTACCTTTCCTAGTTTGTGCACACTTTTCCAAGTGCAAGCAGCTTGTGTTTGAATATTTCTACCTTCTCATAGTGCTCCTCCTTTGTTGCAATGCACACCTTGTCACTTCTCAATTGGTCATCTCCATTGAAGTTACTCTCTAGAGTGACCAAACCTTTGGGGAGCTTATTGTTCTTCAACTGAACAATTTGGCTGCCATATTGCTGCTATAATTTTGCCTAGTTTTTTGTAGTTAATTCTGATTCTTCTTGCAAAAAAAGTGCTATTTGTTGATCACTATTTAAAACCTACCAGTTGGTGATGTTGTCAGGTATAGAAGGCTGGATCACTACTTTCAAGTGACATGAGCTATGGTCTCAGCCTATTTCCTTAGCAATATCGAACTGGGCACCAACTACTACCAATCTATTTGCTTTCTTGTTTTGTTCTCTAGGGATGGAGTTAATGTTGAAAGTGCATAAATTTTCCACTAAGTCCCATACCCTATGTTTTTATGACTTTAGTAGAGAATTCTTTGTCAAATTCTGGCCTCTGACTTGGTTGACAATCAGCTCACTGTCACCAAACACTTCTAGCTCTTTGATCCCTCTTTTCCTCGCCCACTCCAAGCCATGGATGAGAAATTCATATTCTACAGCATTGCATGTGCAAGAAAATTGGAACTGGAAAGCTGAAAAATACCTCTCTTTTGAAGGAGAGACCAGCACTGCTCCACCACTAGCTCCTAACTTACTCCTTGAACCATCAAAGAACAACTGCCATTGACCTAAGCCTTCCTTGTTGGCTTTCATCAAATTTGGTACAAAAGTACCCTCTTCATGCATGCAATAAACTCCAAGGCCTACCTCCTCTATGAATTTGTAAGGATCATGCTCAAATTTGTCACTTCTCCACTCATCTAAGAGCAGGTATGCAACTCTTTCAAGGGCAGAGGATGAAGATTGGTCTACTTAGAACTCCTCCTAGTCAATGATGGTGTAGCTGACATTTGCTACCTTTAGTGAGTAAGGTTCCAGATGATCTCTGTGGAGTGGCTCGGATTCAATCTTGACTTTAGTCCCATACTTGGTTCTAAAAACTAGATAAGACCAATTTACTACTAAGTAGCCACCTATCTTGGCTGTAAAATCCCTGGATAAGTAGATGGCAAAGTAGGGAGGGACATATACCACTGCCACATCATGAAGAACTGAGAAAGTCAGGCAAGCATGCAGTGTCAAGCTCAAACCTCTTACCACCCCAATTATCTTTGCTGAGGTTCCATCCAGCTGTAGAATTCCCTTGGTCATTTCTTCATACTTCAAGCCCAACTTGTCAGCTATGCATTTGGGCATCACCGAGGTGTGTGCTCCACTATCAATGATGAAATTATGCACCAAGAAATCTCCTATGACCAAGGACACATAAAAAGGAGGAACCTTCTCTTCCTTCTGGGTCTAACCTAAGGTGGAAGGCTATCCATTCATCATCAAAATGTTATCAGCTTTTGCTAGGACAACTCGTTCATCTAGTTCATGCAATTCTTTTCACAACATGTCTTTTTGCCCTGGTATTGACAGTGAATCCCACAAGGAGATGTTCATGTGCATCTTCTTCATCTAGTCAACCATGTTGACTCAAGGGTTGAGTTCCTTCAAAATTTATTTAGAATTATTTATAGCCTGAGATGCAGGTCGAAGAGTAGAAGGAACAACTGACGGCCTAGAGCTTGGGACTTTTTGATTTGCATGTGATGAAGAAGGCATTACTGATGCCTGGGCAGTAGCCTGAGCTTCTTCCATTGCCCTTCTTTTGAATCTTGTGTTGGTTGCAACACAATCAACCTGATTTTCTGTAGCACCCACATAATTTATTGAATAGAATTCTCCTTCTAGATGGTTCATGAGGGTGGAGTCAGGCTGGGCCTGACTGCTACTCATGCTGGGTTGCATTGGAGCCTCAAAGACTTGGGAATGAGAGGCTGCCTGATTTTCGTGTACATTTGGTTAATAACCCATCATTTCATTTATATAAATAACCTGTTCTTGACCATATCCCATGGTTGAACAACTTGGTTGTTCCTGCACCAGATTGTTTTGAACGGGCACCATGACCTTAGATGATGAAGGGGTACCTAGGTTGTAGCCATGAAAGGGTTTGGTCTGAGTAAGATAACCTTGTCCTTGATTGTAATTTTGGAAAGGGGGTATAGGAGCTTGGCCATACTGCTGGTATCCTTGATTTGGTCTATTTCTTTGAGCTTGCTGCCTTTTAAGAGCCACAAGTTCATTTGACATACTTTGCAACAGACACTTTACTTCATGAAGCTCATTGGATGGAGTGGCATCTAGTTTCTCTATGCTAGGTAGAGGAGCTAATGTGGGAGTAGTGGTTTGAATTGGAGGTAGCATTTCAAAGAAAAGTGGCATATGGAGTCTAGGGGCTATTTTCCCAGCCTGCACTAAGCAATTTTTAGCTGCTATAGCTATATCATAGGTAGTAGGCAGCACATGTCCTCCCATGGATTGTATCATAACAGTGATATCACTGTTCAATGCTCTTAAATAATACAGGAAATCATAGCTAGCAGTTGGTCTTGCCAGAATGGGGATTCTATCCTATGTCTTTTGAAACTGAGTGTTGAAATCCTACATGTATTCATGTGGGGCTCTTTTCATGGTAGTCAACTACTCAACAAGTGAGAGGTGGTCGCTCTTTTCCCCAAAATGGTTCATCAAGTGAGTACCCAATTTATTCTAGGAACAGATTGAATTTATAGCCAAAGTCCCATACCAGTCAAGAGCTTTGCCCTTGAGAGATAATGCTAGCAATCTGATTGCAATATTTTCCTTAGTGATATTGTGAATATTGCAGAGGTTAGCAATATTTTTGATGTGCTCGATGACTATAATGGGCCCCTCTCCATCAAAATAAAGCACATTTTTGAGGGCTGCTCTTGGAATTGGGTCATAATGTGGGAGATTCAAGGGACTCTAACCACAAAAAGTGACAAAGGGTAATGCCATAGCTGGGATGGGATGTAATTACAGCTCTGCTGTGTATGCATTCCTTACAATAGGTCTGGCAAGGTGGTTCACTGAATAAGGATGGGTCATTTCAAACCTTAGTCTTTTTTCCGAGTTCAAAGGCAGTTCAACAAATTCAAAAGGGACACCCTTAGAAGCAGACCATGTGGTGACTTTAGGCATAGGAATTCAGACTGGTCTTTGATTAGGAAATGAAGTTCTTACCAGTGGAGTCATCAGATGCTGAAAATAGTTGATTTGTTATAACATGACCAGCATCAATCCTAAAACTTTACTGAGTGTAAAATTGAGTCCCATCAGGTGTGCCAAAAATTGTTGATGCAGTGGATTGCACCTGGGGCAGGAAGCCAAGTTCCTTCCACACGTCAAATTGGAAACTCCCCTCTTACCTGTGGGACTGGCAAAGCTAGAGGGGAGAGTCTCTAGGTAAGGGCTAGCTCCCTTTGATGCATCTAAGTTGTTCCAATAAATGCTAATATAGGTATATAGATATATAATGGGGGGATAAAAAAGAACAAGGATTACAGGAAAACAAAACTACTCTAAAAGGGGTGATGCACCAAATGATTTGACCTTCTCACACTCACACTTGAAATCAGACAAACACATACGTACACTTCAAATTGGCAGAAGGGTCAGGTTGTAGTAAGCTTAACAAGGAGGCTTTAATGGAACACACAAAAGACAGGGACTCACCAAAGGTGCTATATAAAGGCACACTATATAGTAGTTTCTTCTATCTCTACACTTCTAAATATAGCTCTCCTTGTCACCTACAAAATGGCACCTTATAGACACTAGGTATGTTGGTGTTGAACCTGTGGAAGCATCAAGAAGCAATGACTAAACACAAACTGACACTCAGACATATACAAAGATATCTAACCAGAATAGAGGTAAAAATGTGTTTATTAATTTTAGGTGAAAATTTGCTAGGAATTTGCCTTACAAAATGTGGAAGATCCTTTTCAAATGACAAGTCTACAATATATAGAGGAAGAAAGGAGGCCTTTTGGCACCCTTTTTACAAGTGACCCATGTGCTTCTCGAGCATTGGGATGAGGAAGCCACCTGAAGATAATGCTATGTCAACTCCTATTAGGATTTGAAATTATGAACCACCCAGTTTGCCTGCTCATCAATGCATATTGAATAAAAAATAGGTCACACCGTTCACTGTTGGTGCCTCTTGATGATCGCATGGTAGGTATTGTGTCAACCACTAGAATAACTTCTTGAATTGACACTTTCCTATGCCACTTGGATCACTTCATCTAATTTTGTGCTTGGCCATTTTTCCTCCTCTGTCTCCTTCATCCCTCGAGCTATATTTTGCTACTCCTTTGGCTCTTTGGCTAAGAGCGCATCTACTTCTGACACGTGTCACGATTCGCTACTTTGAAACTTAGGAGACACTTTGAAATGTGGATAGCAACACATGGCAGCTTCTACCGAGCTGATAATGGGGTGTGGCAGCATCCACTTATCTCAGAGGGTCCTTTGAGAGTCAGGTAGAGGTTGACATGTGGTCGCTTCCACCTATTCTTTCCACTTAACTTAGAGGCTTTGGAAATATTTCTTGAGATTTCTGTGGAAGGCAACATGTGGCTACTTCCATAGAACCTTTAGCTTCCTTAGAAAAACCTTAGGGACCCTTTTTTGGTTCTCATGGATGCTGACACTTGTCGGCTTCTATCAAGCCTTATAGGGAACACGTGGCACATTCTGATACTCCTAAAAAGCATGTCAAAGTCTTGCATGGTTGCCACTTGGTGCCTTCCGTGCTCTGTCTTTCTTGGTGTAAAATTTGACATTTACACACCTGTCATCTCTTGAAAACCCAATAGATAATTTGTGTGCTTAATTTTGATGGTTTTCAGGACGTCACCATCTTTGGCAAAAAAATTTGGCCCTTTTCTGTGGGTTTTTTTCCTGTGAACATTTTTTGCGAACAATTTTCCTATAGACAAAAGTCTATGAGAATTGTCTCAGCCCCTTATCCTTTCCTTTTGTGCTCTCTAGCTTTTCTTTATGATGGCACCCTTCCTCCAAATTCCTTTAGACTTTTTGTTCGAAGGAATTCCTTTGGATAAAAGTCTGAAAGAATTCGGCCTCAAACAAAATTCTGAAAACTTACCCTTTGGCTGCCTTTGAAATGCTCCTTGCCCTCCATAAGGGCTTTTTTGACTCAGAGCTACCCTTCACAAAGGCACCTATCCTTTGGCTTTGGGATGCCCCTTTGAACCAAGCTGTTGAACTGACCCATTGAACCAAAATTGGTTCAACAGTTCAATCAGTTCAATGGTTCAACATTACGCGCTGAGCCTTTGTTGAACCAAGCCTTTGAACTATTTGCTTGAACCACTTGTTGAGCCATTTGCTTGAACCACTCATTGAACCATTCACTTGAACCAACCCATTGAACCAAAATTGGTTCAACGGTTCAATCAGTTCAATAGTTCAACACTGCACACCGAGCCTTTATTGAACCAAGTCTTTAAACTATTTGCTTGAACCACTCATTGAACAATTTGCTTGAACCACTCATTGAACCATTTGCTTGAACCACTCATTGAACCATTCACTTGAACCAACCCATTAAACCAAAATTGGTTCAATGGTTCAACACTGCGCACTGAAGGCATTAAACTAAAGGCACTGAACCAAGCAATGAACTGAAGGCATTGAACCAAGCCAATTGAACCAAGTGATGAACTGAAGGTGTTGAACCAAGCTGATTGAACCAAGCAATGAACTCACTGATTAAACCAAGTGATGAACTGACACGTTGAACCAGTTCAACAGTTCAAAGGTGCTAACTCTTGGAAATATTATGTCATTGAACCACTCTTTCGACCTTAAGGAAAAGTGATTTTTGAACCATTTTAGCCCTCTTTCCTTATGAATTTATTCAGACAAGAGTTTGAAGAAGCTTTGAAAAAAATTGGACTCTCTGAACTGGTCCTTCATCTGTCAAAGATTACACTTGCAGAGTCCGTAGAAATTTCTGGACTTGTGCAAAATCCTGAAATGAATTGGCCTAAAACAATAGAGGAAGAAGGGGAATGATATTTTGTCCTGTTAGACCAAAATATGGTCAACACCTGCTCTTCCCCTTCTTTCTCAATTTGCCCCTTTGAGGTCCCAACATGACCTTTTTTTCCCTTAGACACCCATTTACTACTTGGGTGTGCCTATTCTATAGCTTCTTCTACTGTGCTGGTGTGGGTGCTAGGTGCCTCTACTATCTTGGTTTTAATGGGTTCTACATCTGCAACAACCCTCTCTTCTTTTTCCTTTTTGGCTTTCTCCCTTTAGGCCCTTTTCATTTTTGACTTCCTCTTCTTGATGGTTGTGGTGCTCTTCTATTCTTTGGCTTTTATATCCTTAGCCTCCACTCGATAAATTTTGGCTTGAGATATGCCCTTGGCCCTCATGGCCTCTCTCTTGTGGTAAAAATCTAGTACTATATCAATGTGATCCTGATCCAATCCCATGTCTTTCCATTTTTCTTCAACTCTTCTTCAGTTGGTGCACTTGATGGTCCCACTTATTCAAGTGTGGAAATAATGTTGCCTTTGAGAACCTCATGCACTTCCACCTCATTAGGCTCTTCATCTGTTCCTCATTCCTTCCTTTCTTTTTTCCTCCCTTTTCGCTCTTATGATTTGCATTTCTCCCCTTCTCTCCCATGCTCCTCAACCTCAACTTTCTCAATAGATTCTTTTGACATCTTAGCCATTGTCAATTTTTCCTTTCTCTCCTCTGACTACTGTGCCTTTTGGATATCATCATCACTAAGGCTAATTTTCTTCCATCTCCTCATCTTATTCTCCAATTCACTTTGAGGGGGTGGAGAGGGGTTCTGTTCACTTGAAAAGGAGTCATCTTCCTTGAGCATAATGTATACACCCTTCCTAAATGTTTCTTCCTACATCTCTTCTTTTATGTCTGACAAGGTTACTGTCAGTACCACAATAAGAACCTTCCCCTTCCCCTTCTCCTTGGTGTTAGGGGAAGTCTTTGGTGTGAATCTCACACACTTCTTTATGAAGGTAGGAGAGGATTATTCTTTTGAGGTGATATTGATCCTTATTCACTACTCTATCTCTTCCAAAGTCTCCCCCTTCTGCTTCTTAGGAGAATTCTTCTTCTCTACTACCACTAAGGTCCCTTCATCACCGATCTGGATAGGGGTATCATCACATTACAAAATAATTGGACCCTTCTTCTTTGGATTCATCTCATAGTAGAGCCTATGGATGTGCCCAACTATGGTCACCTCTTAGAGAGGATGGATATCAGTGTGATTTAACTCATCCTCTTCATCCTCAGTGGCCTTCCCATTTGTGTAAATGAACTAGCACCTCATCTTGCACCTCTCCATATCCAATTACTTTACTAGAATGTCTAATTATTGTGCATTGGGAATATATCATAGTGCATCCTTGAAGTATCTTTCTAAGAAGGTGTAGTGGATTTTTAGCCACCCCAAAAATTTTCCATCAACTAGAACCAAGTGCACTACATAATAGTGCTACATTATGGAAAAGGTTTCCTTTCTAGCCATGCTTTGAGGGAGCCCCTAAGGGATGCACCACTCTATATTGAAGGTCTATATGTACATCTTGTACCATCCCATGATGTGAGTCTTCTATTTTGCATTGAAAGAGAAGGGACTTATGAAGTTTTTGTACTTCTCTTTGAGGAGTCATTGTGCTCTAGAAAGACCTAGATGTTGCCCTCATCCCCATCTGGAATTATAATCTCTTTCATGATAATGAGAATGAAAATACATCCCCACCTAAATGTCCCTTTTGCCTTGTGGCACTCCTATGTATTCTTCACAAATTCATCGGTGATGAATTTGGAAATATTGAACTACACACCCTACACCATGTGATAGGTGATGAAAATATATGTCGTAGTCACATCAATCCATCAATTACCTAGGCATAGTTTGGCACTTATGAGGCATGCCACTGCCCTTATGTTGGGGTCCTTGCATTCCTTGATGGGGAACATGAAACCCCCCTTGAAAAAAATTAGGAGCTATGTTATGTGCTCTACCTCTTCATCATCATCCATCATCTGATGGATGTCTTTACCAGTATCTAGAATCTTGATTATTCTCTTTATCAATTGTGCTAAAATATTCATGGGCCTTCCTACAAAGTAAATGTAGCCTTCATGGATGCATGAGAGTAGGAATTGTACAAGATCCTATATATTTTTAAAGAATGGCAACTCATAAAGTTGAGTTTCATAGGAAGCTATCAATTTGTCTCAGATCAAGATGTCAAATAGGGCATCCCATTGTGCCATCTTCCACCCTATGTCCACCATCCAATCTTGCATAAGGTTTTGTAAATGAATGGACGTGTGGTGGTTATATTATTTTAACTAGTAGGTGTGTGAAAAAGAGTACCAATCCTCCCTTATCACAACCTATAGAGGGAACTACATTACTTAGTAAGACATTTTGGTGAACATCTTAATGTCCACTTATGCCATACTCACTGCTTCCACTCATTGCACTATGGTTTTTAAAGTGTCCATTTTGGGCACCATACATGCCCATTTTAGGCAATATATGTGCCCATTTAAGGTCCTTTTGTACTTTCTCAAAGCTTGATCCCTTTGATTTCTTCACCATTTTGGACCTACTAGAGTTGAAGCAAGGTAGGTGTAATTTACTGAAGCCTCGAATGGTGATGGTGCTTCTATAGTCATAGGATCTGTGACTCTTCCCTTGGATCTCAAGCTTTTCTCACCTTTAATGTTGGCCTAAAAATAAATTCACTTTTCTAACTATTTGATTTCTTTAGAATCCTCTCTCCACACTTCTCTAAATCAATCTTACTATGAGCATAATCCTTCCTAGTATGTAGTCAGTCACTCTTAGTGCCTGAAAGCACTCAAATTCTCATTGGTATAGGGTTTTTGTAGTTTAGCACTTTGGTTTTCACTTAGGTTTGCTCTAAGTCTTAAGTTAGTATAAAATTTGTAACCTAAGCAAGTCTACCACTTGTTATTTTATACCTTTTCCTTATCTTCTATCATTAACACAAGTGATTTTATGGTATGGTGGTGCCTAGATTTCTTGGATTTCACAAAATTTGTGAAATATACAAAAATCCTTTGTCATCAATACATTAAATGCATATCTTTGTGCCTCTACCACCACTTTATTGAATGTCTCTAATGATAATTTGGTGAAGTTATTTTTATTTCAAGTGGTCACTTCATGCTCAAATCTAGGTAGATGCCAGTTGTCTTAGATGATTCTTATCCTATGCTTGTTTACTTGGTATGACATTTGCCTTCGTTATGGAAACCTGGGTGTAGTACCTCATATGCACGTGATTCAACCTCCTCGATTCCCCTTTTTATTCTTGATGTGCATCCATTTCAAGTACACTTCTCTATTTTGGTTAGTTTATCCAACTTTAAAATTCACTCGATAGAGGTGTTTGTTAGCCAACCTTTCCTCTATTTTTGTGTGACTTCAATTGCCAATTGTGCCAATACTCTTATTTTGTCAAGTTTGTTTAATCGATAAAGATGTTCTCCGAGTCTTCCCTCATCCCCAATCTATTTTATACGACAACTCTTATACTTGGTATTAGATATTATATTGGGACGATGAATTCTTAACTGTACATCTATTGGAAAGGCATATGGTTGGTAGTGACTTTATAGGTTGTTTTGTTGGCCCATAGTTTCCCATGCATATTATCCTCCCAATCACTTCCTCATATACAGCATGACTTTTGAATGACTTATATCAATAATTTGTTCATCAATTCTACTTGGTCAATGGCGTGTGGCCAGTATGGGCTTGATAAAGAATGAAAAATTTAGAACTCTGAAGTCATCAACTAGATCACATGGTTGACCAAATTGCTCTCTTTGTCCCTTGTGAATTGTGTTGGGATCCCAAATCTTGTAACCACTTATTCATATATGAACTTAGTTGTGCTTAGGGAACTTTTTATGGTAATGATATGGGTTTTTCCCATTTAGTTACATATTCAGTGGCCACCATAATATAATTGCAATAGTGAACATTACTTGTTTTTAAAGGCTCGATGAAATTCAAGCCCCATCTTTCCAAAAAAATCTATGGTTGTAACAACCAAATAAAAATGAATGCTCTTTGTAAGGCTTCTCAATACACAGGTGTCACATTCCATCACCCCCTCCTTTGCATCATGGTGCAATGTTGGCCACCAGAGTCCCACCAATAGAACTTTCCTTATGGTAGCATTATGTTCTATGTGGCATTTAGCTGGTCCTTCATGAGCTTCAATGAGTACATTTCTGATTCCTCATTTAGTACACATTGATGCAAGACATGGTATAAAACCATCATATTTAATAACCCTTTTATTAATTGGAGTGTTCAAGATTTTGACGATAACTAATTATTATTGGTGGGTTGCATATCCTTTGGAAAAGATGGTGAGGATAAATAATACTCAATATTCTCATACCATGATAGCACATTAAAAATTTGGAATAAATTGGCATCTGTGACATCTTCATTACCTCCTTTTGTTGGTTTTCTTGATTTTATTTGAGAGAGTTCATCAGTAATAACATGAGATTTCCCTGGTTTAACAATAATAGTGAATGTGAACTCTTGTAACAACATCAAATCCCTACTTATCTTGCCTTGAATGATTGGCTTGTTGACTAAATACGATAGTGTCTGATGGCCCACATAAAAAATGAATGGGGTTGCCAACAGATACACTAAAACTTTTGTGCTTCGTATACCATCCGTAAGGCTTCACATTCTGTGGTGTTGTAATTCTTCTCTACTTTGGAGAGAAGTCTAATGGCAAAGAAGGCTAGGTGAGAGATGTTTGCATACTATTCTATTATACCTTCACTACTATCAGTTTAACCTCTTATGAGTCTCTTCCCCTCTTCCTTCTTTGTCTCCTTATGACCTATTATGCTAGCCACACTTTACTCATACTTTATCACCCTAGCCAATATAGTCAATTTTCTACATGTTTGTCCCTATAATGTATTACCCCAACCAATATAGTTCAGAGTCTACATGTGGCTTTTGTATTGTATTGGGACTAACTATATGGTTCTAGGTCATTGAATTTTGTTCTACTATATCTACCTAGTAAATACAATATGATTAGAGTTTCATATGTTTTCTAGGTTTGGAGCCGTATAGATAGGGTCATATTTATGATTACCAACATAGAACATGCATTTGCTCTACTTGCACTCTCATTTTTGGCCTTAAGTAGGAAAAGGCAGAGTTAGAGGTTAAAGTCATATTTTTATAGACGTCTAGTCTTACTCAAAGTATTTGAATCTCAATAGGAGTAGTTGAACCAAGGAGGTGCCCTATAGTCTTTAGACTTCCAACTAAGGACATCTATATCTTCATCCATGTGATTCGAGGTCTTCACCTACAACATTTTTTGCAAAGTTATATTAATGCCAAGGAGGGGATTGATGTGTTGATAAATCAATCCAAGGTAAGTATATTTATCTATATTGTTCTTCCTTTTATTTAGTTAGTAGATAAATATGCCTTGTTTATTAATAGCTTGTTTTTTGTTGTCCTCATTTAGTTTCTCCTTATATCGAATATGTTAGTATATTATAGGGCTCCCAAGCTTACCATTACAATTAACCGTTGTGGCATTTATATCTTGTTTAGTTTAGTGTTATTTGCTATCTTAGATCTAGGTTATCCTTGTTCATTAGTTCTTTGCATGTAGTTTCCTTATTGTATCCTTGATACCCCTTTTGTCGTAACCATTGCTATTATTGATTCTATCTTGAGACTTGGTTAGACTCCATATACCATATCTTATGCTTAGGTTTAGACTTTGAAATCATATACCCTTGATGTTGAGTGTGGATTACAATCTATGAGATCTACAACTACCCCTAGGTTATGTCTCTATTTTCAAGTATACAAAAACTTTAGTTTGATTTCTTGTTTATGTTCTAGTCTATAGAGAGAGGATTTTTGAGTTAGTCATCCTTGCTTGTGCATACACAACCCTAGTGTAATATAGAATACAACTGATATAAAAATTAAACAATTAAAGTACGGTGATTTTTTTGTGAACATTGAATGCATTTTTTATGAAAATGATAACTTTCAAATTGTATTTTTTACAATTGTAACTTGTTTTTTTTTCTGACGATAATTGTATGCTTATATTCTCAACCGAGGATTTGACATAGTTTAATGCTTGACATAGAAACTTGCAGTGGAGAGAAAATAGAGTGGGGGGATATTAAATAATAAAACTAATGAGTCATTGAGTTTATGAAATAAATAATATGCAGGGATGAAACAACTATGCAAAATGAATGGGTACTAAGGGCTTTGTGTTATAAGGGGAAATGAACATTCAACGTAAACCATAGTAAGATAAAGCTTACTAGGAATTGATACTGTTAAATATAAATTGTATCATGGTATTACTAGGATAATGATTGATAAATATAGTGAGACCATGTTCTCTTAGTGCATTAGTTACACTATTTTTATCTAAGGTGTACGTGAATTTTTTGGCCCCTTTATGTATACGACCAATGCCAATCTTAACAAAAGAATGCATGAATTGAACAATGTCTTATATAATATTTTTGAGATTCCATTTCATAGTGTGGGAGCTTCATGTTGGATGTAAATAAGTTGTATATGCATTGCACTTTCTTACCATGACAATAATAACTTGAATCTCCTTCCACCAATTTCAACATATATGTGAGTTTGACATCTTTTGGTTGATTTTTTCATTCTCTAATTTTTGGATTCCATAACTTTATAGGATTCCTTGCAGACCGATGATGAAATAGATTTTGTAATGTTCTGGAATGCTTTGTTGATTTATGATTATCTGGGTTGATTATTTGTGTTAGATGGATATTGCTTGTTTACAGTATGGGATTGATAGAGAATGAAAAATTCAAAACTCCAAAGTCATCAATTGGATCACATAGTTGACCAACTTTCTCCCTCTGTCACTCGTGACTTGTGTTGGGATCTAAAATCTTGTAACCACTTATTCATATACGAACTTAGTTGTGCTTTAGGAACTTTTGTCTGGTAATGCTCTAGGTTTTTCCCATTTAGTTACATATTTAGTGACCACCACAATATAATTACGACAATGAACATTACTTATTTTCATGGGCTCAATGAAATTCAAGCGTCATCTTTCAAAAAATTCCTACGTTTGTCACAACTAGATAAGCATGAAGTCTCTTTGTAATGGCTTCTTGATACATGTGTCACATTCCATCACCCCCTCTTTTATATCATGGTGCAATGTTGGCCACTAGATTCATGTCAATAAAACTTTCTTTGTAGTAGCATTAGGTTCCATGTGGAATCTAGCTTGTCCTTCATGAGCTCTAGTGAGTACATCTCTGATTTCCTCTTTTAGTACTCATTGATTCAAGACATGGTCTAGAACCATCTTATTTAATAACCCATTTATTAATTGTAATGTTCGAGCTTTTGATGACAACTACTTCTTATAGCAATCTATATATCCTTTGGAAAGGATGGCGAGGATAAATAATCCTCAATATTCTCATACCATGATGGCACAATAACAATTTGGAATAAATTGGCATCTTGGAAATCTTCATTACCTCCTTTTACTGCTTCTCTTGATTTTATTTGAGAGAGTTGATCAGTAATAACATGACATTTCCCTGATTTGACAATAATATTGAATGTGAACTCTTGTAACAATATCAACCCCTACTTAGCTTACCTTGAATGATTGGTTTGTTGACTAAGTATGATAGTGCCTGATGGCCCACATAAGAAATGAATGGGTTACCAATAGATACATTGAAACTTTTTTACTTCATATACCATCTGCAAGGCTTCACGTTCAGTGGTGTTGTCATTCTTCTCCACTTTGGAGAGAAGTCTACTGGAAAAGAAGGCTAGGTGATCCAACCTTTGAGATCCTATTAGCACTAATATTGCCCCAATAACATAATTGGAAGTGCCAACATGAGTGTGAAACTCTTTTCCCCAGTCTAGGTACACAAGTATAGGGGAGCTTATTAATCAAATATTCAACTATTTAAATGCATCCTCTTGTTCATTTGACCATACAAATGTAGTTCCTTTTCTGTTGAGAATGTCTAGTGGGTGAGATACTTGAACAATTTTTTTAATGAACCATCGGTAATATTTGACATGTCCCAAGAAGGATTATACTCTAGGTGATGTCTTTTGGTTCCTCCATTTCCACCATTATCCTTATTTTTTTTGGATCGGTATTCAATTCCATTTTGCATACTATGTGACCAAATAACTTACCTTGTGGAACCATGAATTGGCACTTTTTTGGATTTAGAGCCAACATTGTTGTTTTGCATCATCTCATGCATTCTGTTAGGGCCCGTTGGCAATAGTCTTGACTGATATATATTGACTAATCATCAAGAAAATCCTTAAAGTTACCTATGTCCATCTTGTCAAAGATGTCCAGTATGATCCACTAGAAGATGGCCAAAGTGGTGCGAAGTCTGAATGGCATTCGGTTATATGCATAGACTTCATATTCCAATATAAATTTGGTATTCATTTTATCTTCATTCACAATGCTAATTTGATTGTACATGAAAATCCATCCATAAAGGAGTAGATCTCATGACTGACTACTTCTTCCAATATAAATTCCATAAATGGGATTGGGAATGGGTATTTGAAAGTAACCACATTTAGACTTTTGAAGTCAACACATCCTTATCTATTCCAACTCCTTTAGACTAATTATTATTGGTTATGCCCATTCACACTTGTCTTTAATTTGAAAATAATTTTGGATTCCAACATCTCCTCAATCCTTTCTTGGACTTTAGTCACATAGTTCTTGTTCATTCTATATGTTCTTCTTTGAACTGACTGAGCTCTTGATACCAAGGGATTTCTATGTACACACATCTTTGGTCATATCCCCTTCAAATCTTTCTAGGTCCAAACAAACACATATTTGTAATCTACGATCCAAAATGTGGCAGTGTTCAACATAGGGTCCAAGTCATCTCTCATCATAATCATTTGAGGTTCATTATTAGATCCAAGATTTATCTTGATTATGGTTGGTTCTTTGTATTTCATGTCTTGTACCCCTCCGAGTTAGAGAGCATCTATCTTTGGATCAACTACTTGATATTATATGAACTTACCAGGGTAGGTTGGGTCCGATGATAATGGTTCTACTTGATGAATGTTTGTCCTCATGTGCCCAGTTTGTTCTAAACTTTCAAATTGTTTTATCTCCATGATCTTGATGAAGTTGCACCCAAAGTTGAAATACCTTGTAATCCTCCATTTGCCAGTGTAGGATCCCACTCAAGGAGTTTTTTTCATCCTCTGAATACGAGTGTAACTCAAATAATCTCTCCTCATTTGGTTCTACCATGCCTTGGTTTAGATGTTAAGAGTGTTTTTCTTCTGTATCCAAATTTGATGAGTCATTTGATGAGGCTACCTCCTCACTGATTGCTTGGCTCTTAAGATCTATGATGTGCTTCCAACCCATATTCTCGATTGATGTTCCTTTTCCAATTTTTATCCACCTTCATTGTTATTAACCAAACATGGCCCAATAACACATCATATGATTTTTTATTTAACGAGATGATTAGAAAGTTCAATATGAAAGATTGGGTACTAGTAATTACCTTTTAAACCATATTTTCTCCCAAAACCCATAATTTATTTTGATCAACACCTACTAATTGGAAGTTTGGCAGCCAAATGGTGGGCTCTTTGAGACTTTCAAAGTTTCTTCTAAAAGCACGTTTACACTAGAGCTGCCATAAATATAGTATTAGTGAGGTTCAAGCCTAAAATATCTCCATGTGGATGACCATTGGATGTAGAGCTAAGTTTATTGTTAAGAGCATTGGATGAATTACTTGGAATCCTAACCATAGGGGTTCATTAATGGGCTCTCTCTATTTCTCATCCTTCATCATGGTTATCAATGTTCTTCCTTATGACACTAGGGGTGTTTCCCACTTTGTGTTGTGATCATTGTCTTGTATAGAAGTGGTTATAACATTCATGAGTTGAGGAATTATATGTAGGAGATATAATAATAAGATGGGTACAATGCTTTGTATAACTTGTCTTGCAATCTCTACCTGATTTGAATCGACTAGGCATTGTACTTGTATGTTCAATATGATGTCTTTTTTATTTCATCATTTCTTATTCCACCTTGGATCTTACTTCAACCATTCATTCCTTTTCCATACATGGATTGGGGTAGGTTATCTTATTTACTTGGTTTCTAGTGATTGCCATCACCCCTTCATTTATTACATCGATCATATTGATGTTTGCTTGATTCGAGTAGCGAGCATCTTTATGATCTCCAAGTCCACACCATGTCCACGAGTCTGGTGTTGACTTGATTGGTGGGGTAATCCATTTTATAATGGCCCCGCTAGTTGTACTTATGACACTGAACCATCGACCAACCTTATTTAACTGGATGCGGATACCACCTCCCACTATATCATTTTGGGGTCACTTATTATTATGTTGGTTTCTATATTTGCTATGGGAGGCACCTGAGGGTGTTCTCGCATTACCTTGGAACTTTGATGGTGTGGTACATGGTGATGATGGTTCTTCATGGGAATGGAGGGATTGGGCATCCATATTTTATAAACTGTAGGGACAACTTTTTATGACATGGCCAATGACTTGAAAAATTACACAAAATAATCTTATCGAACAATAAGCCTTGGTATGCCATTTTGTTTTATAATCTGTGCACCAAAGATCCTTCCCTTCTTTTTTAAGTTCTTTTTTCAATTCTCTCATCATTCAAAGCATGTGCTTCTAAAGATCTTGAATAGAACATAGTTCCCTATCACTAAAATCAAAGTACTCATCTTCACTTCATCTTCTTGTGTGTGAGGATGATGTTTTATTTTCACTTTCGATGTCCATCACTCAGTTATAGGCATTTGTATATGATGAAGATGGGACTGCAATTTTTTTCTTAGTGAGGGAACTAACCACTCAATAAACCACTATTTTTTATTATATCAACGAGATCCTTATTGAGTTTGTCAAGAAACTCCTTAACTCTTTGATTGTAAACCTGAATTGTTTCATTGTCATCCCTAAGTAGTTTGAATTCCTTTTCAAATGCTTATTGGAGCGTTTACCATGCCATTTCAATTTTTGATGCGTTGGTGTATCGATTGATGGCCATACCCAAAAGGGTTGTTAGGAAGCATATTATTCACATCGATGCATCTATCTGCCGATTGGCAATCCATATGGTGATCCACGTACGATAATGGTGAACCACATATTCAGATCCATCATTGGTAAATTTTGGAAATTTTTGTTTTTCCAGTGATGGGGTTGGGGTACCCATTCTCATGGGTATTGAGGTATTTTACAGTGACCTTATAAACACGAGCTTCCTCCTTAGGATTATTTCCTTTGAATGCTCCTTTACTCTAAACACATCTTTGCACTCAGATCTTCTTTTGGCAATTATCCATATGCTATCTTGCTCACCCTTAGGTTTCTTCTCTATGATCTTTTCCCCCTTCAAGATGTTCTAGTTGTTTCAACTGCTCTGGTGTCTTTCATACCAAATATTCAATCAACAATTCTTTGATCCATTTGATATTAGTTTCATAAGAGGCTTGCCCTTCTTCTTTGAAGAAGTCATCTTTAATCTCTTGATTAGAGGGGGTACTTACCTCTTCTATGGATTTTGTTAGACTTCCCACATGTATCTGAAGTGTTAGGTTTCTAGAAATCTCCTCTTATTGTGTCGTTAAGAGTGGTGGGGGATGTTCTGTTACCTACTCTGGTGTACACTTTAGCTTAGGCTTGGGCTTCAACCTTGGCTAGGGCTTCCATTTTGGCTTCAGCAATTGGTTCCCCACTCTTGTTTTTTTGAATTTTTGTTGCTTGTAACCTCCTTTGTTGTTTTTGTTCCAAGACTTTATTCAATCTTTTTAGTTTGATTCCCTCTATTCTACCAAGTTTTCATTTTTGGTCCCATTTATTTGGGTTTAATGGCATCGATGTTTATCTTTTGATCTTGTTTCCTCTTCATGACTTTGCCTTTGTGTGTGCCTTAGTAGGATTTTTTATCTATGAACCTATCAATCATATTGGGCATAGAGGTTTTGCAATACAATATAGTGCCTAGCAAGAAGTCATGGGAGATGTTCGAGGAGACATTCTATTACTTTTGTAATTTCCAATTTATCCTAGATGTAATTGGGTGTGTTTGGTTATCACTTTCATTTGTTTTCAAATAGACAGGTCCCATAGGGATTGTAAGTATTTAGTGATCTCTTGTTGTTCTTTAATTTTTTAACCGCTTCTTCGATGGGTTAATCTATTAGTTCTCTATGTTGTCATGAATAAAAGTAGTTTCCAATCGGATTGTCAGTTTGACTTACTTCCATACGATTCAAGTTCTTTTAAGGTAAGGAGGCCAAAATGTAGTATAGATAAAGTCTACTGAGATACTAACTAACAACAAGACATAGGAATATAATAATACTACCAAAACATACCATGTACGAGTATCAACAAAATAACAACTTGTATTTCAAAATGATAAGTTTAGTATAATCAATTAGTTTAGGGAGGACTTGATACCCTCACCCTTTCTCTTACAACAACATGCTCCAACTATACAACCACACCGTAAGTTTGGTATTATTTAACTGAAGTCGACTACAACAATAATTAACTAAGAAAACATGTAGCTTTCTTCCTACCTCATTTACAATTTTTGAAAAAGTGATTAAGCATTTCACACTCTCATTTCTCTTATCATCATTTATGAGTTCATGATATTTATACATTTACAATGCAAATTCAGTGAATTTCATATCGTTAAATTTCATTATTTAGTGTTCTTGGTTTTGATGAAGTATGTAATGTCTGCCATGTTTGATTTTTTTAAATTTTGGCAATAAAAATAGAATGGAGTTCAACTGAAATCTCCATTGTCCTTTGCTATACTCAAGCATTTCAAAGTTTTCTATAATCAGGTTTTCGTTTCATTGTCAAGGTGAAGGAATATATAGCCAACTAAAATTTGTCCCCCAAGGCTTGAAAACAAATTGATTATTTTCTTTTGCTTTTTATATGACGCAATATATTCACAATTACATTGAAATGTAAAATTTTAGTGTTGATAATTTGTAGCCATAATTAAATGTAAAATATTCATACTAAATGCCAACGGGATAAGTTTCTCCTCTAGCTTGGGTTAATACATTTTTTTGTAGTTATATTCCTATAAAAAGTGAATTTTTTATATTAATATTGAAAAATAGTTTCAAAATAAGAAAAATCTAAGTGTTGTTAGTAGGAAGTGTCTAAGAACACTGATTACTATAGAATTTCACCAAAATCTTTGGGTTAAAACAGGTATCAACAAAGAATATTGTTCACTAATTGCATGATGTATTGAATTGCCTTCTAGTTTGCACTAATAAGCTCAATTACAATAGCATGGTGAAGAGGAATATAAAGGAGTAGGGGGAGTTAACTCACTAGAGTACTCAAGATGGAACTGAGTGTAACTCAGTATGGAACTCATAAGAGAACTCATAGTGGTACTCAATAGAACTCCACAAGGAACTCTAGGTGGAACTCATCCTCTCACCCACTTAACCTCTTATTACACCTAAGCAAGCTAAAGCTACAAGTGTAATAATTATCCATTTAATAAGTAAATAGAATAATGAATATCCTACACCAACACCCCCCCCCCCTTAAGTATAGCTTAGGTGGGCAGAAAAGAAAATATGGGTCTCGACAACAAACACTGATGAGGTACCCATGTAGAATGCACCTCTCAATAAGTGGAGTAAAAGGAGAAAACCCCATGGGAGTACAATAGTCTCAAAAGAGACAATAGGAAGCAGAGGAGGTGTGACATAAATCTCTGAAGGATCACCAAAAAGACTATGTAGTATGCTCCAAATAGTGCATGGACACTCTGTATGTTCCACATGGTAATGAAGATCCATAGAAACATGAAGTAACAGAGTGGCAAAAACCTTGTCACAAGTATTAGCCCACTTATTGAACCGAACATGATTAGTGGGTGCAAGAATCTGTGCATATAAAAATGGAATACGATTCTTTTGTGTGAGCAAGTGTTCCATGTGAGCACACCACGAAGCATAATTTTCCTTCCCAAGAAGGATCACTAGAGATGAAACAACTCTCCTCATTTGGAATCTCTCAAATGAGGTCGAAATGATCGAGAAAAGACATTAGAAAAGTGCACAACTGCACAATATACTTTGCAATGAACCCCCTAAAACACACTCATGAAATGGACGTCGGGCACAATCGAAAATGCATCCAAATGAGTAATTAGTGCATGATGTACGTTGTAGAAACTAGTGTGGCCCATAACCCCTTGAATATGGCACTTTATAGCTTGAGTACATTTTACAAAAAAAAGTAGACCAATGGAAAGAGGATGAAAAAATATGCACTTTTGAAAAAATTGGTACTCAATTTCGAGTTACCAGTCAAAAGTTATAGAAAAATACTTTTTCCATCATTAATGGCCTATTTAATAAAAATTGCACAAAAAGTTTAAATACTTATCAGGTTCTAGCATGAAGCATGCCGTGTAACCATCCATTAGAATCAGCATAACACTCTGAACCTTCCCACATGAACAAAAGTCAGAAATACCCATTCTTCTTACCACATGCCGTGTACTCAAGTGAAAAATAACTCACTTTAAAGTAAAATAAAACAACCACATAAAAAAAATAACTAAAAATTAGCTAATTTTAAAAGCTTTTGGGGCAGAATTATAAAAAAATGGTTAGGGGAAATTAAGTTTTGACTTAGCAAGGAGAGGTGGGCAAAAGTCCTTACAACACCGTTTGAATGCCTTGCAAAGAAAGAAGAGAGCCAGCGTTGCATGATGCAAGGAGCCGTTGACCATGGATTTGAGCTGTAGGTGCTATTATGCATGCACAGTCAGATCTGCTCTAGATGGTGCACGATCTTAGTACCCTCAAACCTTAATGCCACTTGCAAGATGAGGATTATGACAGCTATGGCATCGCTGATAGGAGCCTTGGCCAAAAATCACCAAGTCTGCAGTCGACGTGCTTGACCCTAGGTCATTATATCAACCTTGGTGCGATATTTTGACAAAAGCATACACAGATCGTCCCTCTGCCCACCACGCTTCTACTCAGGTCACAACCGTCACATTAGAAAATTGCCAACTGGTGAGTCAGGAGGACCTAATGGCATGAGCGAGCTGATGGCCATGGAAAATCATCTAGCATGTGAGAGAATGGCTATGAAATGGCTTAGCGTTGGTGTGCTATACGAGTGAAAAAAAATGCAGGGTTGCAAACCAGAGCAGGTTTGGACAAAAAAGTCACACTCCTCCACGCTCCTCCACGCTCAAAACAAAACAAAACAAAATGACTTATCCCTTTGTAGATTGTCGTCTATATATCTCATGCGAGCATCATGCTTGGGAACATCAGGTGGCTGTAACTTGTTCAGTTGGCACTGAGATTTGGTTAACCCAGATCTACTTTGAGACCATGTAGAATTTCACCAGAATCTCTGGGTTAAAATAGGTATCAAGAATATTGTTCATCAATTGCATGATGTATTGAATTGCCTTCTGGTTTGCACTAATCAACTCGATTACAATAGCATGGTGAAGAGGAATATAAAGGAGTAGGAGGGGTTAACTCACTGGAGAACTCAAGATGAAACTGAGTGTAACTCACAGTGGAACTCATAATGTTACTCAGTAGAACTCCATATGCAACTCTAGGTGGAACTCACCCTCTTACCCACTTAACCTTTTATCACACCTAGTAAACTAAAGCTACAAGTATAGGAATTATCCATTTAATAAGTAAATGGAATAATGAATATTCTACACCAACAATTACAAAGATATTCAACTTTCTTTCATTTTTCCATATTATGTCATATTAGATTTGATCTCATATTCATTTTTTTCGGAAATCAAATGTGATATAAATAATTAAATCTAATGAATATATTTTTTTCACTTTCTTAAATTAAATGTGGTTATTTTTTTAAATTAAATCTAGTTTTTTTTTTTTTCACTTTTTAAAAATCAAATGTGATTGTGACTCTGTATTTTATTTCACTTTTCTAAAATAAAATATGATCTAATTTTTATTTCCCTTATTTTTAAAAGTCAAATTAACTTTTCCAAAACATCTAATGTTTACTTTTACTTCTCAAAAACTAAAGATGGTCTTGCCTTTACTATTCTTATAAATTGAATATCATTTTGTCAAAGATTCCCTCTGCTCTACATTTTTTTTGACAAGAATGAAGTTTCCTCAAACTCAATGATTCTACAAACCCAACTTGTATAGACTTGTTATTTTTCATCTTTATCACTTTACAAAGGATTTCTCTTGCAGCGTTGATACAAAAAAAATAGGCCAACCTTCCAGAGGTCATAACTTTTGACCCGTAGCTCTATTTGAGTTCTTCCACATGTCAAAACGACTATCTCAAAAAGTTTGATGCTATCCTAAGCTGATATATCCCATTAGAGTTGATTTTGATATTTTTTGGAGACCATACATGATCATTTGAAAGTCTAAAATTAACGTTTAATAATTTTTGTAAAAATTTTCTATTTTTAAAAATTGTATATTTTTAAAACTGGATGTCAACTTCAGTTGAATTTTGTCCCATAGGCTAATTATAGTGTTGAGAGTATTTCAAGAGATTTTTAGAGCCACACACTCTTGCATGTGAAACTTACTATAAATAGTGGTTGCTAAAAATAGATGTTTTTCTTTAGATTTTAGTTTTTTCAAATTTTTACATGTCAACTTTAAATTTTGATTTGAGGCTTATTTAAGCATGGGTTGGATTTGTAATTATTTCAAGTCATTCAATATGAATCAATTCTGAATTTTATTTTCAAGATCTTGGTCTATTGGTAATTTATTTATCTTGATAGTTTTCAGATTCATTATCTGGTATCAGAGCAAGTTCGAATCTTGAAGGAGAAAGATGTGGTAAGAGGATGGGGAGGTATTGTGTAGATGAAATGGACTATATGAGAGTTGGGGAGGTATTGTGTAGATGACCTGGACTATATAAGAGTTGCAGAGGTAAGTTCAACAATTAATAAAGGTTATCACCTATTAGTGAAGAAGAGAAGCTGGTGATGAAGCCAAGGGAGACATAGATCGTGATGAAGAAATTCAGCAAGAAGAAATTCAGCAAGAAGAAGAACAACAAGAGAAATCACCATCGATGGAAGAGAGGATGGTTTAGGCTTTAGAAAGAAGAAATGAAAGAATCAAAGTTAATGTTATAGATTATGGAGGTAGTTTAAAATCAAAGGAGTTGATAGATTGGATGAATAACATGGAGAAGTTATTCAAGTGGAAGACTATGAGAGAAGATAACAAGGTAAAGTTTGCATGTACAAAATTGAAAGGTTATGCAATAACTTGGTGGGATCAACTATAGAAAGAGAGACATATAAAAGGTAAAGAGAAGATTAACTCATGGAAAAATATAGAGAAGCTGAAGGAGAAATTTTTTCCTGTGGATTATGCACAAACCTTATACAGAAGATTTTAGAATTTGAGGAAAAAATATCACAATAAACAAAAGTATACAGATAAATTTTATAAGATTTCAATATGAGTGTAACATGATGAAACATAAGAGCAAATAGCTGCAAGGTATGTAAATGGTTTGAAAATTTATATTCAAGATGAATTAAGCATAAATAGAATACTTTGCATGGAGGAGGCTTATCAATTAGCTTTGAAGGCAGAATAAAAAAAATAGACAAAATTTTAGAAGAACATCTCTTGGTCCAAGAAAAGGTGGATCCCCTCCAAATAGGAGACAAAGTGGGTTTAATACCACCAGAGGTGGGTCTAATACCAATAAAGGTGAATCATCACGTGGTGCAGAAAGGTAGGATGATAATAGGCAAGGGTTTCAATACCAACAAAGAGGACAAAGATTTTAGAGAGGACAAGGTTATGGTGGTACTAGAGGATGGTTTTTGAATCTACACAAATTTTATGTCTATTATAGATGTGGAGAAGAAAGGCACATGGCATTTGAGTGTCCACACTATCAAGATCAAGAAAGGAGGCAAGAAGATTGCTCAAGACTAAATCTAGTTGAGGTGGAAATAAAAGAGAAGAATACTAAAGTTGCACCAGCAGATAAAGAGAATTTCATGATGAGAAGAACCATGATTGCTCTAAGGAAGGAACAAGTGCAAAATAAAGAAGGTGGTGATGCATGGATGCGATCAAATATTTTTTAAACGAGATGTACTTTGGGTGAAAAGGTATGCAAAGTAATTATAGAAGGTGGTATTTGTGAAAATATAATTTTTAAAGAAATGATAGAGAAACTAAATTTGCAATGTGAAAACATCCTAATCCTTATCAAATTTCATGGTTTAAGAAAGGGAATGAAGTTACGGTAGATAAAAGGTGCTTAATCAAGTTTTCTATAAAAAAAATATGTAATGATGAAATATGGTGTGATGTTATTTTGATGGATGCATGCTATGTGTTATTAGGGAGACCATGGAAATTTGACAGGGAAGTAATTCATGATGGAGCAAAGAACACATACACTTTTTTTAAAAGTGGTATAACATTAGTTTTGTTACCTCTTAAAGATGAAGAGAAGACAAAAAATATGCTCTCTACTAAATAACTTATCCAAGATATGAAGGTGGTAGGTTATTGTTATGTATTAGTAGAAAATAATGAAAAAATAGAAATGGTGTCAATACTAACAGTAGCAACAAGAGTGTTGAAATAATATGTAGATGTTATCCCTGATGAGTTACTAGATGGTTTAACACCGAAGAGAGATATTCAACATCACATTGATTTAATTTCAAGATCAAATCTACCCAATCAATTAACTTATAGGTGAGTCCAAAAGAACATGCATAATTAAATAAACATGTTACTGAATTATGAAGAAAGAAGGTAATAAGGGAGAGTATGAGTCCATGTGAAACACCAACATTGCTAACTCCAAATAAAAATGGAGGATGGAGAATGTGTGTGGATAGTAGATAAATTAAAAAAATTATAATAAAGTATAGGTTTTTTTATACCTCGTTTATATGTTATTATGGGTGTGCTTGTAGGAGCAAAATATTTTACCAAGATTGATTTAAGGAGTGGTTATTATCAAATTCAAATTTGTGAAGGAGTTGAGTGGAAAACTACATTTAAGACTAGGGATGGCTTATATGAGTGGATGATGATGCCATTTGGATTATCTAATGCACCTAGCACATTTATGAGGGTGATGAATATAGTGCTACGAGAATATATTGGTAAGTTTATGGTTGTTTATTTTGATATTCAATAAGACTAAAGAAGAACGCTTACAACATTTGAGAATGGTACTAAATTTATTAAGAAAGGAGAAGTATGTAAATTTGAAAAAGTACAAGTTTATATAGAATGGTTTAGTATTTTTGGGATTTGTAGTTTCAACAGATGATATGAAAATAGATGAAGAAAAAATAAAGGCAATTTTTGAGTGGCCTATTCTAAAAAGCATTACAGAGGTAAGAAATTTCCATGGTTTAGCAAATTTTTATAGAAAGTTTATTAAATTTTTTTGTAGTATTGTGGTACCAATAACAGATTGCATGAGAGAGAAAGAATTTTCATGGACTAGAGAAGCCACATAAAGCTTTGAATTTTTGAATAAGAAGATTATAGAAAGACTAATTTTAACATTACCAAATTTTAACAAAGTGTTTGAGGTTGACTATGATGCTTCATTTATGGGAATTGGTGTTGTGCTGAGTCAATAAGGAAAGTCAATAGCATATTTGAGTGAGAAATTAAATGAGGTAAGAAAAAAATAGTCTACTTATGACATTAAACTTTATGCAATTGTACAAGCATTAAGACATTGAAGGCATTGTTTAGTGCCTAAGGAGTTTATCCTATTTACAGATCATGAGGCTTTGAAGTATGTGAATACACAAAAGAAGTTGAATAGTAGGCATGGAAAGTGAGTCTTTTTCTTGTAGGGGTATACTTTTGTGTTGAATCATAAATCAAAAAAATAGAATAAGGTAGATGATGCATTGAGCAAAAGGGTAGCCATATTAACTACTATGGTGAGTGAAATAGTTGGATTTGAAGCTATCAAAGAATTATATGATACTGATCCATATTTTGGCAAGGTAGTTGAGCAGTGTGGAAATCTATTAACAAGTGGGATAGATGCTATTCATGATGATTATATTATACAAGAAGGTTATCTATTCAAAGGGATACAATTGTGCATTCCAATTGGGTCTCTATGAGACAATATAATAAGAGAATTGCATAGTGGTGGTTTGGATGGACATTTTGGTAAGTCGAAGATAATAGATTTGGTGTAGGAAAAGAATTTTTGGCCAAAGATTAAGAGAGATGTGACAAGATATGTTTCAAGTTTTAGAATATGTTATGTGGCTAAAAGACATGCACAAAATACTGGACTATATATGCCATTACTGGTTCCAAAAGGGCTATGAATAGATTTGAGTATGGATTTTGTGTTAGGATTTCTAAACACACAGAGAGGTAATGATTCAATTTTTGTTGTTATATATAGATTTTATAAAATGGTTTATTTAATTGCATGTAAGAAAACCAATGATGCCACTAGAATTGCAAAATTATTTTTAAGGATATTGTGAGATTGCATGGTGTTCTAAAAACTATTACTTCAGATAAGAACATGAAATTTCTAAGTCATTTTTGGAGGGATTTGTGGAAAAAGATAAGTACTAAGCTATAATTAAATAGTGCATATCACCCAAAAATAGATAGACAGACAAAAGTTGTGAATAGGAGCTTGGGAAATTTATTGAGATACATAGTGGGAGAAAAGCCCAAGCAATAAGACTTGGATTTACCACAAGATGAGTTTGCATATAACAATTCAGTGAATAGATCAATAGGAAAGTCACCATTTCAAATTGTTTAGGAGAAATCCTATGGGTATTTTAAATTTGGTATAATTTCCAATTATAGATTGAATTTGTGATGATGTAGAAGCATTTATAGAGCATATACAATAGTTGCAAGGAGTAAGAAGAAAATTGTAGGAAAGTAATGAGAAATATAAAGCAATAACAAATGTCAGAAGGGTATTTGTATAAGGAGAGTTGGTAATGGTTTCCTTGAGAAAATAAATATTTTTTAAAGGCATGTACAACAAATTAAAGTATACGAAAATTGAACCATGCAAAATTGTGAAGAAAATCAATGACAATACTTATGAGGTAAGTTTACCATAAAATTTTGATATATATTAAGTATTTAATGTTTCATATTTATATTAATTCCATGGATAATATGATGAAGGTGACGAAGATGAAGAAGTAAATTAGGAGCAGCAAGTTCCAAAGAAAAAAGAAAAAATAGTGCAGGGTTTGGATATGAAGACAATGGGCATAAGACAAGGGAATTATAATAGATATTTGGTGTAGCGGAAAGGATTGTAGCAAGAAGACAACACTTAGATTATTTAATAGGAGTTGAATAAGATTGATAAAAAAATGGTAGCAGTATAATCAGGCTAACTCGTAGGAGCTGAGTTATTTTCAATCAAAAGAGAATGATGCAGAAAAAATAGGCCAACTTTATAGAGGCCATAAATTTTGACCCATGCTCTATTTGAGCTCTACATATGCCAAAAAAATCGTCTTGAAAAGTTTGATGTTGTATTAAGAATCTTTATCCACTAAGGGTTGATTTTGATATTTTTTGGAGGCCATACGTGATCATCTAAGGTTCTGAAATTAACATTTAATGACTTTTTTAGGAATTTTCTATTTTTAGAAATTGTATATTTTTAGAACCGGATGTCAAATTTAGCTAAATTTCATCTCATAGGATAATTATAGTGTTTAGATTATTTTAGGAGATTTTTAAAGCTACGTGTGCTTGCATACGAAACTTACTATAAATAGTGACTGCTAAAAATAAACATTTTTTTGGATTTTATTTTTTTTGAATTTTTACATGTCAACTCTAAATTCTGAGTTAAGGCTTATCTAAGCATGGTTTGGGTTTGTAATTATTTTAATTCATTTAATACAAATCAATTCTGATTTTTATTTTCAAGATCTTGGCCTATTGGTAATTTATTTGTCTTGATAGTTTTTGGTTTTATTAAGGTCTCGTTGGTGCATCAATCTCCTTGAGTGCATGTCCAAAGAAGTGCACATGGAAAGGGGTAGAGTTAACTCATGGTAATTTATGAGAGATGTTTGCATACTATTATGTCATACCTTCCTTACTATCAATCTGACCTCTTACGAGTCTCTTCATATCTTCCTTCTTTGTCTCCTTATGCCTTGTTACGTTAGCCACCCTGAACGATATAATCTATTTTATACATGTTTAACCCTATACTGTATCACCCTAATTTATATATTTTTGATTCTACATGTGGATTTTATATTGTATTGGGACTACCGATATGGTTTTGGGTCATCGAATTTTGTTCTACTATATCTACCTGGAAAATAAAATAGGATTAGAGTTTCATGTGGTTTCTAAGTTTGGAGCCATATATATAGGGTCATATTTATTATTACCAACACACAACATGCATATGCTCTACTTGCACTTGAATTTATGCGCTTAAGTAGGAAAAGGTGGAGTTAGAGGTTAAATTCTTATTTTTATATAGGTCTAGTCTTGCTCAAAGTCTTTGAATCTCAATAAGAGTTGAATGAAGGAGGTGCCATATAGTCTTTGGACTTCCCAACTAAGGATATATATATCTTCATCCATGTCATTTGAGGTCTTCACCTACAACATATTTTTCAAAGTGATATTAATGCCAAGGAGGGGATTGATGTGTTGATAAATCAATCCAAGATAAGTATCTTTATCTATATTCTTCTTCCTTTTATTTAGTTAGTAGATATATATGCCTTGGTTATTAGTAGCATGTTTGTTGTTTTCCTCATTTGGTTTCTCCTTATATCAAATACATTAGTATATTATAGGGCTCCTAAGATTTCCATTACAATCAACCCTTGTGGAATTTATATCTTGTTTAGTTTAGTGTTATTCGCTATCTTGGATCTAGGTTATCTTTATTCATTAGTTCTTTGCATGTAGTTTCCTTATTGTATCCTTGATACCCATTTTATCGTAACCATTGTTATTATTGACTCTATCTTGAGACTTGGTTAGACTCCATATACCATATCTTAAGCTTAGGTTTAGACTTTGAAACCCTATACCCTTGATGTTGAGTATGGATTACAATCTATTAGATCTACAACTAACCCTAGGTTATGTCACTATTTTCAAGTATACAAAAGGTTTAGTTTGATTTCTTGTTTATGTTCTAGTCTATAGAGAGAGAGGATTTTTGAGTTAGTCATCCTTGCCTATGCATACACAACCCTAGTACAATATAGAATACAACTGATATAAAACTTAAATAATTCAAGTACTATGATTTTCTTGTGAACATTGAATGCATTTATTATGACAAAGACAACTTTAAAATTTTATTTGTTACAATTGTAACTTGTTTTGTTTTTTGCTGACAATTGTATGCTTATATTCTCGACCAAGGATTTAACATAGTTCAATGCTTGACATAGAAACTTGCAGTGGCGAGAAAAGAGAGTGGGGGGATATTAAATATTAAACTAATGAGTCATTGATTTTATGAAATCAAGCACAGGTAGGGATGAAACAACTATGTAAAATATGAATGGGGACTAAGGGCTTTGTGTTATAAGGGGAAATGAACATTTGACATAAACCATAGTAAGATAAATCTTACTAGGAATTGATATTGTTAAATATAAATTGTATTATGGTATTACTAGGGTAATGAGTGATAAATATGGTGAGACCAAGTTCTCTTAGTGAATTAGTTATGCTAGATATATCTAAGGTGTGGGTGAGTTTGTTATCCCCTTTATGTATATGACCAATGCCAATCTTAACAAAAGAATGCATGAATTGAACAATGTCTTATATAATATTTTTGAGATTCCATTTCATAGTGTAGGAGCTTCATGTTGTATGTAAATAAGTTTTAGATGCTTTGGAATTTATTACCATGATAATAATAAATTGAATCTTTTTCCATAATTTTCAATAGATCTGTGAGTTTGACACCTTTTGGTTTAGTTTTTCCTTTACTAGTTTTTGGATTCTATAACTTTATAGGATTCTTTGCAAACCGATGATGATATAGATTTTATAATGTTCTAGGATGTTTTTTCGATTGATGATGATCTTGACTCTATTTCACTTTGCTGAATTGATGGGAATAATGATCTAATTTGATGTTTCTTTTGTTTTTGACCTAATTTTCCACAGTGTCACAAGAGGAATAAAATGTTCAAGTTAGCTAACTTGAGCAACCTCTTGAGGAGTTACAACTATGTATCCTACATGCTTGGATTTATGGCTCAATGTTATTTCTAATGCTTATAAGTGTTCACAATCCAAAATGAGAGAAAAAGCTTCACCTCCTCTCCTTAAAAAATCAAGTGTAACTATATGCTTTACTATGTCCTTATTTTGGTACAAGATCTGATGGCACCAAAAATATGAGTGCATAATTAAATCAATGTACATATTTCTTGATAAGATGTGAAGATCTCTTGATAATAATAGATAAATGAGCATGAAAGACTTGGTTTGTAAGAGGTGGAAATGATGCAATGGATAAAGGTACATTGTTATATATAAGCATTCCAAGGAAACACTTATACATAGGTCGACCACATGTGATAGTAAAATTAAACAATGAAGGATCCAAAAGTTAAGGGCACAAACCCATGCATTGAAAGACCTAGGCAAAGACACTAAAATAATGTTTTGGATATTCCAGGAGCATCTAGGGTCGTAAAAGGAAAAAAAAATAGTTGACGTATAGGTTTTAAGATATATTTTATTGAATAGAGGTATTATAATTCCCCAAAGGTGAACATAAAGTCATGCTGTAATGATAACCTAAGTCAAGTAACGATGATACAACACCTAACACGAGGGTAAAACATACAAAAAAAAACCATATGTATACATACAAACTAAAATTAGTTATCTATAGGAACTCAAACCATTAAAATCAAGTTTGTATAATGGAGGAGTTGGTATCCATCTACATATAGATTGGGCAAGGAAGAAAAGAAACATGTAATGAATTATGCTTTGATGATTTGGCCAAAGCCAAATATTACATGTTACTAAATGTAGCATATTGATAGTTGGAGTGATAAATCCATGTAATATGAATATAAGAATAATTCTGAGCCAATAAACTCTCAAGGATTTATGTGTTTCTTCTAATAGATGCTTATTCTATTTCAACCATACACCTTGTAGATAAAAGTTGTAGTTAATTGATGAAAACATTTGATTACAGTGTCCTTGGCTACATAAAACCATGCAAAGATGGGACAATACATCTTAATGGGTTGTTTCAAAATAATATGAAAAATATTTGCTGCTTAATTACATAAGGAGTGTGTAAAAGCACATATAAAAAAGGATCTCATGTTTCACGTACTCATGAACAATCAACTCAATGAAAATGGGAAATGTATCATTAAATTTACGATAAGGTTTTGTTATTAGGAATTTGTTATGCTAAAAAAGGCCAAATAAATGCCTTTATTTTAGGCCATGTTTTGAGTGTCCATAGCTTTATCTGAACAGATTTTTGGAGGATCCAAAGGGGAGATCAAATAATGATAGGCCAATTTTATGGAACAATATTTATTTTGGACATTCTCTCCATTGAGTAAGTCATTTTTGTGATTAAAGATAGTATTTCAATATTTTAGTTCCTCAAGAATAACAACGTTTTTAGAATTTTTGGTATTTCATGAGAAGAGGTGAATTCCAAGGTTCTTGTGTGAATTAACCCAAACACATTTCTTGAAATTCAATCTTAATATTTACAATTTTTAAAACCATTTTTTTTTGCCATTCTAATTGTTATAGCAAACTTTGGTCCTTTCCCTAGATTTAATTTTCCATTTAGGGTCCAATCTACAAAGAAACACAAACTATTTATTATGCTTCCAAATGATATACCCTAAGATATGTCACAAATAACCAAATACATTATGAATTTTTTTGTTATATATATATATATATATTTGGTGGATGATTGTACACCATGGTACCTATGAATGTTGACTTAAGGTCAAAGATAATTTCATGCCCAATCCTTGATTTAAAATATTTAGATTTTTAAGATTGAGTAATTGCTTCCAGCTTTGGTTGCATGATTTTTTTAAGAAAGGATAGTTATATTTGTCTTCTATCCCTTTCTATAGATTTTTTTGTTGATTGAAAAATAAACCAATTCCCTCCTTATTTGAAACTAGAAAAATAGAATGGAGATAAATTGACATTTCGTATAGCATTGTACAACATTCATGAGATTAATGAATGATGTATTATGGTGTTTCATAGATACATGTGTATTAGTGTATCTAGATGATATTTTTATTTTTAGTACTACATGGGAGAAACATCTAATACATTTGAAACAATCCTTGCAAGTGTTGAAGGAAAAACAATTGGTATGTAGTATGAATAAATATGAATTTTCAAAACATTCACTCATCTATTTTGGACATGTAGTTGGAAAAGAAAAAACTAATCATGGACCCAACAAAGCTAGAGTACATAATGAGGAATGCCACCAAAATAAGAATCATTTTAGGATTAATTCAATACAGGAAGTTTATTCCATTTTTCTCTAAAATAACTGCACCTCTACATTTATTCAAAATAAAGGGTAGGAATTTCCAATGGGGTAAGGAACATGATAATGCCTTCGATTATTTGAAAAATAAAATCATCCATGCACCAATCATTGCTCTTCCTAATTTTCAACAACCATTTGAAGTGGAAATATGCAAAAAAATATGTTATGGGTGAAATTTTATTGCAAGGAGGCTAGCTCATTTGGTATCATTCATAGGTATTTTATTCAGAAGTAAGAGGGTATCTTGTTTATGATAAATAAATGTATACACTATTTCAAGCAATAAAGAAATAAAAGCATTATTTATTAGATAAATAAATTGTTGTGCACACTGACCACAATCCTCTTCAATTTTTTCAAACACAAACTAAATTATACAAAGAAAGACATTAAACATGTATGGGATTCCTCCAAAACTCCATTTGGTGATCCATTACAAGAAGGGAAAAACATATCTTTTTATAGATATGTTATCTAGGCCAACAATAAGACAAGTTTTAGCTTTGGAAACAATTTCACAAATAGAGCCTTCATGAAAGAGGCTTATGAGGAAGCATATGCACAAGATGCAGACTTTGGGAACACCAACTGTTGAAAGACAAGAAGGCAAAAAATAAAGGAAACGATGGGTGTTATCTCAAGGATGGTCTACTTTACAAGTGAGATAAGTCATATGTGTCCAAGGAAGAAATACTAATATTGATGAGGGAAGCACACACTTCTAAGGTTTCATGACACTTTGGTGTTGGTAGAACCATGACACATTTTCAAAGGTAGGTGTATTAGCCCAATATGTATGAAAAAGTTTCTAAATTAATTAGAGGATGAAAACTATGTGGTACAAACAAACTTAAGATTATGAAGGAAGGATTGTACATGCCACTACTTGTACCTAATATTCCATGGGAAAGCATTTTCATATATTTTTTTGGGTGGATTATCTATGTCTAAGCATGGACATAACTATATATATGTTATTATAGATAGATTCGATCCAAATGAATATTTTAATTGTATGTAAGAAAATAATAAAAGGGCATGAAGAAATTGAACTTCCAAGGTTTCATAACACTTTGGTGTTGGTAGAACCATGGCGCATTTTCAAAGGTAGGTGTATTGACCCAATATGTATGAAAAAGTTTATAAACTCATTAGAGGATGCAAACTATGTTGTACAAGAAAATCTAAGATTAAGAAGGAAGGATTGTATATGCCACTACTATTCCATGGCAAAGAAGTTTCATAGATTTTTTTGGGTAGATTATCTATGTCTAAGCATGGACATGACTATCTATATGTTATTATAGATAGATTCGAGCCAAATGCATATTTTAATTGTTTGTAAGAAAATAATAAAAGGGCATGAATAAACTCAACTCTTATTTTATAATGTTTTGATGTATTTTAGATTACATAAGTCTATTGTTTTAGATAAATACTCAAGGTTCACAAAAATATTCTTAACCACATTATGGGGAAAGATGGATACCAAGCTAAAATGAAGTACTACTTTCCATACTCAAACTAATGTAATAAAAAGGTGGTCAACATGACTTTTGTTTTGTTATTAAGAGGTTATAACAAAAAGTATCCATGTACATAGGATAAGCCTTTGACATGCATTCAAAACTCATACAACAAGGCATCACACACATCCACTAATAAGTCAACATTTGAAGCATGCTCATGTTATTTTACAACTAATACATTTTATGTTGCATTAGGATAATAAGAAAGGATATAGAAGCAAGATTTAGAGGTGTAAATATCTGAAAATTTCATTATGAGGATTAGGTAAGTCCATATATAGGTAAAATATCAGTCGGAGAAGTCTTGAGAAAATCACAAAGCCATGTATGAGAAGCATCGTAAAGAGCACACACTCAAGGTTGGTAATAAGGTATGGTTATTATTTGAGGAAAGAGAGACTCTAAGTATAAGCTAAGAATCTTAAGCCACTATAGTTTGGACCATTTTATATCTTGTAGTAGATTGGTGAGAGTGCTTTCAAGCTTGATTTACCCTCATTCATATATATGTACTCAATTTCCAATTATGATAACTTGCATTTGTATGAACCATTCATGCTAGATGAGGAAGAATAATAATCGATTCCTTCCATAGAAGACTTGGTTTTGGATGCATAAGGAGAGTTGGAGGAGGATGTATTACTACAACATAAAGTTAGAGAGACAAGTAGGGGATCACAAGAGTCTTGGCAGATTGGAGTTGATGGGAAGATGCCAAGGAAATCCAAGTGGTACTCAAAGGAGAAGGTGGAAGATTTGTTTCTACATACCATCCCCAAATAATAAAGATTTTATGGGATCCAAATCCTCTTAATAAGTTAGGTATGATCCATAAATATCCAAATAACAATTTATTCATAGACAAAAAATCCTAGACTTGGTTTTAAAATTGATAGTTTGTATTAGCCATTGGTTTTGCTCATGGAAACCAAATGGGTCCTTTACAAAAAACATTGTATATTAAAATTTTAGATGATTAGATAGCCTTTAGTGCACAAAAGGTCATCTCCAATGGTTATTTGAAGGATGACATGGCTGTAGGAAGGCATTGGTGAACAAAACAAGTGTTTAGATGTTTATAAGAAGGATTGGAGTAAGAAAATAGTAAGGAAAGCTTTGTGAGAAAGATAGTTCTATGTTGTACTTATTATAATCCATAATTGAAAAATACAAGATAGTAAGCAGAGTTGTTTCCTCTTCCAACTGGTTTTTATCTACACTTATCGAGTTTTCTAGGTCAAAAGTAATTATGTTATTAGTCTCCATTATTTAGAATTATCAGTGTATTTGCATTCATATTTAGTTCTTAAGCATTATGATTTTCCAACATAATGAATATACATTAATTAAAGGTCATTGTATGAATTAAGTTGTCATTTCAAGAGTCAATTCAAAGTAAGATAAGTTGTGATTGTTGTGAATCATAGAAAGCTAGTTACTCAAATATATAGATAAAGTGGAGGTAGGGTCAATGATTACATCATGATGTGCATGATCCAAATTTGAAGGATGTTGGAATGCAGTATGATTGAGCAAAGGTGATGTGTAAGGATTTATAATGTTAATATTGAACCATGTGTTGATGTAAGTTTGTGAACATGCCCCAATAGGTGACAAGATAAAGATGCTCTTTCTAGGATCATAAAATGTAACCCAATACATGAGTTGTAGTTAGTGGAATAGATTGTTTCAGAATGTGGTGTATGTCTTATCTCTTAAATTCAATTATGTTAAATCA
The DNA here is from genome assembly GCA_037957365.1 of Torreya grandis. Taxonomy (NCBI): domain Eukaryota; kingdom Viridiplantae; phylum Streptophyta; class Pinopsida; order Cupressales; family Taxaceae; genus Torreya; species Torreya grandis. The sequence continues at coordinate 878,765 of JARHVA010004067.1, forward strand.
AGTGACTCTTAAACAACACCTAAAACTAAACAAAAGATGAATATTTATAATGATGTTATTATACAATAATTAAGACTGTCATAAAAAATATCAGATAAGAGGGAAAGGTAGGGTGAAAAATAAGATTTCAAACTTACACTAAGATACTTTATTATTATAAAAAATACTTTTTAATATTTACTATGAAATAACCATATTTATTGAATCTAACATTCACTCAAATTTAAATAAACATGGTGTGGGAGTCTAAGGACTAATTTTTATGAGTAAACTTATATCACATCTCTTTGAAAAATGAATTAACTACAATGAATTGTTAAAAACACACTAATCTATAGTGATTTATTAGAGAGAAAAGTTTACTAGAGAAATCTATCCACAAGAATCAAAGTCCAAAGTTTAACTAAAAAAAATAGAATAGTAAAAATACTCAATCAAACCAACTCATAACAAAAAAATAAATCTCATACAATAATCACTTTAAACTAAGAAGATACATAGCTTTAATTTACATTTTGAGAAAATAAAAAACATGCACAAACTTACAACACATCCACAAAGATTTATTAATCTTTAAAGTCTTTTTGATTAAAATGGTTCACGATACAATTTATTTATAATATAAGAGGTCACTTCCACTCTTTGAAAAAATCAATTGCACATGGTCACACTTATTTGAAAAAATATATTAAATCCAAATATATCTTAGAAAGTAAAAAATAAAATAAACTATCTCCTAGTTTTAAATATAACTCTAAAGTGAACCAATTAATTTGAAATAATCTCCACTTCATATATGATTACTCTTTGCATTCAGTGATGATTGAGAAAGAATATTCAACTATGCTCTAGAATTGATGATATACAAATCTAAATTAATTGTGAAATCCCTTACTGCACTCAAAATTTAAATTTTAGTCTTAGTGAACACACCTGCAATGAAAAAATTACCATTTCCCTGCCTTATTATTTATTGTTTGTTAAAATATTTTTCATTCATCTTTGCACATCAATTTTTTTGAAATGGAAAATGAGGATTGGTGATTGAATTTAAGCCATGAGGTAATGATATTCAATTTATTTTCATGGTGGATTCAATTTAAGATGAAATCCCTTATTGCACTCAAAATTTAAATTAAAGTGGTCATGATAAATTTAGATATAGGGTGGTTATGATGAATCTACCAAGTCACTAAATTCACAAACCTTAGTTTTATGATTTGAATGTTCCCCCCATAAAGTTTTGAAAGGTTATTATGTGACCAAGTAATTAAAAATCAAATATAGGTTTCCATTATGGATTGAATATGGAATGTTTTGGGACTTTGAAATCTATGTATCTATTTAAGATGAAATAAGGTCATTGTTTCATCTGATGAAATGGATTTGTATTGGTCACAATACATTGGATGCATGCCCAAGTATTGAGGAATATCAAGAACAAAAGGTGTTCTCATCAGAAATACATAGTATGGTGTATGGACCATTAAACAATAGTTTGATCTTGTGGTGAGGACCTTTGGAATGTTATTTATTAAGGCAAAACCAAATCTTGTAACCAATATGAAATGTGTGAGGACTGTGATGTGCATCATGCCATTCCTTGTATCTTTGTCATTGAAATACCAAGATCTATTGTACTTGATGATTTTGCTAAATATGATAAGTTATTTTTTTTGTTTGAATCCTTGACTTTTGCTCCAACATTAGTGAATATGGGTGCCTGAAAATTTCCAAAGATGTTATGGGTTGAAAACCATAACATGCATTAATGGACTATCCTAGGTGAAGTTATGAATAATATTGTTGTAGGCATATTGAATGAGTGATAAGTTATCATCTTAATTAGACAAATTAAGGATATTGTACAATCAAATCAATGGAGTGTTAGGTTCACCATTTAATTTTAGCCATCAATTTTAGAATGAAAAGTTATAGACATATCTATATATGTATCAAATGTATCCCACAAGGCTTGCCATAAATGACTAACGAACATGGGTTCTCAATCAAATACAATGGAGAGACTAGTTGTCAATAATCTTCTTGTAGGTGTGTTTAATAAATGATATGTTGTCATCCTAAGTGGATGGATGATAAATTCACATTTGAAGAAATTGAGTTTTTGGTTTACCACTTTAGTCTAGCCATTAGTTTAAGAATGTGAAGTTTTAGACATATCCATTTGTGTATCAAGCATATCCCTCAAGGCTTGCTATAAATGACTAAAAAACCAACAATACCTATTATATATAATGAAGAGAGTTAATTTAAAGTTCATCCAAATGTGGTGGAAGAAAAGTTTCGTTGAATAAGTTGCATTAATAGTTTTCTAACATGTTACCATGATTGACATCTTGGATAATTCATCCAAAACCATAAAGATGCAATCATGTTGATGTTTGGTTGTCAAAAGATGAGATAGAAAATCCATGTTGATATATTCTCATGTCTTAGGTGGAATTAAAAGAGGTGTATACATATACAATTTATGGTCAATAAGATTATGTAAGTTTCAATGTCTTTGTATATATTGATATATTAGAAATGGTTTTAAAATGTTGCTAGTTTATTTGTTATTCCAAAGTATCCAAATGATAATGAGTAGTGCTCTTATATAATATCCCCAAATACAAAGGAGACCATAAACATGAACTGCATTAATGTAAATAAATCACCTAAATCAATAACAATTAAATTAACTATAACAACAACTAAATTAAATAAATTATCCATATGGGAAGGAGTGCCACATTTAATGCAAGGAATAGAAGTTATATTAATGCAAGTCATCCCATATGATGAAAAGACACATCACTTTGGAAAGGAGACACATCATTTGATGCAAATCTATGAAGGGTATTTATAAGACCTCGATGAAGGAAAAGGATATATATTGAGATTTGACATTCATTCCCTTATCTATAATTTGGGCAATAGCATTTTTTTTAATAATTGAGGATGAAACCCCTCATTTATTAGATATAAGGATGAAACCCCTTGATATCAACCCCTCAAAGATGGAACCCTTTGAGATTTATCTATTAGAATATTTATAACCAGAATTCCACATTGCACATTTGATCATTATACAACATTATTTGTTATATAAATTTATTATCTTGTTAATAAGAACATAATGCTATATTCATTGAATATTATTATTTCAAAATTTAAAAAGGAATTTTGAGAAACACAAATCAATGTATAATATTCTTGTTTGGGATATTACAAAGATATCATATCTTTTCATCCTGCTAGTCTAAGGGTTTTGATAATCTCTATGCATTCAAATCATAAGGTCAACATAAACAACATAAATGATGCACAATTTAACCAATGGGCCCAAGGGCAAATTCAAGTATATATGTTGATGTCACAATTAGTTCAACAAATACAAAAAATAAATAACTTGCTAATTTAGAATTCTAATGGTGAGGGAAGATCATCACAATCACAATAGGGTTATACATTTAATAACATTTGTGAAGGACTCTCATCAAGGACTTATGTATGCCCAACCATACCCACATTCCTTCAACAACAGGAATTAATATAGGAAAAAGATGAGGTGAGTTGATTTTCAATGATATTAATGCATGTCATAATAAATATTTGAATCTTGATCCTATGATAAGGGATGAATTGACATTTATAGATTTTTGTCATTTATATGTGAAACGTGTACCAGCAGAAGATGAATGACAACCAAATTTGGTCAGACAAGTCATCATGGAGTAGCTATCAAAGGAACATAAAATTTTGATGGTTGACAATGATTTAGGTAACAACCTTGAGTTGCAAAAACATCCAGTGGAAGTAAACTATTTAATGTTGAAAAACATCCCAACAACATCACTCAAAGAATTATCTGAGCCCGAGTTGGAGGCAATGGTTTTTGATCTTGAATAACCAAATAAACATTGGAATCATCTTATGACAACCATCAATTAATCTTATTATCACAATGAAAATAGGTATGAATCATTTATTAAAGATGAATAATTACTTGGTCTCCATAATAACACAAGGAAACAATTTATATTCATGGATAGTGGAGGTGAGTAATTAATGGATATTGTAAGGGCAAATTTAGTGACACATGAGCTTGAATAGGTCATTAATAGCCCAAGAAATGATCAATTTAGAGTACATAAAGGTCCCAAGATCCTTATGCTCAACCAAGAGCTCGTTAATAATTACAACAATGGTTATAATGGTAGAAGGCTATGGGATCTGGAAAAGAACAATTATAATAATACCTTACAAGAGAGAATAATAATAATGTAATCAATTTTACAAGGATGGGGAAAGAAATATCTAAGCTTAGAGTAGATTATAGTTTGTTTTGGAGTGTACTATTGGGTTTAAAATTTCTTTAGGATAAGTAATTTGAAGAAGGGAGGTATGTAATATACCCAAATACAAAGGATACCATAAACATGAACCTCATTAATGTAAAAAAATCACCAATGGAATCACCTAAACCAACAATAATTAAATTAACTACAACATCAACTAAATTAAATAATGATCTATATGGGAAGGAATGCCACATTTAATTCAAGGAATAGAAGTTATATTAATGCAAGTCATCCCATTTGATGAAAAGACACATCACTTTGGAAAGGAGACACATCATTTGATGCAAAGCTATGAAGGGTATTTATAAGAAGAACTTGGTGAAGGAAAATGATATATATTGAGATTTGACATTCATTCCCTTACCTAAAGTTTAGGAATCAACCTCTTCTTTTATAATTGAGAATGAAACTCCTCATTTATTAGATACAAGGATGGAAACCCTTGATATTAACCCCTCAAGTATGAAACCCTTTGAGATTTCTCTATCAAAATATTTATAACCAGAATTTTGCATTGCACATTTGATCATTATACAACATTATTTGTTATATAAATATATTATCTTGTTAATAAGAACATAGTTATATGTTCATTGAATATTATTATTTCAAACTTTAAAAAAGAATACCGAGAAATCCAAATTAACATATAATATTCCAATTTGGGATATTAAAATTGACCAACAAACCTAGAAGCCCTATTAGATATAATGAAGAGAGGTACTTGAAATTACATACACATGTGGTGGAAGAAAATTTTGGTTGAATTAGTTAAATTAATAGTTTTATAATATGTTACCATGAATGAGATCTTGGATAATTCATCTAAAACCACAAATATGCAATCATGTTGATGTTTGGTTATCAAAAGATGAGATATAAAATCCATGTTGATATATTCCCATGGGCTACATGGAATTAGAAGAGGTGTATACATATGAAATTTATGGTCAATAAGATTATGTATATTGCAATGGATACAAGACTTGATGTAAGCCTCAATGTCTTTGCACATGTTGAGATATTATAAATGGTGTTAAAATGTTACTAGTGCATTTGTTATTCCAAAGTATCCAAATGATAATGAGTAGTGCTCTTCCTAGATAAGATTATGTGTGGTGCACCATAAACTATATACACATGACCAAACTTCTAAAGAAATTTATATTGTAGATATAATTCACCATGTTTTCCTTGATAAAATGCTTTTAAGTGTATGCAAAATATGTATGTCCAATGTAGTGAGATATCCAATCAATTATGTTGTGGACTCTAGTGTCCTGCACTATGAAAAATTAGCTAATAAGAGATTTTATTAAGGATTTAGATCTTTGTTGTCTTTTTATTTCTTATGTTTGGTTACTAAATGAGATTGTTGTAGGTAAGTCATTCACTTCATGTGTCTAGCATTCTCCAACATATTTTGAGTGTGAAAATATTTAATATTCTTGTGATTTGAATGAGTGATCATTTCCTTACAAAGGAGATAATGTTTCCATTGCTTCACATATTAGTCAATTTCATGGAGCTATTTCTTTTATGTAGAGTATCTTCGAATAATGTCACTAAATGTTTTTCAATGGTATGAAACTATGTGCTTATCTTGAGTGATCATAACTCCAAGAGTGACATTAGATGCATTAGTATATATTTTGAAATAATAATTAATGTAAGTTATTATAAGGACATTACTTGTACCAAGATTTAACTTGAGTTCTTATAATGCACACTAATGAATAGATGCCCAATAAAATATTGATTTGTTTCACATAAATAAGTTCAATGGTTATGAGAGTTGTGATAACCACACCACAAATCACATGTATAGATTAACACATCTAATGAATGTAATAAAATTACTATATAGCTAAATAAGAATATAGTAGCTCCATATAAATGAATAAAACAAAAATATAAGTTGAACCACTTTGAGTGGTTAACCTCCACATACCTACAATAAGAATATAATTCAATATATGGTGATATGGGAGAGAATTACTCATCCTTATTTATAAACATAATTAGGTAGGGTCACACCCCTTCATCCTAATTAGGTTAACCTAAAAAAACATCTAAAACTAATGAATGAATAAATACAAGTTATATAGGCTACAATTTATACCACTCTAACTTTAGTAAAATTAAGAAGATAAAATATTATGGGCATAAGTTTACCTTCCCCTTTAGACAAGAAATTCCATCAACACTTAGTAACTCTAAATGTGTATGTATGAACAATTTGTATTCCCATGTCACATCTTCTCATGGAAAATTCATCCACTTGATAAGTTACTTGGTCATCACGCTTGTATTTAACCTCCTTTTATGTCTCTAAAGTAATTTTAGGTTCCAAGTTAACTATTAACTCTTTATCAAACTCTAATAACTCTATTTGGACTATAATTATCTAGATAATCACTTTAATCAAATAGGAAACATGCATTATCAGATCTATTTTTATTGATTGGTGTAACTCTAATTTATAGGTTGCACTTTCAATATTCATCAAATTTTTATAAGGACCATAATACTTTGGTAAAATATTGTTACTCTTGTTTTTATACTTCATAGAAATTTGATTCTATGGTTACTGTATGCATGGGATAGGAATAGCCTACAACTATTCTATCTCAAGAGATCTAGACTTAGAGAAGGTTAATCAAAGATTACTTGTGATACCTAGTGTTACAGGTAGTGACCAATGGATCTATAGACCTAGAAAGAGGGGTGCCTATATCATCAATATCAAATTAAATGGGTCTAAAGACTTTATGCCTATGACACAGTGAGATAGATCTAACTAGACTCATATAAATAATCTATATTGAAAATAATAAATGTAAGTCATTAGGCAAGTAAAGTAAAGTAAAGTAAAAGGCAAGGGTTAGATTTACCAAAATGGGTAGGAGTCATGGTTAAAAAATAGGGCTCTAAGAAATATAAAATGGAATATGGAAAGTCTAATCAATCCTATAAAAATACTAAGTATAAGGTAAAAGAAGCTAGATAAGGATACACACACATTCACTAAGAAATAAGCAATATCTATCTACTAAATAAAATAAAAGAAATATTATAAAGTTAGAAATACTTACCTTAGAGTGGACCCATCAAGTCTCAATCTCCCCATTGGCCATTGGTGCTTTGAAATAGATTTTTATGGTTGTGAATACCTCAAATGGTTGGTAGAAGACCTATGAATACTCTCAATGATTAATCTTATTGGATCTCTGAGACTTTTACAAGACAATCTTGCTTTAAGACATGATTCTACCTATGACTCCTCCAAATGTGATTTAAGGTAGATGTGTAAGTGAAAGTAAAGTATATGAGTGTGATATGATATTATGACTTATATATATAGTGATCAAATACCCAAAAAATACCCAAATCCACCCTAAAGGCTAAGATAATGACATCAACTAGATTTGATGTATTAAGTGAGTCAGCTAATATTAAACTATGTTGGCCAGGTTGAAACAATACAAATGCCAAAAGATAAGATCATAATGACATCAACCAAGTTAATATAGTATGACAGTTGAAAAGGTATGAAATAGATGATATTGACCTAGGCTGATGTCATAAGAAATGGGCAAACTGGTATAGTTGAGTGAGGTAGGATGAAAGGAGGTAGATATCAATGCAAATCCAAGGAAGATGAATTAAAAATAAGAATGATGTGGTCATGAAATAGATAAAAACATCTCTTACAAAGCACCAAAGGCCTACTCACCCCTTTCCCAATGCATCTTCTAAGGTGTACACTCAGGGGGATTTAAGATCGATAAATTACTACAAGAGAAATTGTTAGTAAATGATAAAGTGAAAAATATTGTGTGTATACATATGCCCCACCCAGAACTCATCACATATCACAATAGTGTAACATGGGATGGTGCTTCAGGAAAGAACATAGCAACATGACAACTAAGCTAACACAAATAAAGTTCAAAAATAAATGTTGAAAGTCAATGTTAATAAATGAATAACTAAAAGTACCATATATACACCTTAACTTACATTATCACTAAATGTATCCATAATAAATCATAGTATCGATCCTGTAGGGTGTAGGAAATGCATTGAAAAACCCTAGGAATAAATTCTAGAAAGCACAACAAACAAACAAAGGAAGGCCAACTAAATGGAACACTCTCAAAACTGAATAAATCATTTGGAAATTTGGCAAGATAGATGACAAGGGCTAGGGTAGGGCCAAAAGACCATGGAAAATGAATAATGGCTAAGGGAAAAATTGATAAGCTAAAAATCTAAAGCCACTTATGACAAAAAACCCAAAAATGTATCTAGAGTGAGATAAGTAACAATCCACGTCAAACAAGGAACACATGGGATTGAATAATGATAAAACCATATATGTAAGAGAAGTAACAAACCGTACTCAAACAAAGATGAAAAAATGAGATCACACATCCCATGAAAAGGGTGAATATAAAACTCAAGGTCCCTGACTAAGAGAAATCCAAGAAAGAAAAGGCAATAAATAAGAGAGCATCCCAAAATAACTCAAATATGCAATTTATATTCTAAAATGGATAAACTAAAACTACCATTTTCTTACCATGTTGAAAGGAGATGGAGAATAGGAAGTATAAAAAGTGAGAAAAGATTTAGAAACAAACCTTCCTATCAAGGGGGAAATGAAATGGGTGGTTGGGGAATAAGGGCGACACCAAGGTGAACACATGATATTTACCAGAAATAAGACATTCAAATCAAGTTGGAAACACTAATAGGATTTCAAAATCAATGGCCTTTAAGAACCCTACCTAGCAAAATAAACTTGGGATAACTAGTGAAGTATATAAATATCATCCCATTAAGGCTAGTATGCATGAAAATTAAAAGGATCCTACCTTCTCAAAACATATTCCCTGCTCCTTAGGACCTCTCACAAAGTTACCAGTCTACTACGAAGATTGGGTTCTTATATGAGAGAGTAGGTGGCAATAACATATAGGAAGATATTATGGTATAATGAGACCTCCTACCCTAGTATACTATCCTACCACACCCTAATGGGCCTCAACTCTATCATGAGGCCAACTATGGAGTTTGAATTTTTTCTAGAAAAATAATGTTCCAAACAAAAATCATGTCTTTTGGTGTGATCTAAATTTTTTAATATAATATGCCTTTTAACATTTTCCTTTTCTTATGATATGTATTTAAACTTTTTAAGATTTTCCTATCCCTTCTCCATACAAATTTTAAAGACCAACATGGGTGCTAAAGATGACTATCACAAGATAGCTTACAATTGGTGGCTAGAGAAGAGAACCTAAAGATTGTGATGTCAAAATACTCCTAGACTTACATAATACAAGATAATGTGATCTTGAAATTGACCTTGGTGAACCAAAAATGATGTGAAATATAAGGAGTGATGGAAATGATCATATAATGATTGGTTTGCCCAAAGCACAAAAAATGTGTAAGGAAAGGATGATACAATGATAGGTAGGCATGAATCATCATCAAAATAAATGATATATGTAAATGAGGACATGAAGATAGACTACTAGAGTTTGACCATAAAAGAATGTAACTAATTATAAGTGAGGAAGTACACTACTCTTGGCCATTGCCTTATATTTCAAGAAAGATGTGTAGCTAAGGTTGGGAGAAAAATCATTCTATTAAATGAATGGATGGGTAATTGTGAAGAATTTCTAGTCCTCTTCAAGTTATTATAATTCAACTCACAAAATGAAAATCCAAGAAGAGAAAATAAATGACCCAAAAGGGTTGTATGATGAAAATAAAACCAAAAAGCCAAAAAGAGAAAATAATGGTTATCTAAAAAAGATAAGGATGGGTGTTTATAAGGAAGGATTGGTCCTATATGAGGTCTTACAATGTAACTCACAAATAGAAAAACCAAAAGGTGTAGGTAAGGACAAAATATCTAAAGACCTAAGATAGGTACTAGGATTGATGTGTAAAAGGGAACCCAAATGCGTGTAGATGTTAATGCAAATTGAAACTACAAGATATGTTAGCTACAATATATATATATATATATATATATATATATATATATATATATATATATATATATATATATATATATATATATATATATATATATATATATATATATATATATATATATATATATATGAAATTAATGATAAACACGTAAGTAAAAAGTACTAAAAATGGAAAGCAATGCATAAAAGTTAAGTTATGGAAAACATATAACTAAACAAAATACTTCTTAAAAAATAAAGCGTTGGTCAGTTCTTGGAATATGTATCCTTAATTGGTTTGCATTATATAAGTACTAGGTCTGAGGATGTATTTGACTAAGTAGGGACTCCTTCACTTTTGGGAATATTTTCCTTCTTTACCATGGGTGCAATCTAAATTTAGCACTAAGTCTCCACCATTGAAAGTATACACTTTGATTTTTTTGTTATGATGTTTAGCTATGAGAGCTTTGCATTGGTAATTATGCTATAAATCTTTTAGACATCATTAATGAAGGAAATATAAGGCATGAAGATGAGCTTCACAATGCTCTTCATTTAGAATGATACCATGAAGATATGTAGGTAAAGAGTTTAATTATACTTCTAATGGTAAAATGGATTTGGACCCATAAACTAAAGAGAAGAGAGTTACCCTAATGGTAGTATAAATGCTAGTACAATAAGATAAAAGTGTGGGATATAGCTTAAGATGCCAGTCTAAATGAGAATCTCTAATAGTATTTAGCAATATATTATTAGTGGCTTTAACTTGACCATTGTAGTGAGGATGATAAGGTGTTGAAAATTTATGCGTAACTTTAAATTTTGTACATAACTATTTCATGTCTTTGTTTTTGAAGTTCCCACCATTTTCATAGATGATGGTGTGATGAATCCCAAAATGACATATGATTTTATTAATAATAAATTTGGAAATAGTTACTTTGGTAATATTAATTAAGGGCATAACTTCTACCCACTTGGTAAAGTATTTTGTGGTGGTATTGATGATTACATAGCCATTTTGTAATCTAGGTAGCTTGCAAATGAGATATAATCCCCACATGGATAATGTCTAAGGAGACTCCAATGTTTGAATCTTAGCTAGAGGAGAATGAATTAGATCATCATGAACTTAACAATGATTTCACTCCTTAGCAAATGTGATGTTGAACTTTTCGAGGGTAGGCCAAAAGTATCCAATCCATAGGCATTTTTTAGGATGTAACATGTGTACTATGATGGCCACCACAAATGCCTCCATGTGCTTGATCAAGAAGAGAATCGATTTCATCTTGAGTAACATAACAAATCAAGGTAACTTCAACATTATGATAATAAATTATTTCATGTCTAAGCACATATTTTCAGGCTTACTTATAGAGTTTGGTCTTTTCATGAGAGTCTAACTTTGGGGGATAAGTATGATGTTCAGTAAATTGGATAATGTTTTTGTACCATGAGATTTTTCAATTAGTGACAAACTCGATATGAAAAATGAGATAATCAGCCTTGGACTATAGACTAGATGGAGATTTCCTCATATGAATGAGTAACTAGGAATCATGTAATGCTTGATGAGGATGGAGAATAGAGGTTGATGAAGCAAGAGAAGTAAGTATAGACTTTTTATCTCATGGGATTGATTCAATGGTGAAATATGCAAACTCTTTCGTAAGAGTAGAGATGAGCTGATGTTATATAATGAGATTTTCACTTTTTCATTCATATTTTCCATTAACTTAATGACATATGAGCTGTGGATTGCCTAAGGCATGTAAGTATGGGATGAATAAATATATGGTTGCTTATATGTAATGGATTATAGCTTCATATTCATCCATGTTATTAGTGACTTCAAAGGTTAATAAAAAATATAGAAGAATGATTTTATCATAAGGGTTGGCTAAGACACAACCTTCCCCAGATCCTTGAAGGCACTTAGCTCTATCAAAGTTAAGTGTCCAACTTTACTCATGTAAGTCAACTATAAATTTTGGTAATTATTATATAATTACTTTGGATTTAGGTTTGGAAATTATTTTTTTAGGGTTTTTAAGAGTATGTGCCTCAATATCAATCATAAAATTATGGAAGTAATACCTAAGAAAAATAACTTGGCTAATAACTTAGATGAAGTTCATCAAGAAGAGTCTCCTATAGGGGATTTGTAAGTAGGATAGGAGTGGTAGCAAGTTGGTCAGTGATCACTTGACCTTTGACTAATTTTTTGGCAATAATTCATAGGTCAAACTCTATTAATAGTACCATCTATTTTCTAATTCTATGTTTGGGAAATAAATCTTTGCAAAAGAAGTGATGAATGGGATCAAACAGACTATGAATTAAGTGGTCTAATAAAGCATATAATGCCAAAGTTTTTTGACAGTGAAGTAGATTTTGAGACACTTGCATTTCAATTTCATGTAATGGGTCTCATAATCCATCAAGACATGACTAATTTATTAAATAACATACTATTTTCCTGACTCATATTATTGTGGTAGCATTACCCCAAATGATATGGGGATATATGATGTATAAAAGGTGAGAGAGTGATTACTAGAAGGTAGTCAAAGATTAAGAGGATAAATTAAATATTCTTTCACGTTGTTGAAATATTTTTGACATGCATTGTCCATTCAAGAGAAATAGCTTTCTTAAGGATGGATTTTACTAAATATATGTATGAAACCATCTTGGGTATGAATCAATGAATTAATCCATTTTTCCTATTGTCACCAAATATTTCACCCTAGAGGAGAGTGTTCAAGCCTCCTCTAGATTTGGACAACATGGGAATACTTATAGGTGTGTGGGTATACCTATATTAGAAGTAGACATCTAGGTTTAAGGGCTAGCTCCCTAAATATGCCTTAAAGTTATTATCACCTACTTAACTAATTACTTATAGGAAAGAGATAAAATATTCAATGAAATAAAAATATTCTAAGGGGTTGATACACCAGGATGATTTACATAGATCATCATACTTTTTTACTAGGAAATAAGGCTTACAATACTAGTCTAAAAGTCCTAGTAGTGTTTCAATATGGAGGTGAGATGCATGAAGGATATCCATGATAAGTGAACCATAGACTAGTTACAGACACTAAGGCTTATTTTAAACTTAAAATATAGACCCATACACATGACAATAATTCATATGACCTAATAGAGTGGAGTAACTTGCATCAAACATGGAAGGATTGAGAGAAAGCAAGGATAGATGAATATCTCTTAGCTATTCACTATACATCTCTTCACACACTTGGAAAAGATGATATATGAACTAAAATCAAAATTTATTTATTATTATAAGGAAAATTACAATGTCAAAACCATCATATATTTACCATACATGGTGTGGTATTAGTCTACCAAAGCCAAAATGGCTATTACTTATAGAATTTGAGAGAGAAAATAAGATAATGAAGTCCAAAAGTCACTAGGACATATGTAAAGATAATAAAATGAGTTATACATGTATGAGAGAGGAATATGAAATAGACCATGCAAGGTCTACTTGGACAAATGTCCCTCAAAACATGAAACTCCAAAAATGTGGTGTAGAACTCCTCAATTGCTTGCTCATAAAAATGCCTTCATCATTTGGCCTCCTTGGAACATTCCATAGTATAATAGGGATATATTATATGATTTGATTTATATGTATGATTTATAAACAATCCCCAAAATTTATTGGTTGTATCCCTAATCATTAAGATTCTTCTAAAGGTGAGTTATCATTGCTTGCGGTCTAAATAACGCCTCTTTCACTCACCCTTCACACTTAGCACCAAATTTGGTCTTCAATTTTACTATAATATCCATAAATAAGAGTGTATGACACTTATTAGGACCCTTAAAATACTTATATTCCTTAGGTGGACCTTCAAAGGACTCCCACTTGAAGTTTTCACTCTCTCACTAGCTTATTCATTATGCTAGTTTAGAGTGGCTAAGATGAAGGCACTTGAAAAGGCACTTGTGAGATTTTATGATGAAATAAATTGACATTAGGGGTGAGATAAGGTCACAAAGTATCTACCAAAGTGACTTTCATCCTTTTAATCTCCCTTGAATGTATAAACCACCCAGCATTGTTAAACAAACTAGTTTTTTGCCCTATCCATACAAGTAAGGTGATAGTCAAATTGATGAGAAGGAGACATTTGGAGTCCTATAAAATATAAAAGTAATTTTATAGTCAAAATATCCCTCTTAAGTGCCTTTCCTAATTCATCTTCTCCATCGGGTCAAGAAATAAGGTTTTGGAGGGTTTGGAGATGTCTTACCCCTTAAGGATTGTTCATGAAGGTCTAACATCCAATTCTCCAACAAATTTCACTAAATAATTTATAGGGACCTTATAAAAATTGACTTAGTTAATTTATCTCCCATGCTAAGTGTCTGCACACATATGAGCTTCCAAAGTTGTCTACTCAAGCTCTTTCCTTCATTCTGTGTAGGCCTGGGTCAATTTGAACAAAAATTGACCATTTTATGAGGTTTATCTATAAACCGAAGGTTTTTTATCACTTAATATTTATCCATAAATTTTTATTAATGCCTTAAAATTTTAATATGATGTTATAAGTGATGACCACATATCTTTAGGGTCTTAGGCCTAGTCAAGGCCTAACGGCCTGGCTGTATCTTTGATGCCTAGAGTTAAGTTATGCATTTTATGATGGTTCCAAGGACTTGTATAGACTTTTAAATTCATTTATAAAACTTCCACACCTTCCTCCCAATTATTTAACACTTTTTCTCATCTTTTACACCTATATACCTCTGCAAGTAAACTTCATGTTTCTTGAAGTACCCTCTATTTGAGATAGGAAAAAGGGTATCTCCCCTATCTTATCAAGATAAATTTAGGTATGAGTGTATAAATAAAGTAATTAGGGTAATATTTACCCATTTTTATGGTTAGGTCACACTCATTACACCTTCAATCTTCATAAAACTCCAAATAGACTTTTTGACCTTGCTGACTATGTAGGGTTGCAAACATGAACTATAAAGTAAACCTTGGAAACCTATTTATTATTTATGGCCTATATAAAAAATATATTTAATATCCCATAATCATCTTTAAGGTTTTCACAATGTTTCCAAACTTTCCACCATCCATGTTGGCTCCTTCAATGCATACCCCATTCAACTAGACCTGACTATGTTTCAACTTAGAAAAAGTGACCTACCTGTAGGTGAAAATTTGTGTTTTGAATTGTATCCATGTTTTAAGACCTCATTTAAGTCCTACAAGTTCAACTAACATCTTCACTTTCTCACACCATACTTTAGGTTAAGTCAACCTCAAGACTAGTTATACTCATAGATCATTGTCATGTCACAATCAGCTGTAGCTGAATAATTTGGAGAAAAATGTGGTCTTATAGCTAAATATAAATCACTTAAACCTATTATTAATAAATTTATTTCATTTTTGGAGTCTTTTTTATAATTTCCCAATGGCAAAGTTTATGTTTGCATACCTAGTAGTTCTCTAAGGTATATGTCATGGATAGCGATTACCTACAGTTAGGATGTAGGTGGATATTCTGGGGGCAAGGCACCTATAGGTGATCATGTAAGGCCATACCTTGAATTTAAAATCCTTATTGACCTTTGAAACAAAAATTTCCTCACTTGATTATAACCACTTACCATGAAGATATGTTCTCACCTTATTATCTTTGGGTGTAGAGGTCATTTGAAGTTTAAAACCTGTAGAAGACATTGAAAAACTATAGTGAACAAATATCAAAATTAGAGGCCCTTAAACATCAATTTACTTTAGTCACACACCCACTCCTTTTTGAAATGTTATAACCCTATGTGAATTATATAATATATATGCACTTGGATTCATCAAGACTCCTTGAAACACTAATATATGACATCATCAAAAGGGGTTAGGTCTCTATTTTGGTTTTTTAGGGAAATTTGTCCCTAAATTCAAATTCTCTTCTCATGAAGTGACTTCTCACTTTTTCTACGAACTTAATGCCTCAAACATGACTATCATAGCCTTCCTAACATCCTAAGACCTCAATAAATGTCTCAACATCTCTGATCAACATTTCTAGGTCTCTATTAGTACCACATATAGGTGGACATTTTAATGGATAGGTAGTTAAGAGAAGACATGAACAATGTGCAATTTATCTAAGTTTGAAACTAGTCTTGGAACCTCCATAAAATCTCAAATGGAATATTTTAACCATGTAAAAACTCATTCAATTAAAATACTCCCTTTTAATGTGATTAACATTTGTGAGGCACCTTTAGTCATGCATTAAGTTACAAACTAGGCAGTGAGTAGAAACATGAATAATGCACATGATGAAGGATCCTCTAGCCAATATTAGTTCCTTCAAGATTTTCAAATGAAAATTTTAAATCATAAGGAACTTGGAAACAATCAAATACCTTATCTCAATGTGATTTGATCTTTTTATGGCACCTATAGATGCACATCAATGGATTGTGTATGGGGTTAAACTATTATTATAGTTTACATAGATAAATTGAGAGCATCTCCTCATGCTTGGTTTGATTTTTCATGTTACAAGAACATGATCAACCTCCTTATAAAACTCATTACACCTACATGAACGTGATCAAATCCTTCATATATCATGATTTCATATGGAACTTGTAGGGAATTGATTGTGTGTCACTTATGACTATGTTCTTGATTGAAAATCTATGTGAGAACTTTGGATCTGAGCTTGGAAGGAAAGGATGTGAAATAAGTAATGGAAAAAATGCCATTCAACCATCATCATCCTCTGAGTCCACTATAAAGATGTGAAAACTCTATAGATGGTGAAAACTTACTTGTCACTCAAAATGAGACCAATATGAAACTCAAGATGTTTGAATCATCAATTAAAATATAATCATGAAACAAAATATTTAAACCATGTGGGAAATATGTCCATTCTCTTTAGAATAAATTTCATCAGCTAGGTTATACGAACTTGCCCATACAAGAAGGAAACTTGCAAGGTGTGGGCAACATCATGTAGAATGAGATATTTAAATTATAAAGGATGGTTCATAAATATAAAGTGACCAATCCTTGAAATATTTATATAAAAATGAATTTTATTGAGTGTACTATCACCCCAAAAATGAATTTAACCTAAAACTTCTCCTACTAGCTGTACCAAGAAAAACTTGTTGACCAGTTTTGCATAGAAGGGCGATGAAGGAGTAGAATGGTTTTAGCCATTTTTTAACATTTAAAATAGATTAAAGTATTTAATTGAGTCCAATTAAGTTTAATAACCATCCCACACACTCTTCCCATGTGCCACTCTCTTCATGGGCCATATAACTACAAAAAATCCTCCTTTCTCACTTATTTTCTTGATTTTAGTTAACACCTACAATATTTTTAGTTAGAGTCTGACATATATGATAATTAATGGAATATGGGACGTTTTAATATATTTTATAACACTTTTATTGCTTATAAAACTATACAACCTTCACAAAATCCCACATATGTCACATAGAATGACTTAAGAAAGAGATTGATTATGACCAAGGTGATGACACATTAAATGACATAAAATAACACCATGACACACTATATAGGACCCTAATATACCCCTATACAATTTTTTTACTATGGGGGGATGACCTATTTTGACTCATGGTCAAAATAGTCAACATTCTTAGTAATTTCCAAGGGTGGTATGCTTGCTATGCCTAATACCAGTAGCCTTTTCCTATCCATTGGGCCATGGTGTCACCTATACATACATATGACACTAAATTTTCCTCTAAAATATACCAAAACATAAGAAAAACAATAAGATACAACACACAAGATAAGAAACTAAGTAAATATACACATGTGCTTCATGAGCACTTATGGAACAGACACACACAAACCCAAACTAACTAACTCAAACATAAGATAAATTGAAAGAAACACTTCCTACTTGGTCAAAGGGGAAGTTTTAAACCTTTATTTATTTATGGAATGAAGGAATGAATGAGCCATGTTTCCCTTTGACCCTTGGTATTGATGCCTCCATCTTTTTCATGGTGTTTTCCCACTTCATTGGCATGGTGTTCAAGGAAATCAAAGCAACTACAACTAGGTAAAATATGGAAATTAACTCCTCTTGCATCTCAATAAATTTAAACTTTTCATAAGACTCCTTAACTACAACCTCCAATTATTTTTCAACAAATCATACCTTCTTATTTTCCATGGTGATCTCAATAAGATTAGGTTTCCTTTCAACTGCAAGCTCTTTAAGCTCTTTAAGATCATTGTCTTCCATGGAAAACTCTTTCTTCACCTTCTCATATACTTGGCACTCATCTTAGAAAATCTCTTGAAAAATTTGCATTTGCTACTGCCAATCATCTTTACTCTTCTTGTCATCTAGAACCATTACCTCTTCAACCTTCCCTTCTTTATGTATGAGGTCATCAAAATGGTCTTATTTGTGTTCCAATACATCTGAGGGTGATTCAACATTAGGATGGGTTATGGATTACTCTTCAAATACAACACATTCTATGTTGATCTTATGAGACTCTTCTAGTACTACAACTTCTTGAGAAATGACTTGGAGTTCACCTTCATTCTTGATAGCACACTCAACTTCATGCTTGAGATGGTTATTAACAACCTCATGATTAGGTGTGTACTAATTAGGAGAATAAATTTAATCACTTAGCTTCTCAATATCTTGGTTTATGGCATGAAACTTCTGCCATAGGTCTTCTCCTTCATGATTGTCATGTTCAAGAGTTTCTTCATCATAGACAACATGTATAGGTTCCTAATCAAGCACTTCCTCTTCTATGTTTTCATCAAAATTTTTATGTGTAGCTACAATAGGATATTCAATATCTTTATCCTCATTCAAGAAGGTAGAGTTACATTTATGTTCACCAAGGGGAGTTCCTATGGTGATCTCATCTTCATAATTACTCATGAGATCTTCTTGATCAGCTATGACTTGAGATCTTTCCTCTTCATTTACTTCCATAAAAATGGAATATTTTTAAAGAAGGGGTGGGGTGGAAGGTTGATTTATAGGCTCATGATTTGAAGGTGAATAATGAGGTGTGGAGAGCTTATAAATTGAACATGGAGTGTGGGATGTACCTACTTCAATAGAAGCTTCACCTTAATAATAGCCTCCTTGAGGCTTTCCAATAGTACCATGTTCATTCTTAAGTTATTTGTCTTCCCACATATTTAACCTATATATTGAGCATTAGGAACACTTATTTTCCAACTACATATTCTCTTTGATCTCCCATTAAGTTCCTTCTAGCTATTCAAACATCTCTAACACCTACATACAACTTTGGTAAACATATCTTAACCATTCCATGATATGATTAGGGAGCACATTATACTCATCATCCTATGTTCCCATATTATTTTCATTATATAACAACTATGGTATGAGTTCCAACAAATATTTTATGTAAGATGGGGTTGATGGAGGAGGGGGAGGGTAATGACAGGGATTGAACCCAACTTTAACTTGTTTTATTCTAGCCTAAAATAATTCACACCTCACCTTATAATATATTTGTGTATAACCACTAAAATCATCTGATTACTCATGATAAGACTCACATGAATCTTTTTGAGGTTGATAGGCATCATGGTATGGTTGGTAGGAATCATATTGGGTTGATAGGAAGGCACTTCATGATAAGTTTCTTGATATTTATTCATAGGGTTGTCTAATAACATTATGTCCATATGGAAAAGGAAATGGAGGACCATAGGGCTTCCATGGCTTATAGGATTTCTAGCCACTGTGATAGGACTATTGAGGGGTATAATATGGCTTATAGTAAGGCTGATAGGGAGATTCATAGTAGAGATATTCACCATATCTATTCATATAAACCTCATAGGTCAAATTAGATGCAAAAACTAATTAAAACCTTCAACAAAAAATACTTGGGATGATTACAACCAGAATATTTCATTTGGAGTCACCATTAGTGCTATCTTTCTTACTTCCTAAAGCTGATTAGAGGAAAGACACACCAAAAATATTTCTACTCTCTTGGACCTTGGTGCCACCCGAAGTGCCAAAACTATTGTCATAAAATATTTCACCCTAGATGAGAGTGTTCAATCCTCCTTTATATTTGGGAAACATGGGAATACTTATAGGTATATGGGTGTACCTATAATATTAGTAGACATCTAGGTTTAAGGGCTAACTCCCTGAATATGCCTTAAAGTGCTTATCACCTACTTAACTAATTAATTATGGGAAAAGAGATAGAAGCTTACATGAAATTAAAATAATCAAAGGGGGTGATACACCAGGATGATTTCCACAAGATCATCATACTTATTTCACTAAGAAACAAGGCTTACAATACTGGTCTAAAAGTCCTAGAATGCTCTAACATTAGTGTTTCAATATGGAGGTGAGATGAATGAAGGCTATCCAAGGTGAGTGAACCATAGGCTAGTTACAGACACTAAGGATCATTTTATACTTAAAATATATACCCATACACTTTATAACACTTCATATGACCTGCTAGAGTGGAACAACTTGTATCAAACATGGAAGGATTGAGAGAAAGCAAAGATAGATGAATATCTCTTAACTATTCACTATACATCTCTTCAAACACTTGGTAAAGATGATATATGAGCTAAAAATAGATTTTATTTATTTTTATTGGGAAAATTACAATGTCAAAACTAGCAGGGCTTCACCATACATGGTGTGGTATTAGTCTACTAAAGCTAAAATGGCTACTACTTATAGAATTTGAGAGAGAAGAGAAGAGAATGAAGTCCAAAAGTCACTAGGACATGTGTCAAGATAATAAAATGAGTTATACATGTAGGATAAAGGAATATGAAATATAACATGCAAGGTCTACTTGGATAAATTTCCCTCAAAACATAAAACTCCTAAAATGTGGTGTAGAACTCCTCAATTGCTTACTCAGAAAAATGCCTTCATCATTTAACCTCCTTAGAACATTACATAGTATAATAGGGATAGATGATATTATTTAATTTAGAGGGAGGGTTTATAAAAAATCCCAAACATGCATTGGTTGCATCCCTAATCATCAATATTCTTCTCTTGGTGAGTTATCACTGCCTATAATCTAAATAACTCCTCTTTCACTCACCCTTCACACTTGGCACCAAATTTGGTATTTAGTTTTCCAATATGTTCTATATAGAGGATTTTATGACACCTTTTATACCTCTCATGGCCTTATATTCCTTAGGTAGACTTTAAAATGACTCCCACTTGAAGTTTTCACTCTCTAACTAGCTTGTTCACTATGCCAATTTAGACTATTTGAGATGAAGGCACTTGCAGAGGCACTTATGAGATTTTATGATGTATTAAATGGACATGAGGGGTTATATCAGGTCCAAACCTATCTCCAAAAGTGACTTTCATCCTTTGAATTTCCATTTAACCTTAAAAACACCCAAAACTATCAAATAAACTAGTTATGTACCCTATCCATATAAGTAAGGTGAGAGTCAAATTGATGGGAAGGAGATATTGGGATTCCTCTACAAGATAAAAGTCATTTTATATTCAATATATCCCTCTTAGGTTACTTTCCTACTTCATCTTCTCCATTGGGTCAAGAACCAGGGTTTTAGAGGGTTTGGAGATGTATTACCCCTTAAGGATTGTTCATGAAGGTCTGACATACAATTCCCCAAAAAAATTCACTAAATCCTTGATATGTACCCTCTCCAACTTTAATTATCTCCCATTTTAAGTGTTCATACACATATGAGCTTCCAAAGTTGTCTACTCAAGCTCTTTCCTTCATTTTATGTAGGCTTAGGTCAGTTTGAACCAAAGTTGACCATTTTCTGAGGTTTATATAAAAAATAAAGGTTGTTTATCACTTAATATTTACCCATAAAGGTGTATCAATTCCATAAAATTTTCATATGATGTTATAAGTGATGACCACATCTCTTTAGGGTCTTAGGCTTAAAGACCTAACTGTATCTTTGATGCCTAAACTTTACTTGTGCATTTTATGATGGTTCCAAAGATTTGTATAGACTTTTACATTCTTGTATCAACCTTCCACACATCCTTCCCAATGTTTTAACACTTTTACTCATCTTTTACACCTATATACCTCTGCCTGCAAACTTCATGTTTCCTAGAGTACCCTTTATCTGGGATAGAATAGAGGGCATCTCCCCTAACTTATTAGGAAAAATGGAGGTATGGGTGTCTAAATAAAGTCATAATGGTAATTTTTCCCATTTTTAGGGTTATATCACACTCATAACATATTCAATCTTTATGAAACTCTAGATAGACTTCTTGACCTTACTAACTATGCAAGGTTACAAACATAAACTATAGAGTAAACCTTGGAAACCTCTCTATGATCTATGGCCAATCTCAAACATCTATTGAGGATCTCATCATCATATTGAAGTTATTAACAATGTTTCTAAACTTTCCACCATCCATGTTGGATCCTTCAATGCATACCCCACTCAACTAGACTTGACTTTGTTTCATATTTAGAAAAAGGACCTACTTGTAGGTAAACCTTTGTGTTTGAAATTATATCCATGTTATAAGATCTCAATGAATTCCTATAAGTTCACCTATAATCTTCATTTTATCACACCATGCTTTAGGTTAAGTCAACCTCAATACTAGTTAGACTCATAGATCATTGTTATGTCACAGTGAGTTGTAGTTGACTACTTTAGAGCAAAATGTGGTCTTATAGGTGAATATTAATCCCTTAAACCTATGATTAATACCTTTAGGTAATTTTGGGAGTATTTTGAATCATTTACCAATGGAAAATTTTATGTTTTCATGCCTAGTAGATTTCCAAGGTATATGTCATGGCTAGTGAGTACCTACAGTCAGGTTGTAGGTGGATATTTTGGGGGCAAGGCACCTGTAGGTGATGGTGTAAGTCCATACCTTGCATTTAAACTCCTTATTAATAACATTTAAAACACAAATGTCCTTATCACTTTCTTAAAACCACTTACCATGAAGATATGTTATCACCTTATTATCTTTGGGTGTAGAGGTCACTTGAAGTTCAAAACCTATAGAATACATTGAAAAACTATAGTGAACAAATATCAAAATTGGAGGCCCTCAAACATCACTTTCCTTTAGTTACACACCCACTCCTTTTCTAAAGGTTCTACCCTTATGCAAAGGATATAAGATAGATTCACTTAGATTCATCAAGACTCCTTGAAACACTACTATATGACATCATCAAAAGGGGCTAGGTCTCTACTTTGGTTTTTTAGGGAAATTTGTCCCTGAATTCAAATTATCTTCTCATGAAGTGAATTCTAATTCTAAATACTAACTTAATGCCTAAAACATGACTCAAACATGATTTTAATATACTTAACAACATCCTAAGAACTCAAGAGAGGTCTAAAAAAATGTTTAAACATATTGAGCAACATTTCTAGGTCTTTATTAGTGCCACCTATAGGTGGAAATTTCAATGTACAGGCAATTAAGAGAAGACATGAATAATGCACATATTGTCTAGGTTTGAAACTAGTCTTGGACCCTCCATCAACTCTCAAATGGACTATTTTCACCATGGAGAACCTCACTCAATTCAAATACTCCTTTTTAATGTGATTAGAATTTGTGAGGCACTTGTAGGCATGCATTAAGTTGCAGACCAAGAAATGAGTAGAAACATGAATAATGCACATGGTGAAGGATCTTATAACTAGTCATAGCTCCTTAAAGATATTCAAATTAAATTTTTAAATCATAAGGAACTTGAAAACAATCAAATTATTTGTCTCAACATGATTGGCTCTTTTTGTGGTACTTGTAGATTCACATCAATGGACTATGTATGGGGTTGAACTATCATCATAGTTTACATACATCACTTCAGAGCATCTCCTCATGCTTGGTTTGATTTTTAATGTTAAAATAACATGATAAAAATCATTATAAACTTAATTATACTTCCATGAACATGATCAAATCCTTCATACATCATGACTATAGATGGAACTTGTAGGGAATTGACTATGTGTCACTTATGACTATGTTTTTATTACAAATCCATGTGAGAAATTTAGATATGATATTTGAAGGAATGGGGGTGAAAAAATTCATAGAAAACATTCAATTAAACCTACCATCATCATCTGAATCCACTATAAATATGTGAAAACTTAATAGATGGTGAAAACCTGCCTGTCACTCTAAATGAGACCAATCTACAACTCAAGATGCTTGACTCATCAATTCAACTCTAATTAAGAAAAAATTTGTAAAACATGTGGGAAATATTTCCATGTCCTATGGGATATATCAATTTCATCTATTGGATTGTATGGCCTGCCCATATAAGAAGGAAACCTACAGGGTGTGGGTTTCCATCATGCAAAATGGGACAATTAACTTCTAAAGGATGGTTCTTAAATCCAAAGTGACCAATACTTGAAATATTTATATTAAAATTAATTGGAATAAGTGTAATATCACCCCACAAATTAATTTTACCTAGAACTTCTCCTACTAGTTATACCAAAAAGAAACACGTTGACCAGTTTTGCATGTCTAAAAGGGTGTTGAAAGAGTAGAATGGTTTTCAAATATTTTTGAGAATTAAAAATATGTTAAAGAATTTAAGTTAGTCCAAGGAAGTTGAATATCCATACAACAAGATCTTCCCATGTGCCACTCTCTTCATGGGCTATACAATTGTACAAACTCCTCTTTTTCACTTATTTTCTTGATTTCAGTTAACACTTGAAATATTTTCATTTATAGTCTAACATATATGATATGGATTAACATAATGTAAATTTTAAGAGACTTTATAACATTTTTATTGGTTATAAAACCATACAACCTTCACAAATATCCAAAATATGTGACATAGAATGACTTAGGAAAGAGATTGATTATGACCAAGGTGATGACACATTAAATGTCATCAAATAACACCATGAAACACCCTATAGATCCCTAATATATCCATATACATGTTTTTAAATATATGGGAATTGACCTATTTTAACTTGTGGTCAAAATAGTTAACATTTCCCAAGATAGGTATGAATGCCAGGAATCGATTGAGGAATATGCATGGTGATAATAACATTGATTTTAGTAGAATATACATCAATATATTTCAAGTAAAATAAGAATCCTAAGACTTTTTTTGAGGTAAAAATAAAAACACACTTGTAAGGATTAAGTCAAACTTTGTATTTTATGAGATGATCAGAGATGATAACAAGATAAAGATCATGGTTTTCATGTTGCTTGGATTTGGCGATAAGGTCATCCACATAGGTCTCAATTATTTTATGGATAAGGTTGTGAAAGATATGGTTTGTCAAAAATTTATATGTTTATCTAGAATTTTTTAAGGCCAAAGGGCATCTTAACCTAGCAATGGACTCCCATTTAGAGGGAAAGCAGTTTTGTGTTGTTCTTCGAGAGCAATATGAATTTAATTATATCCAAAAAATCATCCATAAGGTATAACATCTCATATTTGATGGTAGAAAAAAAATGGAATCAATTTAAGGTAAAGGGAAATAATATTTAGGACATTCTAAGTTGAGATTACATAAGTCAATATAGATGTGAATGACCACAGTGACTTTCTTATGAATGAGAACAATGTTGGGTACCCATTCCGAGTAATCTACTGGTTTGATGAACTTAGCATCTATGAGCTTGATACTTTTTGTGACATAAGGGGGAAATATTGGGAGGAAATTGGTGTTGTTTTTGGCATATAGGTTATGTATATGGATATGTACTGATGTTATGGAAAAATATGCTAGGGTCAATGTAAGGCATGTCTTCATATGACTAAGGAACGACTTCATGATATTTGTTTAAAAAGAGGTTGAATTTATCTTTCTCTTCAAAATGAAGTTACTTAGAGATAATAATTTGTTTAGGGGAGGTATATGTGTCATATTTAATTGCAAAGGTTTCCTCAATGAACATGGTATTTCCATCTTGGAAATGATATAGAGCTATATGAAGACTAGAAATATGATGTGATTTGGGATCAATGCTAGCAAGTAAATTATTGAAGAAAAAAGCCTTTTTATAAAAATTACCAATATTTTGATGTTGGTGAGGAAGTTAAGGCTATCTAGCATGGAGTAATTCTAAGTTAGCTTCATCACTAGGAAGCATATATAAAGATTCATAGTGTTCAACATCTTTTTTGAGGTCTACAATTTGATTACCTTTGTAGTTAAATTTAGAATGTATTTATATTATAACATTCTCTTTAACATCTAGGATAATATCAGAAGGTGAGGTATAAGGTGTAGAATTTGACTGTATGATATCAACCCAATTGATATAATTTGGTATAAAAGAGTTGGGTTGAACTATATCAGTTTATTTGACATAACTAGTAGTGATATGAATAATTTTGATTGAATAAAGCTAGTTGATGTAGTGTATTATAGGTGATGAGTATAAGGGTATGATATCTGTTCTTGATGACACTTGGCTTATGCAATTTGAGACTAAGGGTTAGACTATATCAGGTTGACCAATATAGTCTAAAGGTTGAGAGACAAATTAAATAGTATCGGTTTGACCAATATAATTATGATTGGATTAAATGGTTTGAATAGTATTGAGCTGGCTAATGTTGTTAGATGTAGGAATAGTAAGGATTTCTTGAACAACCCATGGAGTGTTTACCAATGGTGGGTTAACATGAGGGATGTAACCTTCCAATTATGGTTAAGTGTAATTAGAATCAAATAATATGTGAACCACATGAACATCACGATTACAAACATGCATTTTGGCCAATGTATTTTCATAATGCATTAAAACTAAATATCATGATTGGGATTGGGACATAATATAAGCATCATCATAAGATGGAGAGATTTTACATGCATGAGAAGATGGATTAATAATTTCAATGGAGGTGTATTTAGTGTAGACACACATATTACTGAAAGTGTGAGGTAACATTGATAAAGGGCCTTGAAATAATTTCGTTACACCATAATCATTATAAATTAAGTCATCTTCTATGTATGTGGATTCATTAGTTTTACATGAGGGTGAATTTCAGTATCATCATCAATCAAAGGAATGTTCCTATCTTGTCGGGGGAGAGGAAGAAGAATCCATTTCAATATATAAGGTGGTAATTGAGTGGTATTAATTGTTTTTTTAACTCATTGGTTTCATTATAATTAAAATTCATAAGATTGACATGTAGATCATGATTCATGTTAATGAACTCAGGAAGAGGTGAACTATTAATATGAGTAATAATGGGGATGTGATATTGAGATTTAGGATGAGGAAGTTGAATGCTCCAAGGGCTGGGATCTATTTCATGCTTGTAACATTTTTAATTATGGATAAAATTTATGCATTGGATAATGAAAGATGCAATATATATCATGTGGTGAGTCCAAGGATGACCTAAAAGCATGATATAGTAAAGTGGAAATATAAAATTGTAAGCTTCACACAGATTGTTTTGGGTCCATTAATAAAGTAATGATAGTACTAATGTTTTATTTGTTACATTTTAAGTAATGATAACAACATGTTGTGCTTATTTATCAAAATTAAAGTAATGTATCTATAACCATCCAAGAAACTAGTTGAGCACAATTTTTCTATTTGATTGAGGGTGATAAGAAGATCTATGAGCTAGTTGAGAATCAAAGAAAGAGAATAAATAAGTCTAAAAATTCCTAGTAAATATGAGATCATGATCACTTATTATAATATTTGGTATCCCATGTAGCTTTTTAATTGTATCCATAAATGTTTTAATTACCTTACTTGCTAAAAAAGGGTGCAAAGGACAAAAAATGGGCATATTTTTTTGAGTCCATTTACCACCACCATGATGACATTTTCCATTTATTATTGGGGTAGTATTGATAATAAAATCCATGGATATCTCATCCCACTATAGGTATAGATAGTCTTGTCTTGATTGTGCTGACACACCAAACATTCTATGATAAATTTATGTATGCCACCTTTGATCCCCTACCCCCAAAAAACCTAATTGATCATATGGTAGGTCCTCAAGAATCATAAATTCCCCCCCAATTGGTAAATCATGGAGCTCTTATAGAATCTAATGTTTAAGTATAATATTTTCACAAAGGAATATTATACCCTTCTACAAAATGGAGTCATCCTTCCGTAAAAACTTATCTAATGTGCTTGGATATTTCTGAATTTTTTGAATTTGATTCCACATATCATGTCATGTTTCAATTATGATCTTGCATCATCCACCCAATATTTAAGTAGTATGTAAATAGAAAATAATGTATCCATGTTTTCATCCCTCCTAGAAAGTGCATCTACCACAAAATTCTATTTACATTTCTTATAAATGATCTTAAAGTCATAAACAAACATATTAATGACCCATTTTTATTTCTCTTCTAAGGATAACCTTTGTTCTAAGAAGTATTTTAGATTTCCATTATATGTCTTCACTTTGAAGTGTCTTCCCATTCGATAACACTACTAATGCTCAACCACATTAAGAATAACCAACATTTATTTCTCATAAATGGGTGTAAGTAATTTTTAAATTTTAGTTGGAAACTTTTGCAAACACATGGCTTACCTTTTGAATGAGTATTTCACACATATAATTCCATAAAGCATCACATCTTATAATGAATATATTGGTGAATTTTAGAGTGGTAATAATTAGAGTGGTGTACATGGCCTTCTTCTTATCAAATTATCTATTTACATCTTGTCATGCCCAAAATTTTCATCCTAAAAACCCAATAAAACACCACACACACACACACAATGTTGTCACCAATCAAACAATGTCACAAGATGAAGTGTGACATAAAAAAATTAATTTAGTGATTAATTATTACTCTTGTTTATTTAACCCACAACAAAAATTTCCATAATCATGGTACACAAACATATCTATAAGAGAATTAAGTTCAAAATTGGTTTCTAAAATTACCACATCACATGCAGGTCTATTTCATCAACATCTTATTATCTTTTTCACAAAGTAGAAATAATTAACACTAATAGGTGTAGCTAATATGTCCTAACACAAGGGTATCTCTAAATTATATTTTATTTTTGTTGATTTAAAAGTATGAAAAAAACAATCATTATTTTGAGATCAAACATAAGTAAATCCTTAAAAGACCCAAGTTACATAGTATATTTTATAAGGCTAACACCATATGGATATTAAGGGATAAGTCCATACTATAGTAACAAACAAACATCAGTCTTAAGGATCACATAATCCAAATAAGTTTAATCATTATATTCACCTTAAGGAAATAATAATCATCTCATACTAATCATAATATACAAATCAAAGTTTAACCACAATTATTTTATTTAATTCTTATACTAATGATTAAAAAAAATAAACTTAATTTAACATGAGGATTGACAAGAAAGAAAATCTGTCTTAGCCTAAGACCTAGGACTTGGTGCCCTTACAACTTAGGCAACCTATATAGCTAATCTTCAAAATTAGGGTTAGATGTAGTTCTCCAGTTGAAAATGTGAAGAGTGTCCTCCACAAGACATCATCATTCAAAAGGGATTGATGATCAAATCCAAAATAAGGAAAGAATAATTATCACAAGACAAATGATCTTCTATGATCCATGAGGATATAGGTCACTAAATCAAACTAAACATTACCAATTTGCACATTCAACCTTGTACTAATGTCTACAACTTGGGCAATAGGTTTTATGCCTACATGCTAGTTTATTCTTTGCAATCCCATTCCTATTTTACTACACAAATTATGTAGTGTCATTAATATATATAAAAACTCATCAATAAGGATAGTTAGTGGCATCACCATACTCTTTGGTTATGAAGTGATAATTACCAATTACTATAAAAGTTCAATTGATACTTTATCTTACTTCATTATATAATAATGTACAGTTACATTATTTTTAGGTTAGTATAACCATTTAAGAATAGATTTATGAAGTACGTAGACACCAAACATTTGATCTCTCAGATATTGTATAAAACTTAACATAATACAATTTTAATATTATAGTTTTACATTGGTTATCTCTTTCCTCACTTAATTGTTCTTTGAATGTAATATAATTTCATGTTTTTTGTCATTATTAATTTGATTCTATTAATAAATCTCTTGAATATGTTTAAGTAGGTTGTCCAACGGGTCTCCTCCTAGGCCCCAGATCAGTGGTATTAGAGCACACACACTTCATATCATTTTTGAGAGGTATTATGGTGTATTTAAACTTCATCATTGTTTGTGTTCACACTCATATGAGGTCTAATTAAAGGAAGATAGGGTTTTATATTCATTACCCTTCATCATAACTTCCTTCCATCATGTCCTCAAATGGGATACAAGTATTAAATGATACCAACTTAAGAGATGTTACACAAGATGATAAAGAATGCATTGTGAAGACAATGAGAATATTTGGAATAATGCCATGCATGTGAAGGAGAAATTATCATTGATAACTTCTCAGTACTTATCAAGAAAAAAAATTCTCCAAAAAACTCTCATTCTCATCGGCCATTTGGTGGTCAAACACTATATAAGATTACATTTTCTCTTTCAAAAGTTTATTTATCAATAAATAAATTGTGGGGAAATTACTACACTTCAAATGAAGATGACGTCAATTTAGACATATTTGTAGACACATGGAATGATCTCATAGAATCACCCAAATAAAACTATTATTCTATTGGAAACTATGATGACCACTATATCAAGTTCTCTTAGTTGCACTAAGTCAAAGAGAAATTTGTGTAGTAATACACAAATATATTCCATGTTATGGTGTCCAAAATTGGGATTCAATATTCATAGAAAAATATTATTTTGAAATATAGATTAGGGTTGAGACCTCATATCCAATCAGATTTGGATTCACTATAGATATATTTAATTAAATAATATTATATATTTGGTTACAATTTTGAATTAAAGTCCAAGGCCAAGACTAAGACAAAATATTCTAAGTCTTAGACCAATCAACAGTCTAAATTTTCTAATTAGAATTCCAAATCAAGGAATAATTTCAAATACCCTCCATAGAAGAAGTAAAAATATTCAAATGATCATACTAAGTAGTCTAAGATTCATAAGTAGTGTTCAATTCAAAACTATAACAATCATTCTAATGAATTATGTTGTGCTAAGAAGACTCTACTTTCACAACATGAAGTAATGGGTACAACCACTGCATCATTGGATAAAGGTAAGCAAACCATGGATATTGAGCCTAGTGCCATGGTGGATATAAAAAAACATCTATACTACCCCTGTTGAAACATAAGAAGTATAAAGATTATTTCATTCTCAAATTTGGATCAATGCTTAGCTAATACACTTTATTGTTGATAACAAAATTCAAAATAACTTGATTTATCCTAAATTATTTTACATATTAAATTTTCCACTGATGCCTCACCCCCAACCATACCATACTCCATTGTATGGCTCAGTGCAGGATCCAAGAAACATGTCACTCAGTAGTGTCAAGTGTACGACATCAAGCCTTTTCAAGATACAATCCTTTATGACATTACTCCATTATAGGTATGTGATGTTCTACTTGGGAAACCATATATTTACCTATGACATGAAACCTATGAAGAAAATCATAGAAATGTTGTCATATATGTTGACGATGTGAGATACCACATACTGGAATTAGTTCCAAAGCTATAACTCATTAGTGCTAAATAGTGTAAGAGGTTAGTCACATCTAGTTAAAATTTTGTGAATTTGGTGGTAACATTTGAATGAAATAAATTCCTTACAACACCATTTATACCATAGTTCCTCTAAAAATCATAACAAAAATGACATAGTTGAAGATAAAGCTGTAAGAATATAAGGACCTATTCTAGCTACCAACCAAAGTGCCTATACAATGTGTAATGAATCACACTATTTATTTGATCAATGGAGTACTTGTACTTAATGATTATTTATATCATAGATACCTTCTAAATAGTGAATAAATCAAATGATATATCCATGAACTATTATCTAAAGGACATATCTAGACCATCTCATTACCTTGTGGCAGCCCAATTGCTCTTGCACCAAAGAAAGACAACACATGGAGATTGTGCATCAACTACTGAATGCTAAAAAAAATCATAATGAAGAACTTATATCCTTTTATAAGGATGGAGGACTTACTATACTGTCTCTATGGTGAAAAATACTTCCCCAAAATCAA
Source organism: Torreya grandis (assembly GCA_037957365.1). Lineage (NCBI taxonomy): Eukaryota > Viridiplantae > Streptophyta > Pinopsida > Cupressales > Taxaceae > Torreya > Torreya grandis. The sequence goes on from JARHVA010004067.1 coordinate 911,419, forward strand.
TCTTAAGTCTAGATATCATCAGATTATTATTGATTGTATATATGTCTACAAGATAGACTTCAAGGCCAAAGAAGGTTTATCCAAATTATTAGTCATGTCATTCAATTTTACCAAAACATGGGTTACATTCATGAATATTATGAATTAATTTCTTAGGTCATTCAATACTTCATTTTTTGTAGTGTACCTTGAAGACATCCTGATAGAAAGACATGGGATGAATTTTTGTGCCATATAGAGTAAGTGCTTGACACTTTGTGGAAACACAAAATTTATGAAAACATGGAAAAATGTTCATTTTCCATGATATAGATATAATATATAGGATACATAGTAGATTCACAAATATTACATGTGGATACAAATAATATTCAAGTCATTTAGGGATGGACACAACCAAAGAAACTCATAGAGCTTTGTAAATTCTAGGTATTGGTAAAGTTATATAGGAGATTTTTACTTGGTTCCTCTTATGTAATTTGGCCTCTAAATAAAGTTACCAAAGGTGGTGTAGATGCTAGTTTTATACACCATTGTGTATTAACTTAGTGTGTCAACACATTATTATATTATTTCCAACATAATGGCCCCCCATTCATAATTATTTTAAATAAATAAATTTACCCCACCCATTTACTTTTACCACATAGGTTAACTATATTTAATTACTATAGTTAAATAGTAATTAACCCCCCTTTTTTACCTTCATAACCATAAAATATTACCAAAAAATAAAAAACAAACCTATTCAACCTCCCAACAACCTTCCTAACAACTTACCCTTGTTAAAAACCTGTGCAAACAACTTAGTGTTATATTCATTGATTTTGGCATGTAGTTTGAAATAGCCTAAACCAAATTTTAACAAAATTAGGTTGATCAACATTGATCCATCATGATCGATGCCAATTCTCCTAGATCAAAATTGATACATATATACACAAAAAACCTACATGGCTTGAGATGAATGGTGACTATGCTTTTGGACTTCAAAATTCTACTAAAATCTCATTATAACCTACATATAGATGTTGTCAACATATTTCTATCTTATGGAACCTCTACTTTGTTAAGCATGGGATATACTGAGAGGGGGGTGAATCAGTATATCATAAATCTTATAAAATTTCTCTTAATCAAATTCCACTTAACCATACATTCAAGATATGCAATAAAACTGAAATAATAAACACCACACAAGATAGAGAGAGACACCATATTTAACATGGAAACCCAATGTGGGAAAAACCATAGAGAATAATCTCAAGTATATGAATGAGCACCAACTCAAACTATAATATTCACAAGCACCAACTTGCAGGAACACCAACTCCTTTATTGAGCACCAACATATCAACTATTCATGAGCACCAACCCAGAGGATCACCAACCCCTTTGGTGAGCACTAAAATAGAAACTATTCATGAGCACCAACCCACATGAGCACCAACCCCTTTACTGAGCACCAACACATCAACTATTCATGAGCACCAACCCACAAGAGTACCAACCCCTTTGTTGAGCACCAACATAACAACTATTTGTGAGCACCAACCCATAGAATCACCAACCCCTTTTGTGTATACCACATAAATATCTCTCAATGTTGCTATCTCAACAAATGATAGTTCATTAAAATATCTCTTTCCTCTCTCTCCTCTGCTCTTCTAAGCAAGATATAACAATTACAAATCATACTCTATATACCATATTACAAATGGATTCTCAAGCCTTTATTTATAGATTTCCAAATGACCTTTGGCCTTCCCCCTTTGTGACCCTTCAATCCTCATGGAAAATGGTGCCAAACTTGCATGACTCTTCATATCCTTCATTTGAAAAGTCATATGGTGACCCTTCATAAACAAAAGTGTCCTTTCCTCTTTTATCGTTATCTTGGTGACTTTTCATATTTCTCAAAGTGTCCCTTCATGATAAATTTCACCCTTCCTCTTTTGTCTTCACTTGGTGACTCTTGGAATTCCTCGAGATGACCCTTCATGGGAAAATGCATCCCATTCTTCTTTTGTCTTTACCCCATGACTCTTTGACTTCTCAATGAGCCCTTCTTTTGACTTTATGTAACCAAAAATATATTTGTTAATATTAAATAAATATTAACACACATTAGCCAAGATATTACTATTAAAAACATCATTAAATACAATGGGGCCTTTATCACCAATAATGATAGACCTTTGACATCAATGACAATATTTCCAACAATCTCCTCCTTTGTCATGGATGGAAACCTCAATCTTAAGCTACCACATCCTAAAACCTGCACATACTGTCATCTAAAAAACATACAGTAACTCCCCGTTACTATAGCAACTTGTACCTATTCCCTGTACCTATTTCTACACTTATACTTGTACCTATTATTCTCCCCCTTTGACATCAATGGAAAAGGGCCTAGCTAGAGATAACACTTAGCTCCCCCTCAATTGATGCTTAACTTCAATGGTAGGAAGTAAAATAAATTACTCCCAACTCCTCTTGTAGATATTTGAATGTGTCCTTTGATCGTGCCTTTGAGAAGATATCTTATAATACATATAAATCATTGCCTGTCCTTTGAGCATCTACAATCAACTCATTTGAATCTTTTCTTCTAATCTCACAACCTTCAACATAAAACTTTAATGTTTATCCATGATCACATATTTGACTTACACTCAATAGATTATGCTTAAGACATTTAACATATAATACATTCTTAGTCTTGGTTCTACCATTATCCAAACTCAAAGTACCTTTTCCAGCTATCTTGGCAGTGGTTTTATCTTGAAATTTCACTATGCCACCATTGATCTTATTTATAGTTATGAAATTAATCTTGTCTCCTATAATATGCCTCGAACATCTTCTATCAATGAACCATGGCTGATCTTCATTTCTTGCATGCAAAGCTATCTGAACCAACATAGAATCTTTAGGTTGTTTCTTCTGCCATGAACATGTCTGAACCTTCTTCTTAATGAATGGAGCCTTGAAACTCTGGTCCTTCTTGACTGACTCAAACACACTTCTATAGTACCAATATATGTGTTCAAAGTTATTATACTTGTAACATATTATGGCCTCTTCATCAAAGCTTGATAGAGGAGCAAAAGAGTTGTAGCTTCTGCTTGACTCTACATGACTTTCCTTCTCCTTATTTCTGAAACTGTTAGCTCTTTTTTGACATTCTAATTTATTATGACCATATCCATTACAATAAAAATAATAACCATAAAAATAAGACATATCTATGTATCTCTGACCTGATTGCCTTTTGTAGCTTTGTTTCCTCCAGCCTTCTTTGCTTGAGATGTCCTCTTATTCTACAATGGATAATAACACATAGCTCTTTTTCTTTTCAAATCTAATACCTATCTTATTTGATATTGCCTTTTGGATTTCTAATATCTTATTTTACATATTAGTGCTATTCTCAAAATTTTAATCATTGGTTGCTCTATCATTGATTGCTTTATTTGCTTTATCAAGATCTACTTTTAAAGAAGCAATTTCAATAAAATACCTTTCACATTCTTTACTTAGTATTTTAAACTATTCCATTAGATCTTCTTCATTCTTCTTGGATTCTTTAAAGTGTAGTTGTAGATCTTTAATTATTTCCTTTGACTCCTTTTCATTTTTCTCAATTTGGTGCTTCAATCTTCGATTTTTCTTCTCAACAAATTCTAACTCTTCTAAGGCACAAATGAGTTCTCCTTCTAGATTAACTTTGGCTTCATCCTCTTCTTCTTGATCATCTATAATTTTTCTTATAGATGCATCTTCATGTATGGCCATAAATAGAATCTATTCTTCTTCTGAATCATTGACTCCACTATCTTCGGCTGAGCTAGGATCTTTAGAATACAAACTCTTCTCAAATACCTTCTTGAATTTATATTTGAAATTATTCTTGTATGTAGGCTTTCCTTTTTCATTATCATCATTACCCTTATTTGGGAGTTTAGCTAAAAAATGTCTAATATTTCCATAATTAAAACATTTAAAAGGTAATTTTCCTTGATATTTACCTATTCCCCTTTTCGGCTTGCGAATGAAAAGAGCTCCATTGTCATCTTCATCATTATTGGAACTATCACTTGATTCTTGAATCTTATATTTCTCTTTCTTTGATGTCTTGAATTCACTTCTCTCTTTGAGGTTTATCTTATTCAGTCCACATCTCATATGCCATGAGTATACCATGAAGCTTGTCCATCTTTAGCTTGGCTAAATTTTGCATCTCCTTGATTGCTGAAACCTTTGCATCATATCTCATTGGTAGATATCTCAAAAAAATTTGTATGACTATTGACTCTTCTAACTTTTCTCTAAGACCTTTAATTTGATTTACTATTTGATCAACTCATAAATGATAACTTTCTATATCTTTTTCTTCCATCTTTAGACTTTCAAACTATCTTCTAAAAGTCTGAAGCTTAGCTTGTTGAACCTTTCCATCAGCTTTGTAAATATTCTCAAGTTTTACCCAAGTTTCATGAGAAGATTTACATTGCATAACTTTAACAAATTTAGATTCATATAAACCATATAAAATAACATTTAAATCTTTAGCATTAATTTCACTTGCCTTCTTTTCTATTGGAGTAATCACAAGTGTTTTTGGCTCTTCATATTCCTCCACCATTGCTTGCCATATGTCAAATCCAAGGGCCATAAAATAAGTCTTCATTCTTATGCTCCAAAAAACATAATTCATCCTATCAAAAAAAGGTGCCTTATTTGTATAAAATCCTTCATGTGATCCAACCATCATGCTTTCCTGATCTTCCTTCAAGCTATAAAACTTTTTCAAAAGAAACCTGTTCTAACACCAATTGTTAAGCATGGGATATATTGAGGGGGGGGTGGTGAATCAGTATATCATAAATTTATAAACTTTCTCTTAATCAAATTACACTTAACCATACATTTAAGATATGTAGTAAAACTAAAATAATAAACACCATACAAGATAGAGAGAGAGACACTAGATTTAATGTGGAAACCCAATGTGGAAAAAACCATGGAGAACAATCTCAACTATATGAATGAGCACCAACTCAAACTACAATATTCACAAGCACCAAATTGTAGGAGAACCAACCCCTTTTTTGAGCACCAACCCATAGGAGCACTAACCCCTTTGCTGAGCACCAACATAGTAACTATTCATGAGCACCAACCCATAAGAGCACCAACCCCTTTGGTGAGCACCAACACAACGACTATTCATGAGCACCAACCCACAAGAGCACCAACCCCTTTACTAAGCACCAACATAGCAACTATTCATGATCACCAACCCACAAGAACACCAACCCCTTTGTTGAGCACCAACATAGCAACTATTCGTGAGCACCAACCCCTTTTGTGTATACTACACAACTATCTCTCAATGTTGATATCTCATTACAATGTCTCTTTCCTTTCTCCTCTACTCTTCTAAGATAGATATAAAAATTACAAATCATACTCTGTCACCCATATTATAAATGGCTTCTCAAGCCTTTATTTATAGCTTTCCAAATGACCTTTGGCCTTCCCCCTTTGTGACCCTTCAATCCTCATGGAAAATGGTGCCAAACTTTCATGACCCTTCATATCCATGCATTTGAAAAGGCATATGGTGACCCTTCATAAGCAAAATTTTCCTTTCCTCTTTTGTCTTTATCTTGGTGACTTTTCATATTCCTAAAAGTGTCCCTTCATGAAAAATTGTGCCCTTCCTCTTTTGTCTTCACTTGGTGATTCTTGGAATTCTTCAAGATGACCTTTCATGAGAAAATGCATCCCATTATTATTTTGTCTTTACTCCATGAATCTTTGACTTCTCCATGAGCCCTTCTTTTGACTTTATATAACCAAAAATATATTCATTAATATTAAATAAATATTAACACGCATTAGCCAAGATATTACTATTAAAAACATCATTAAATGCAATGGGGCCTTTATCACCAATAATGCTAGAACTTTGACATCAATGACAATATTTCCAACATACTTGATAAATTATCAAAGGCTTTTTAAGGTTCTTTACCTCATCTTGTCAAGTTTGTTGTCAACTATAAAGGTTAGAATTGTATTTTAATTATTTCATATTTTGGAATCTACAGTCTTCTATTTCTATATGTCACTATTCTATATTCAATTTTTATTATTTTATCAATAATATAGGTCGTTATTATAGTCTATTTTAAAAGTTTATCTTGTTACATAGAATTGACATCGATCCATATGAATTTACATTGATCCTATAAGATCGGCATTGATCCTTGTTAAAATTTCAAAACACTCTTACAATATGTTTTTATAACATTCTCAGTCTTAAAAGTCTATCAAAACCTACATTCTATTTTTTGAAAACCTATCTTTTACATGTAGATGACTTTTCTCATATTAGCACATGATATTGTTATCATATTTGATCTTCCCATTGTTCAACAACAATTTTTCATTGATAAAAGTGACATTACATTTGAATTAGTTCTTTTTACTATGGTTTTCACACCTAATCAAGAAAGCATTAATGAAAAATTGGCTGTAATTCAAGATGTTGATATTGCTATTGAATTTTGGGATAATTTATTTGATCACATTAATCTTGCTATAGAATAAATATCTTTGGCATTATATAGTTATATCTTATCCATATATATCTTTGTAATTTCATGTTTATTTATAAACTTGAATGTTAAACATAGGTTGACATCCATCTAAGGAAGAGTATCACTTCTTTACCAGGTAGCCCACTCATTTTTATATTAATCCATTTTTTGTGAGTTAGTGTGATTTACAGGTCATTCTTCCCTAGCCAAAAAGGATTTCTCATAAATTTTGGTCAATGGTGTGCAACCCCATCCATATCTCTAGGTAATCTTAATAACCTTACTTTTACTTTGTTTTTAGTAGCTAATTAGATCACATTAAAAAAGTGAAAAAATACTAAAACATTTTGGCATGCCTGGTGGGACCCTTAAGGTCTCATTTTTCTTGTTAAGAATTCAAAATTATTGAATTTTATTTCTTTCCCTTTCTTTGTGTGCATTCATTTAAAAAACATTAAATTTGCATTTTTTCCTTTTAAGGTTAAAATACATTGCATTTATCTTTTTTATTTAGGTTCTTTCACATAGAATAATCTAGGAAGTAATCTATTATAGTCATCACTCTTTCACACACAAGCCAAATCACTGTCATAAATTAACACATCTAAATACCTAAAATAAAGAAACTGATGGGGATTTCATCACCTCATGACAACCTTTTTTTGATGATCCTACTTGGATTTCACCACCAAGGGGAGGACCAGATCAGTTCTCTGGCTAAGTACAATCTCTGGACCATCGATATATATATTGGCTAATCACCCACACTTGTTGTGAAATTATGATGTGAGGGGACCAAGCCCCAAAGATCAAGTCATGTACTAGTACCAATATAGATTTCCTTTGAGTTCCAAAATAAAACACATAAAACCATCCTTAGATTACCATTTCTTAGGACTTTCATTATCTTTTTTCTTTATTTTTTCTCACATCTTAAAGATAAAAGAGATTTTTTTTTTGGAATGACTTTATTTTATTATCTTTCATTCAAACCTTAAAGCGAGATAAATAAAAATAAATAAATTGCTGTTTTATTTTTGTTCTTCCTTTTTAGTCTCATTGTTTTAACTAGGCAACAGTCAAATAAAGAATCTGAGGAGGGTGTCACATCTCCCATGGAACATACACCTAGTCCTTCCTATACCCCTGAGTCCTTTAAGAATCCTATGTTCCCACACTTTTATCCTCAAAGAGATCTTTCCTTTATGGAAATACTGGAAAATAACCCCATTGCTCTCAATTACTATCTTAATAGTTGAGAAATACATATTTATCTTTCCCCCCATGCTCAAGATTCTTGATATAAATATGGGATGCCTTTTGAGGGAACTAATAAAATTGAAGAGTTGACCATGGCCATGTTAACCTTTTCCACTAAATCTCTTCCATTTGGTTCTAATACCTAGATGATGAAACCTTTATAAAACCAACCACCTATAGTATCTACCAAATCTCCAACCCCCATTACTCAAGTTCAAAACACCACTTAGCCTATATCCACTATTCATCCTCAGATGTTAGTAGTATCAATTCCTATAAGTCTCCCACCCATCATAATGAATTTAGCATATAGTTCTCAAGCTCTTCCACACATGCAACAAATCCCTCACACACAACAAATCCCTTTAACACAACCTCCCCAGCAATATGTCTCCCTAGCTACCTAGTACATGGCTTCATCAAAACCATCGGTAACTACTTACTTCCAACCTTCTACATAGTAGAATATTATAATACAAATCCCATAATATGTGGTGGAATCCTAACCCATTATGTCCACTACAGTTGGATACCTTTCATCTCAACCCCTGTCGGCTCCCTTACCAAAATTTTAAACTCTTTAGCAGGGTATCTTAAGAATTGTGCCTCATATTAACACCCAAGTAGACCTCATAAACATCCTTATAAATAGGATGGATAGTTTGGAAGCCTCCACCTATGGACACAATAATATGTTCACATATGAGCAAATTTGTAATGAAACTATCCACCCATTTGTTCTTATCTAACTATATCCTCTGCAATGGGAAATTCCCAAGTTTCAAAACAAGTAAGATCCCTAGCAACATATTAGAGCCTTTTGATACACATGTTACCTTATAGCACATGATGATATGTTATTACTTAGGACATTTCCCATGTCACTAGTAGGGGAAGCATTAGATTGGTACAACTCCATTCCTTAGCATTTGCTCTTTTCCTTTGGGAAATTGGCCAAAATTTTATTAGAACACTTCTTGATCAAAAGTGCTCAAAAATTGACTATCACATATTTATATGCCATTCAATAATTTGAAGATGAGTCCATATCAGAATTTGTGGCTCATTGGCATAACTTAATCAACTAGTTAACCTTTTCCTTGCCACAACCTAAATTAATTGAATTATTTTCATGTTCTTGTGCAGAACATATCTCATCCATGTTACAAGTACAAAATTTTAAAACTTTCGATGAAAATTTTGCCATGGCATAAAAATTTGAAATCCATGGCATTGAAGAGGGAAAAGTTAAGTTATGTAATAAAAACTTCAAACCTGACCCATCAAAAATTAATAACAACAATCCTAAACCCAAAGGGGCAGTAAATGTTATTATTTTGAAAACTTCTACCCTTATAACACCCAATCAATCAGGACAATCCACTTCATAAAACATAGCCACTTAGGGGCCTTACTCATTTCCCCCCTATAAAATATACCCCTTTAGGAGAACCTTACACTTTTGTATTGGATAAACTCTTACAAGAAAATGTTATTGAGCTCCCTCTGATTAAACCAATCGATGATACACATCCTAAACCCATTTGGTATAAAGAGGATGAGTTTTGTGCTTATCACAAGGTAATATGACATGACATAGAATGATGCCAATCCTTTAAATGGTTGGTACAAAACCTCATTGACAAGGGGTACCTCCATTTAGACAATCCAAATGTTCTTCTTAATCAATATTTCAATAGTTTTAGATATCCATGTCCAAACCATCCATCCACATCAAACACAGTCCAAGCTAAACTTGGAGAAACACCAAATCAGGCTACACATGTGATTGATACAATCTATGATCAATTGCCTAAAGAAGTTCTAGAGAAATATCTAGACTTAGATCTCCTTATGGGAGATGATTTGATATAATTCAATCTAAAACTATCAAAACAACTCCAAAAACCTCTGTAGAGCTCCCTGATCTCATTACATGGGATCATTCATGTGAACCATCCCCTTCACCTTTTCATACTGAATATCCTAAAGGATAAAATGAAGCTACTCCTTAGGATGCCACAAATAAACATTTTGATACCTCTAAAATTGAACATTCCACCCCTTTGATCCTTGGTGAGCCTCTTCATGGTATGCATATAATGGAGTCCTATCCTTTTGCCCAAAACCATGACCCTTTGAAACCATCCTCTACCATAACATCTCCTTACCTCAAAAATACTAAAGGAAAGGGTAAAGTTCCTATCATTGATAACTGGGACAATTATCTTGGTATTCCACCAAAGAAAGCCTTAGCTCATCCTCAAGTTAGAGTCAATCTTTTTCAAGGGCTAAAAGAAAAAACCTTAGTCTAAATACCCACTCTTTTCTCAACACTTTAAATAACAAAGGGCCTATCCCTTTTGTATCATCTCCATCATCTATTTTAGGTCCCCATCCATATTTTGTCCTAGTCATAGGTTCTTCCATTCAAACACATGGGAAAATGCAAAGTCTCCCTCCATTATTAGCCACACCTCCATCCCAGTATCCACCATCTTTTTTTAAAGTCCCATTTGAAGAAAAGGTACCTAAGGTCATCCCTACTATAAAATCTAAATAATAAAACTAAATAATTAATAATTTACCAAAAGAGATTTCACAGCCTATTTTAAAACCACAACATGACCATTTGAAAGGATCCTATGTTGTAATCTTAAAAAAAATTATTGGATACATCCATCATTATGCTACCACCTATATAGTCTGTTAACCTTCACCCTGAAAGACCCACCTAGTATAAAAATCAAGAAATATGTGCATATCATAGAGTACCTGAACATGATACAAAATATTACAAAGCCCTTAAGGCCATAATACAATAGTTAGTCCAGGATGATGATATATTAATTGATGATCTAAATGATAACACTCCTAGGAAAAAGGTCACTATTCCATCCATTCCACCTATCCATAATCCTACTAGTCCTATAAGTGATAAAGAGTCAGTAAATTCTTTGGACCTTCCATTGTTACACATCGATGTTGTCCATATAACCATCTGTTCTTAAAATCAAAATCCCAATAAAGCTAAAGTTTCAATTATAGGTGCCTCTACCCATAATATGCCTAAACCATCTAGATAAAATCCTAAAGTCTCTATTATAAGAACTACCCCAACTAAGGCCAAGGGGTTGGTACAAATCTCCATATTAAAACAACTCCACCAAACACCTATAAAAATGTCATTGTATAAACTTATCAAAAAATCTCCACACTATTGACAAGCAATGATAAAATCTCTATAGGCTATTGAGGTCTGACCAAATGAGCCTCAATCATTATCAACATTTATAGGGGCCCTTCAAATGGTGTTCACTATTAGTTTCACTGATTCCAAGGTCGCTTCTTTATCACTTGAAGATCAAGATCCCCCACTTTTCATCACAACTCAAATAAATCAAGCATGAATTAAAAGAGTTATGATTGATAATGGTGCTAGTAACAATATTATTTCTTCACATGCTTTCCAATAGTTACAACTACCAAAAACCATTATTTCCCAATCCTCAACAATTTTTCATGCATTCAATGACATGGTAGTACCTACAGTAAGAATAATTGTGCTTCCCATTTATGTAGGTTCTCATACCCTCCATGAACTCTTTTATATAATAGAGGGAACTTTACAATATAATATTTTATTAGGACATTCATGGATTCATGTGATGCAATGTGTACCTTCCATAGTCCATCGATACCTTAAGTATGAATATGAAGTCCAGGTACACATCATCCCTACCAATCCTCATCCCTTCAAATCATGCAACTTTATTTTCTAACCAAGCAATGTCATAATACCCTAACCTAATACAATTCCATATTCTAATCAAGCCTTGACTAGTACAACTATTCCTACTTCAAAATTACTAGATCAAGAATCCTTTGATTCCATGATACAACATTTTTCAATGGGGGGATACCAGCTATTAACCCTTAACACATTATCCACTCCTAAAGAATATGGCCATCCTGACAAACAACCCATGTACTCACCCAACCTAGGCGAGCTCATCCCATTTGGGCCAACTTTCTTATGTACTCAATTAATATATAGTGGGATTGATCAAATTACCTTAGGACTTGACAATCACACCCATACTAAACCCTTCACATCTAATTTTTCATTCCTTAATAAACCCCAATTCACACAAACCTACCTTTATCTTTGTGCCTAAAAAGGCTTTGACATGGGTAGATATGAGCAAGGTCCCCATGACAACACATTAGGAGATTTTATAAAACCATATGAAAAGTATGGCTTAGGATTTGAAAAAGACTCTAAATCTTCTCTCAAACCAATTCTTATATTATCCTTAGAAAAATAAGTGTAATCTTCATCATCTGATACCTCTTCCTCGACCAACAACATTGTATCCATACCTCCTAACTTTTTGTATTCAATATGATCTCCATAGAACCCATCATCTTTCATCACAATAGCTAGACCTGAACCATCCCTTTATCATATTATAACTTAATAAGACATAATATGCCAACTATCCCTATTCTTCAGTATTAAGATGATGAGTCAATCTTGACTCATTTGGGTGCTAAAAACTCTTATTTATGCAATTCTCTTCCATCTAAAACATCTAGCCTTTTAAATGAAGCCATTGTTGATATTAATATTGTATCTTAGGAAATCCCAAGAATTATTAAAATTATCAAAGCCTTAACTCCTCAAGAAAATCAATATTTTACCACTTTTTTATCAAGTCATAGTGAGGCATTTTCCTGGTCTTATAGTGATATAGCTAGTATTGATCCCACAATCATTATCCATAATATCATTACCTTTCCTGATGCTAAGCTGGTAAAACAAAAGCTCTATAAAATGCATCCTCACATCATACTCCTAGTAAAATAAGAACTACAATGCCTTTTATCCGCTAACTTTATTCAACCCATTGATTATCCTTAGTGGATGTACAACATCATTCCAGTCACTAAGCCTAAAGGGGGACTTCATATTTATACTAACTTTCATGATTTAAATCTTAACTATCTAAAAGATGATTTCCCTCTCCCTAACATTGACCAATTAGGAGACCTAATAGTTGGCCATGAATGTTATCCCTTATGGATGGTTTTTTTGTTATAATCAAATACTTATTACACCAAGAGATCAACATAATATTGCATTCATTATTCCTTAGGGGACCTTCTATTATCATGTTATACCCTTTAGCCTAAATAACATAGGAGCCACCTATCAGTGGGCCATGACTTATATATTTCATGACATAATCCACAAAATCATTGAAGACTATGTAGATGACCTCCTTTCCATAAGGACCACCTATTTGTACTTAAGGTTATTTTCAATCATCTACTCCAGTATCATATGCATCTAAATCTAAAAAAGGGCATTTTTGGTGTCTTGATGGGTAAACTCCTAGGTTTTATTATTTCTATTCATGGTATGGAAGTGGATCCCACTAAAATCAAGGCTATTTTAGAAATTCCTCCTTCATCCATCCTTAAGCAGCTATGTAGTTTACAAGGAAAGCTCTAGTCTATCTGTCATTTTATCTCCCAACTTTTTGATTGGTGTCAACCTTTCCACCATTTATCAAAAAAGGATAGTCACTTTATGTGAGATATTAATTGTCAAGAAGCCTTTAACATACTCAAAAACTATCTTTTATCACCTCTAGTCCTCACTCCACCTAAGGAAGGGCAACCTTTCTTTATTTATATCTCAGCTACAGACCATGCTCTTGGTGCTATACTTTCTCATAGAGATGAACATCATAAAGAATAAGCTATTTATTACATAAGTCATAGCCTTGTATAATATGAAACACATTATCCACATGATGAAAAACTATGCCTAGTATTGGTCCTTGTATCTTTTAAGCTTTGTCATTACCTACTTAACCTCAAGACCTACGTAATTATGACTATCGACCCCCTTAAATTCATGTATTCTAAACCTTATCAAAATCAATGAATGGCCTAATGGATTATGCTTCTAGTTAAGTTTGATCTAGAATTTCTCCATCAAAAATCTATTAAGGTCAAATTATTATTGATCAACTAGTCAAAGCACCTCTTAGTGACAACCGACCAATTAATTATGAATTTCCTGATGAATCTATCACTTCCACTTCCCAATTAGTCCTATAATATTAAATGACTATATTATTTTATGTATCCAAATGTGAGTGGGGAGGTGGCACAAGAATTATATTAATCCCCCTTAAAGGAATTCTTATGCATTTATATTTTAAATTAGAATTTGATTGTACCAATAACATGGATAAATATGAAGCATTGATCATAGGCCTCCAAACTACTCTTGCATTAAGAATTAGATCCATTAATATCTATGGTGATTCTCAACTAGTGGTCAATCAAAATACTGGTGTATATCAATGAAATAATGATATCCTCTAAAGATATAAGACCTTGGCTAATTAGCTCTTAGTGACTCTTGAATGTTATGCCATCCAAACTACTCCTATATCAACTAATAAGTTCACTAATACTATGGAATCTCTTTCCTCTTTTATCCTATCCTCATGCCAAGAGTTTAAGCTATTTATCCTTATCCATTGAGTTAACCAACCTTCTTACACAAGAATCAATCTTCCATCTATCAATACTATTGAGGAAAACCCAGAGGAGACATGGTACACACACATATTACTTATTTGTCTATAGGACTATCTCCTCCCCATCTATCCAAAGGTGGTAGGTGTGTCTTTTAATGGAAAGCTACTCGTTATACTATACTAAGGGGTGTTCTCTATAAGAATGGTTTTGATGGTATTCTTCTTCATTATCTTTAGAAACATGAAGCTACCTTAGCTATCTAATAAGTACAAAATGGTTCATGTGGTTGACACTTTAGTGGTTGTGTAATCACTAAAAAAATCTTACGTCTAGGCTACTATTGGCACACTCTAAATCAATATTGTTGTGTATATGTTAAGAAATGTGTAAAATGTCAACAACATGAAAACTTATCCCATGTCCCTAGTAAAGCATTGCAGGTAGTAAGGGAATTATATCCATTCTCCCAATGGGGGATTGATCTTATAGGGCAAATCAATCGTAAGTCCTCTCAGCATCATAGTTTCATCATTAGTACTATAAAATACTTCACCAAGTGGGTGAAACCTATGCCGCTTATCTCGACCAAGGAAAAAAAAATTGTGGAGTTTATCCACCATCACATTATTTGTCATTTTAGGATCCCATATAGATTAATAACATATAATGGGAAATGTTTCAAGAATAAGAAAGTCTAGGAACTATGTGACTCATTTAAAATCAAATTAAGTTTTTCCTCACCTTACTATCCCTAGGTCAATGGTCAAGTAGAAGCATCTAATAAATCCCTAGTCAAAATCCTAACCAAAGTTATCAATAAATCTGAAAAAGAAGCATATTCACCTTTATTTCATCTTATGGGCATATTGAACTAGTATTCAAACCATTACAGGTGCTACTCCTTTTTCCTTAGTCTATGGTACAGAAGTTATACTTCCTATGGAAGTCCAAATTCCATCTCTTTGTGTCTCTCTTAAATACATCAGTTTTGATGAGGATTTTCATTAGGAGCATTCATTAGTAGACCTCCCAGGAGTCCTCCATGGTCTACTACAACTAGCCACATATGAAGCAAACCAAGCCACATCTAGTAGCCACCTTTATACAATCCTCTCATAATATGACATCTCTACAAGTAAATCCTTGTACCTCTCGAGTGGTACCATATCTAGAGGTGCAACACTAGATCTTTCAATGTTTGGAGTTACATAACCATCAATAAATCCATAAGTAAATGCATACGATCCATCCATAAACATAAAATGTATGTATATATATATATGTCTGTATATATATGTGTATATATGTATATATATACATATACATATACATATACATATATATATATATATATATATATATATATATATATATACATACACACATATACATATACATATAGATATATATACATATACATATACATATAGATACATACACACACACACACACACACACACACACACACACACACACACACACACACACACACACACACACACACACACACACACACACAATTTCTATACAAATGTCATAATATGAATACAATGGGGCTATCGGCCCATACAATGTGATCTACTTAGTGAACTCAATCCTACTAAGGTGAATGCTATCACCTCCCTCATCATCTCCTCCTTGACTCACCATGCTTCCTCTATTAGTAGACCTCCCAGGAGTCCTCCATGGTCTAATACAACTAGCCACATATGAAGCAAACCAAGCCACATCTAGTAGCCACCTTTATACAATCCTCTCATAATATGACATCTCTACAAGTAAATCTTTGTACCTTTGGAGTGGTACCATATCTAGAGGTGCAACACTAGATCTTGAAATGTTTGGAGTGAGTCTCTTTGCCAAAGTAGACCTCATATTCTCTAGCTCTATCTTTTGTATATCTTTCTCCTATATAGCCTGGTCATTATAACCCTCATTCTCTCAAGATCACTCAATAATGTGGTAATCTGCCCCTATAAAGTAATATGGGCTACCTATGCCTCCTTTAGACTAGCTCTCAAACTATCCCTCTCTACTATAACTATCTCTATATCTAAATGCTCATATGTTGAGGCATCTTGTAATGGTGTCTCCTCCATGTATATATCTAGGGCCTCTTACTCTACCTCCTACTCAACCTCCCTCACCTCCTCAATAACCACCCCATGTCATGGCCTGACTACTCTCTCCTACCTCCTCACCATCTCAATTACAAACCAAACTACGTAATCATATATATACCCAATGTCATATAGGTCTCTCACTATAGGCTCCTCTTATAGCCCTATCAAGATAACTATAGTATTAGGTGCTAGCTAGTCTAGCTCTATATCCTCCCACCTATACAAGCACAAGGATAATGGAACATCCTATAACAATCTAAATTGATGATAGACCCTATTAAAATAAAATAGATTGAGGTACTCTGGTCATCATCCATGTACCCATATCTCTTGGGCCACATCTCCTATCTCTATTTCTGAACCAAGCCACACTAGAAAGTCTACATAAGGCCTCCAGATAACATCTCCTATATGTAAGCCACTAAATACCTGTTTGTAGTGTGATAGATCTTGTAATACCTTATCTACATGTGGAATGATAAGGTCTTCATTCCATCAAAGGAAGCCTATGCTGAATACCATCTCTTTGAATCTGGTCTTTAGAGTCCCTATGGGGTGAAACACATGGATGTGCTCATATGCCTAATAATGTAGTATAAATGTAATGTTAAGCCCTGAGTGGTACCTAGTATGCTAGCTCCACAACTCTTTGTATATCTACCCCAATAGTGTGGGTGGCCAAGTAAAAATTGTCCAAAACTCCACATGTCTACTATAGAACCAATAAAACTCCATGGTAGATGTCCTCCCCCAAAATTAGGTAATACATAACAAGTCAATGCTAGCATCATAATAGTCAACACTAGTCTCTCCACAAGATTCTGATCATATAATGGGTGGAAGGAGAACCCCTAACAAATAATCTAATGTCCATTACATCCTCATCATATAATCACACCAATACCACCAATCACCCCACCTCATCTATAATATATATAGGAGTGCCTATAATCAATACTCATAAAATATAGTGGATATCCTCTATGGTGATCATCATCTCACCAATTGATAGCCAAAAAGTGTTGGTGGTATAATCCCACCACTCTAGCAATGTCACTATCAAACTAATATTCTGATGGAAATGGCAATGATGGTGAATCCCTCTAAATCCCACTACCTCTAAATGTTCCCAATGCTCATCACTCAAAAACTCTCACAACTATGCCAATAGTAGAGGGACCTTATCCCTCATCGTCAATAGCTCTCGTGCCTATCAAAAATATCTTGTTAGTTAATCAGATACCTAAGTTTTTTGTTTTTATCATTCCTCTCATGATTGATGTCAATTTGATAATAATTAACACTGATCCTTATGGATCATGGTTGATCCATTGTAGATTGATGTCGATCCTAATAGATCAATGTCGATTCCCTCAACCCAAAAATTTCCCCCTATGTTGTACATTCCTAAAATATAAAAAATAAGCTAAATTTACCTACCTACCTACCCTCTACCCCACAATTTTCCTAACAAACCCAATTTCTTATGCTTAAATAAAAAAATAAATAAATTACTAAATTTAACCCAAAAAATACATAACACCTACCTCATACTACAATCATCATCATCATCATCATCTACTCACACTCACCTCCATTTTGTCTCACATCCACTTGTAAGGTTGACACATGTCAAATTTTAATCTCAGATTCTTGTTCACATTGATAGAAAAATGATCCTTATGCCATGTTAGATGCTTATATATAAATTTTTTTGTGATTGATGTCAATCACCCCAATCGATGTCAACCCCATAAATCAACATCGATATTTTCTAGATCGACGTCGATTGTCTTGGATTATTGAAATATTTTTTCAATTATGGACTCTTTCACATACTTCTAGTCTCACTTCCAAGCCCCATCTTATTGCCTTTGCTTCAGCTATCCCATTTTTGTCTCCTCTTACACTTTTAGATTTGAGAATTTTAACCCCTTATCAGTTACCCAATTTCCTTAAAGGTATACCACTTTTTTTTTAGCATCTTCCCATTGTAAGATTATAAGGATATATTTGGTCTTATGAACATTCATTTATAAGTAACGCATACACCATACATGCACTAGATGCTATGGTCTACTAATCCTATCTTTTATTCTCTTAATAGCCTTTACTTGTGCTCACCTATTTTAGCTATGGCATTTTTTTACTTCATTCATTTTTTAGTGCATTACTACCTACATTACTTTTTATCCTATTAAGTGCATTTTTTGAGCTTTCTTGCACTATTCACACTTTTGATTATCTTTTGCTATCACCCATTTATCTATTTATACTCACCCCATTATGTTTTTACCCTTTATCTTTTTCAAACCCATCATCTATTTTGTCTTACTTGTTGGTGCTTGATTTGAGGGGGGATACCTTCTCAAAGTAAACTTGGGGTATTATACACCTTATAGTTTTTGTCTCATGACTTGCTATTGCATACCACTCCAAAAAAGGGGCAAATATAGATGCTAGGTTTATACACCTTTGTGTATTAACTTGGTGTGTCATCACATTATTATGTTATTTCCAACATAATGGCCCCCATTCATAATTACTTTAAATAATTACATTTACCCCACCCATTTACTTTTACCACATAGGTTAACTAGATTTAATAACTATAATTAAATAGTAATTAACCCTGTTTTTACCATTCTAACCATAAAATCTTACAAAAAAATAAAAAATAAACCTATTCAACCTCCTAATAACTTACCCTCATTAAAAACCCATGAAAATAACTTAGTGTCACATTCATTGAGTTTGGCATGCAGTTTGAAATAGCCTAAACTAAATTTTACCCAAATTGGGCTGATCAATGTCAATCCACCATGATCAATGCTGATTATCCCAAATTGAAATTGATCCATATATACACAAAAAACCTCCATGGCTCGAGAGGAATGGTGAATGTGATTTTGGACTTTGAAGCATTGTCAAAATCTCATTGCAACTTGTGTACAAATGTTGTCAACATCTTATCTTATGTAACCTCTACTTGAGAAATTATCAAAGGTTTTTAAAGGTTATTTAACTCAGCTTGTCAAGTTTGTTTTAATATATAAAGGTTAATATTCTATTTCAATTATTTCATATTTTGGAATCTACAATCTTCTATGTCTGTCTATCACTATTCAACATTAAGTTTTTATTATTTTATCAATAATACAGGTCATTATTATAGTCTATTTTTAAAGTTTAGATTTTTACATATAATCAACATCAATCCATTTGTATTGATGTTGATCCTACAAGATTGACATTTATCCCTACTAAATTTTCAAAACATTCTTGCAATCTATTATTATAACATTCTCAGTCTTAAATTTTTTTCAAAACCTGCATTCTATTTTTTGAAAACCTATCTTTTACATGTAGAGGACTCTATCTAGATTAGCACATGATATTTTTAGCATATTTAATTTGACCATTGTTCAACAACCATTTTTCATTAATCAAAGTGACATTGCATTCAAATTAGGTCTTTGTACTGTGGTTTTCACACCTAATTAGGAAAACATTAATGAATAAATGGCTATAATTCAAGAAGACATTGATATTGCTACTAAATTTTGGGATAATTACTTTGATCATATTAATATTTCTATAGAATAGATATCTTTGGCATTGTTTATTTATATCTTATCCATATATATCTTTGTAATTTAATGTTTAGTTATAAACTTGAATGTTAAATGTGGGCTAACATCCATCTAAGGAAGCATATTGCTTCTTGGGATTGGTTTCTTACCAAAAAACCCACTCATTTTTATATTAATCCATTTTTTATGAGTTATTGTGATTTACAGGTCATTCTTCCCTAGTCAAAGAGGCGTTCCCACAAAGCTTGGTCAACGATGTGCAACACCATCCATATCACAAGGTAATCTTAAAAACCCTACATTTAGTTTTTTTTTAGTATCTAATTAGATCACAGGTGGTGATAAAATGAATTTCATCTAAAATTTCACACAACCACACATCTAAAAGTATTTGAATCATTAAAACATAAACTATGTTTTACGCTAGTATTTACTTTCCTAGACCTTAAATAACCATTTGAATTTTAGATAGATCCCTCTAAATTTGTATTTAGAGCATTCCTCACTGAACATGGTCATCTACCTACTTACCATATTGAAACATTCATCACAATGGTAATAAACTACCCAACATATGGCTATGAGGTTTATGCTATTATTTAAACATGTAAGCATTGAAATCATTATACCTTGGGAAAGAAGGTTGTGATCCACAACAATCATAAGCTGCTTCAATTCTTGCAAACTTAGAATAAGTTGCAACAAGAGAAACCTAAAAAATGGTCTTTGTATCTTAAACAGTTCCATCTAAACATCAAGCATAAGAATTGAAGTGTCAATCCAATTACATATTATCTGAGCTATTTATTGGTTTGAGCTCTCATTTTTGTACTTTAGGCATGTGGACATGAAGTCAAAACATGGTAAGAATTATATATATTTGAAAATGATTTTGAATAATCTATTAGAATTTGCTATGTGGTAATTCAACTCCAAATTTATACTTGCAAGATGGAATTATATATCATCTTGGGCACCTATGTGTTCCACATGAGGTAAAGAGAAAAAATAATATGGGAAGCTAATTTTATCAAGTTTTTAGGACATTTTGGTGTTGAAAATACTCTTGATGTGTCACATAATTAATTATTCTATCCGCATCTCAGGTCTGATGTATCCAAATATATCATGTTATACTACATGTGAAATTACTAAGCCGATCAACAAGAAGCAAGGTTTGTGCACACCTCTACTAGTTTTAGTGCGACATTGGGAATTTGTTTCCATGAAATTTCTCTTAGGATAACCTAATACCAAACATGATAATGATTACCTATATGTAGTAGTTGATAGATTATCAAAAATGGAAATTCTCATACCTTATCAAAAAGCAATATCATCTCTATAAATAACTCAATTATATTTTCAACATGTCTAGATCTAATTTTAAATATCAAAAATCATTCTCTAATAGAGGCTAAGTTTTTTGAATCATTTATGAAAATCACTTTGGTCTATGCTAGACATAAAGATGAATAAATCCATCACATTTCATCCACATACTAATGGATATACAAAAGTGGAAAATAGGATCATAGTGAACCTTCTAAGAGTGTACAATTCTAATAAATAATGTACTTGGGATGTAATCCTTCCTTTATTTTATCATAAATACAACATAACTCTACACAACTATACCACACATATCCCTTCTTAGGTTTGTTTGAATTTCTAACCTTTGGCACCCATTAACATAACATATCCTATTTTTCCATCAAAAATAATTTATTCAGATCAAAAAGAAGTTGACAAAGCTTTTAAATTCATTGAGCACATTCAACACCTTAATAAAAAGTGCAAACCATTCTACAATAGGTAAATTCAAACTATAAGTATCTCCATGACAAACACCAAGCATCACACACCATCTAGGTTGGTGATTGATTCTCGATGCACTTGTAAATGGAAATATTGACAAGACCTCATTGTAGGCTTTGTCCACTTTTGTATAGGCCCTATGACATCACCAAGTAATTAGGAGATAATTATTTTGATCTCAATATTCTAACTTATCTTGGGTCACATTTAGTTTTCACCTATTCTCGATACTTTAGATACTATAGGCTCTAAAATAAATAGAGTTCAATCCAGACTATAGTATTCCGGTAGAATCAGATCAAGTCATTTATGTTCAAGTCAAATGAGAAAATTAACAATATATTCCTCTCTTCCACATTATCAAAATAGGTCAATTTCCTTCCCAAGGAAAATGGTTTGCAAAAGTTTAGGCTACCAATTCATTATGACATCTTCTTCCATAACAAAATATAACAAGGACCATCACTCTTCAATTAGGGGTGACTGATCTACGAGGATATGGGTCACTAAATCAACTAAACATGATTTCAATTATAGATCCAACATTAAACTAATGTTAGTAGCTCA
This sequence comes from Torreya grandis, assembly GCA_037957365.1. NCBI lineage: Eukaryota > Viridiplantae > Streptophyta > Pinopsida > Cupressales > Taxaceae > Torreya > Torreya grandis. The sequence continues at coordinate 933,955 of JARHVA010004067.1, forward strand.
GATAATAGGTTTCATGCATACGTGCCACTTTGTTCCTTATAATTCCACTCTTGCATTATTACATAGCTCATGTAGTGTTAGTATTATAGCCTTAAACTCCTTAGTGATGGAAATTAGTGATATTACCACACTCTTAGGTTATGAAGTGATTGTTACCAACTACTATAATAGCTCAACTTATGCTTCATCTTCCTTCATTGTGTAATAATGTACACTTGTGTTCTTTTTAGGTTGGAAAAAACATATAAAAACATAGTTAAGAAGTACATAGACACCAGCCATATGATATCTTAGATATTATATAGAACTTGACATAATATAATTTTACTATTATAGTTATACATTGGTTGTCATCTCTTTCTCACTTTCCTTGTTATTTGTATGCATTGTTCTTTCATGTTCTTTATCATTCTTGATCTGCTTCCATTCATAACCCTCTTAAATTTGTTTAAGTAGGTTGCTCACTGTGTCTCCTCCTAAGCCCATTTCAACTTCCTAAGGTCATTATGCTAACACAAAAGTGCTTTCTCACAAGAGTACATATGACTGTCAACAAAATGATAAAAGAACTTATATTATTTTTTATTAAATATCTTATAAGCCCCAAAAAATCTAAACTCACATGACTCAGAGAAGTTCCATATTTCAAGAGGCTTTATCATCAATAAAGATTGAATTACATACAATCATGTTTTTAAGTTCTCTCAATTAAAGACATAACTTAGGTCACCACTTAGATAAATGATTAGAGCCATACATTCAATTCATCCTTATGAACTACAAGGTTAGAAAATAATAAAGTATGCATAGTGCATAAGGAAATATGCTTGAAGGTTTAGTAACTAGTGCCAACACTGGGGAAAAGTACCCTAAAAGTTAGTACTAGTGCTTGCACTCACTTATAGAACAACCTACATATATGTTGTGATTAACTTTATATATAAAATAAATGTTATTTATAGTTCAATCTTATCAAAATGAGTGTTAGTTTTACTACAAAGGAAACTCTATTTCACCACTTATCCTTATAACTTTGACTTTCACAGTTACCTATGCAAGGAACACTATGACCATTAACTGGGTCAGACACAATTAGATAAAATTAAGGGTTTAAATGAGACACCCTTACATACAAAAAAAGGTTTGTTATACTATCTAAGTTTAGGCACAAGTTTAATAACATGAGTATGATCCACTCTTTTACTAACCAATGGATTATATAGATCCAATGTCTTACAACTAAATCAATAATTATTTGGGCTATGTTAAGATAATTTATTTTGACTAGATGTTTAAGGAATTTATAATGCTAATAATATTCATCGACTAGTTATAGTTTTGATTGAACACCACAATTTGTATGACAAAAAACCATAACAAAAGTCCTATGCACATCTATTCTAGTCTAGGTAAAAGTAAAAAGGATGACATCTAATTAATTATTCTAAAATTCAAAAATAATAATTTTATTATGATTTCCTTGAAAAAATCATGGCAATGTTTAATGAATAAATTTTGAAATTGGCTAAGAGAAAGAACTTATTTAGAATCAAGAAGTAGAGTTTTATGAGGAAGAATATAGGGAGGTTATAACAAGACTCATGTAGGTTTTAGGAGGGAAAGATAATGGACCTACTTTAAAATTAGTTGGACGAGGTGTGGAGACAAATGGATTGGTCAAGATATCACGTGCAAAGGCATTTACCTGCAAAGATACACATGAGGGGGAATCATGGTTAAATCCTCTAATTAAACACATTTGGGTAGATCAACTCTTGGGAAAGAGATAAGAAGGATTTAAGTCTATTGAGTATCTATTATAACCCGCTAAAAATTAAAATGAGTTTTACATACACATCCATGAGGCTGACTAGACTAAATGAGAGATGCCCTCAATCTTTTGGGGTCAGGGGTCGAGCCCCCAATATAGCTATATATAGTCAACATCTATCTAGGTCAAGTGTTAGTTATGAACTATAGGGCCTCCCAAATATATATATAGATAGGGTCACCCTCTCTACCTTCTCTCATTTATATATGGGGTGCCAAACTATATGGGATATGGGAGACTAGAGATAGAGATAAAGGGGGTAGGGGCACCACATCACATCATCCATTAGTCGATATCCCTATGGTAGAGTAGATGTAGTGGATCAGATTGAACCAACCCAAAATATAGGTTTTTTTGGGCCCCCTCTCTCTATTATGGGGATTAAGATAGATTTTAGTTTGTATAAAGTGGGGAGGGAGGAGGGGCCTTAGGCTTAGGCACACACGTCAAAGATCAGATGGATTTATGTGGACTGGATCAACTCTAGTATTAAAAATTATCTTATAGCTAGGTTTAATGGTTTTGGATTGAATACCAATAAGTTTAGTCATATAAAATGCAAAATTGGATGACTTAGACATGCCTATTATCACCAAACCTATAGGTCCTCTTTCTTGCTCATGCAACCCTTCTCAATTAGTCTTTCATTGATTCCCAATCATTTGTAGCTTTCCAGACTAAGATTTTTGAGACCCAGGCAACCCTCTAAGGCCTAGATCTATCCCCCAAGTCTCATACCCTTAGGAAAATATCACCCAACTTGGATAGGAGCACCAAAAATTAGGGTGTCCTATTTTTGGTGCTATTGTCCAAGTTTATTTTTACCTCAAATGATTTGATTTCCTTGAATCATTATCTTTTTCATTATCAACCTAATAAAAGTTCATCTAACCCATGATCATTAATTACCCTATAAAATTCCATTCAAAGTATATTTAGAGGGGTTGACACTCATTTACAGGAAAGAAACAAGAATACAAGCAAGTACACTCAAGCACTCTTCCTTATTCTCTATATATAGCCTTCTAAGATCATTTCAAGCCTATTCAAGCACTCATACTATCCCCTAGTCATCCAAAGTACATATAGTTATATACATCACACATTATTGCACCAAGGACTTCAATGAGAGAATTACATTAGCTTTTTCCCTCTTCAGAGTATTGGTATGTAGACAATGTGCCCACACACAAGGTGTGAAGTGCGTCTAGTGAATCCTTTACACACTAACCCCTTATATTATTTCCCTAAGTTTTAACTCAATTTAAAGCACCAAGAGCTCCTAAGGGTTTCAAATATTAAATTAGACACATAGTGAGCTTCACAAGCTTCTAGGCCTTAAAATTTCATAGACATGGTAACACTGACCTATCAGATAGAACCTAGAATGCTTTTAACCTCAGGACAATAATGTCAGAATATGACTATAGTGATAGATAGTAGGGTGTCTACTTTTGGTGTTATTATATAGCTTATAAATGAAGTTCAAAAACCTATTCTAGCCTATTTTTGAGTCCTACTCCTCCAGTATCAGAATCTATCTCATTCCAAATCAACTAATATAAGCTAAGTTCTAATTTATATCACATATTAATATATTTAGAAAAAGAAAAAATATTATCTATTTAAACCAATTAGTAGGTTAATTAAATCATATCTATTTACTAATTTATATTTCTTAGACCCTCAACCATACCCCTCCAAGGTGGTAATCAAATACCTATCCCACTGCATAGCACCTAGATCACACAGGTGACACAGTCTAGTTCCATCCATCACAACCCTCTCATCAGCTAATAAATAAAACAATATTAGAGTCTCCATTACTTGGCCTCTATAAAGTTCTCTCATATGTACCTCACCCTATAAAACACTATAAATCAACATATATATTAGTCAACCATTTCCAACTAAATAGCCAAGCTAAACAACAATAGATCATAAGTCAAAAATCCTAGAAAACAACAAATACATCAGTTCACCATGACAAATCAATTTCCAAGAAACAAAACAATAAATAAACTAAGAATTATCCCAATAAATCCAACCTCCAAGACAACAATGCTAAGTACATGATAGTAGCATTGGACATGAGCACTGTAACCTAGACAACAGCGCTAGAACTAGTCAAAATTTCCTAAAAACACCATTTCACCCATAACTTGAGCTAAATATCTCTATTTTACAAACCATTTTGTTCCTTAAAATTGTGACAATGACATCTTTGACATAAATTAGGCCTCGCTCTCTTACTACATCATTTGATTACCATGGCACATACATTTATATACCTTTCTTATACACAGGTATACAAATTGGTCCCTAATAATCCACACTTGTTAAAATTTCATACACTTGGTCCTCACCAATCAACATTCATTAAAAACATTCAAACAACCCACCTTATTCAATCAATCAACCTTTCACTCCATTTAATCTATTACTGTCTCATTTGCCTACCATGACATGAATGTTTCTATATCTCTACTATACCCAGATACAAGCTTTGATCCTAATCAATTAAAGATACCTTTCACTCTCAGTAATTCAATCTCACCAATTAAATAATAAACTTTTTATCTATTCAATACATACCAACCAAGTTCCTACACATTCCATCACTGGTCATCACTTTTGGCTTAACCTCCTCTATCATAGATTTTTTCCCTCTCCCCAAAGGAGGGAATAATTCCTACTATTCCTATTCCTACACTTATCCAACACACCCATCCATTCTCATAAATTGATACACCATGGTTCTCACACTTATAACAGTCAAATTATCATATTCAGCTTTGATCGATTGAAACATATAGTGATTCAAACCACATAGGTCACTCAACATGGTTTTTACACCTCTAGTATTTATATTATCAACATTACTCAACTTAGATTGGTCAAGATTATATGGTGGTTTAGACTATATTGTTCATTTAGCATTACTTACTTAGCTCATATTGGTCAAGATTATATAGTGGTTTACAGTATATGGGTCACTTAGCATCACTAAGTTTAGTTTGGTCAAGATTATACAATGATTTAGATTAAATTGGGTTACTCAACATCACTCAAGACATTCAAAGGGATAAAAATTTAGTTTATAGATATATAGAATATCTAGATACCATATTTAGGGGCATGTACGTTACTACATGTCTCACACATACAACTTCATACAACATGACATAGTTATAGACTGGATAATAGATTATAGGCATAGTGCAAAACACATTGTTTTGATCTCTAGTTTTGCACATGGGACATGACATGATAGATCATATCACATGTGGTTATACAAATTTCTAGATTATCCAGACACATCACTCACATACCAGATTTGGGGGCATGACATAGATGTTCATGTCCTTCATCTTCTAGGATTATACAAATTGAGATGGTAGGACATGCCATTTTTTTCTTACACATTTACCAACATTTTTTTTTTACACCTAGTTATTACTCAGGTTGTAACCAAATTAGACCATATGGTCATCTAAAAAATTTAGTCCATAGTATTAATTAGACTCAGACCCAAGAGTTTGTGTAGGACAGAGGAAAGGCATTGGTTTTAGACCTCCAAACACTTCTCAAATCTAGTTCATATTATTTAGATTCAATATAGGGGGCATCTATTATAAGATTTCCTTATTTTTCTAGGCACTATTTAGATTCAATATAGGGGGCATCTATTACAAATATTCTTTCTTTTCCTAGGCACTATTCAGATTCATTACAAAGGGCATCTATTATAGGGATTCTTTCTTTATCTAGGCACTATTCAAATTCAATATAAGGGGCACCTATTACATGGATTCCTTATTTCTCTGAGAACTATCTCAGTTCTTCATCCACTTCCTTGGCTAGGAAGTTGGATACTTTTTAGCACACTTATCTTCACATAGGTAAGTTTAAGTATGCATCTTCTTTCTTTCTTTTACTCTAGTACTTAATTTCATTGCATCAATAGATTAAAAGGGGTAAAAATTTATACACCTTAAATTTGTAAAGTAAACACACATATTGTGTCTTTTCATAGTCCTTTTATAGGAGAATCTGACTGGAGAATATGAGCTTTTATTCACATTTAGCCATGTCCTTTTATCCAACTTGTCTTGGTCTTACTAAATTCTCTAGACATTATTTTGCTTATCCTTGGTCATCTATTTTCCAAATTTAACCCTTTTAGACCCAAGTACATATTTTAGGTCCAGACCCATCCCCCCAAGTCCCATACCCCTTGGAAAATAACACCTAAATAGGACTATAGCACTGAAATCTATGGTGTCTAGTTTCTAGCACTATTGTCTAAGAGCAATTTTGGTCTCAATGATCAATTTTTTCCATAGGATATCTTACCCCTTTTCTTTGCTTCATTCCTAAGTTTCCCAATGTTGACCAAATGCAAATAAAGATCCCAAATTCAAAATAATGAGTCTCCTATATAAAGGAATACACAAGACATTTTATATCTAGCACTTACTATTTTGGTACATTAAACATAATAAAATCAATCAATAATATAGCTTTGCTTTTCTACATCACACATAGATTTTCATTATTGATCAAGAAGGGCCTAGGTGAAATTCCATCTTGCATTAATCATGTGCATTGATTATGCACATTTCCTAAGGGAGAGCTACATCAGATCTGAGACCCTTAGCTTGAGGGTTAATATAGGTAGTAGTCAAAATAGTAGGGGTTCTTGATTATGCATTCATTCTTCCTCTAACCCAATTTTTCCCCTTGCACTTTGATTTTTTTGTTGTTTCCATGTATGTAGACTAATATAGGTATTTAATATTGAAATATACCTATAATAAGATCTATTAACTTTCAAGACCTAAAATTTTGTATGCAGGGTTATACTAAGTAGATGAATAGAACCCAAAAAGATTTTAGCCTCAAAACAATACCACCGAGAAAGGACTATAATGCTAGACACTAAAGTGTCCTATTTCCAACACTCCTATCCAATTAGAAAATAGAGACTAGATCCAAGATTTTAGACAGTATCCCAATCCTGCTCCTCCAATTCTAGATTTAGAATCATCAGTTTTAGCTTAAAACTAGCTAAGTTAATCTTTCTTTATCTTCTCTTTCCTATGTAAGTTAAGTTGTTCAAATTAGCATATACCTATATTTAATTAGAATTATTCCCATATTATAGACCCTTATTATTTAGGAATTAAACATATAATTTCTTAAAATAATAAAAAAAATGGTGAACCTGATGTAATCAAATACCTAGATCACACACATGACACTCCTATCTAGGTCAAAAACACTTAGGGTTTCCAAAAATAGGCAAAATTTTTAGTTTAAGGACAATTTTTTCACTTTTAGATCAATCAAATTCAAAAATGAATTTTAAAAACCTATTCCAACCTATTTTTTAGTCCTACTCATCCAATATTAGACTCTATCTCATACTAGAGGAGCTTAGTCCAGATGAGCTAGAATAAGCTAAGTTCTAATTTATCTCACATACTACTATATTTATAAAAAGATAAAATATTATCTATTTACACCAATCAGTAGGCTAATTAAAGCATATCTATTTACTAATTTATATTTCTCAGACCCTTAATTTACTTAAGAATTAAACACTTAATTTCCTAAAAAGAATAAAACTTAGGAATTAACATCAAGTTCACCAATTAGTAATGTACATCAGTATGATAAATCAGAGTCTATGGTGTAAGAATGACAAAACTTGGATGGTTTGGTCATGTAGAGGATTCCCCCAATGGGTGTGTCTAATAATATGTGTCTCAAATGTAGAGGTAGGAATGCCCCCTCAATGGGTAGAATGAAGCAATCAAGGAGTTGGATGTCACTAAACATACTCAAAGAAGATCAAGTGAAGCATGGTAATGTAGAAAATAAATAGACAATAGCGTGAAATAGTGGATGTAAGTCCTAACATGATAGTAGTAATGTAAAACATGGATAATGCATACAATCAAAATGTTTTTAGTATTTTTGATATATTTGAATGTTTTTGTGTTTTGAAGTTTTGTATTTTATTGATATAAGTTATGTAAAATAAATACTAGGAATAAATGATACTAATTAAGGAGTCTCGATGAGACTCCCTATCATGGTATCTTGTATCGAACAACTAAATTGTGCATGACCATGAGTCACAAGTGTATGTCTGAGATTGGGAAATTGAAAGTTGTTTACATTGTAACTACTCTAAAATATCTAAAGTGGAAGCTAAATGTGGGCCCCCCCTATAAATCTTAGAAGTGGATGCAACTATAAGGCTCTGAAGGACCCATCTAGACCTTGTATGGGACCAAATATTTTATTCTTTTTAGGAAATTATGTGTTTAATTATTAAGTAAATAAAGGGTCTAAAAAATATAAATAAGTGAATATATATGCTTTAATTAAACTACTAATTTTTGTAAATAGATATTATTTTGACTTTTTCTAAATATAATAGTATGTGAGAGAAATTAGAACTTAGCTTATTTTGACTGATCTAGACTGAGATAGAGTTTGATACTAGAGGATCAAGATTAAAAAATAGGCTCGAACAAGTTCTTAAACTTCATTTTTGAGTTGGATAGGAGTTTTGAAAGTAGACAACCTACTTTATGGCATTATAGTCCTATTCTAGCACTATTGTCCTAAGGCTGAAAGCTTTCCAAGTTCTATTCAGTAGGTTAATATTAACCCGTCTATGAAATTTTGAGGCCTAGAAGCCTATGGAGATCACTATGTGTCTGATTCAATCTTTGAAAACCTTAGGAGCTCTTTGTGCTTAAACTTGAATTGAAACATAGGAAAATAAGATAAGGGGTTAGTGTGTAAAGGATACACTGGATGCAATTCACACCTCATGTGTGGGCAACTTGCCTACATACCAATATTCTGAAGAAGGATTAAGCTAATGAAATTCTCCCATTTAAGTGTTTGGTGTAATAATGTGTGATGTATGAAACTAGATGTGAAAATAGTTGTAATTTTGATGACCATGGGATGGTATGAGTGTTTGAATAGGCTTGAAATGATCTTAGAAGGCTGTAAGCAGAGAATAAGGAAGAGTGCTTGAGTATACTTTCTTGTATTCTTGCTTCTTTCCTATGAATGAGTGTAATTAATGAACTTTGAATTAAATTTTATAGGGTAATTAATGATCATGGGTTATATTAACTTGTATTAGGCCAATAGTGAAAAATATAAAGATTCAAGTAAATATGATTGTTTGAGGTGAAAATGAACTTGGACAATAATGTCAAAAATAGGACACCCTAAGTTCCAATGCTCCTATCCAAGTTGGGTGCTATCATACTAATGGGATGAGAATTGGGGGGATAGATATAGGCTTGAGAGGGATACCTAGGTCTGAAAAATATAAGTCTAGAAAGCTACAAATGATTGGGAATTGGTGAAAGACTAATCGAGAAGGGTTGTGTGAGCAAGAAAGAGGACCTATAGGTTTGGTGATATTATCTATGCCTAAGTCATCCAATTTTGTAATTTATATGAATAAATTTACCCTCCCTTTATTATAGTGATGTAACAAAGTGAAATACTAGGATAAAGGAAAAATAGAAAGCATACCTGAACTTACTTGTAAGGGAGAAGCTCATGAAGCTGTGTGATGCTAGATGGACATAGAGAGAGCACACTATGAACTGTGAATCTATGAATGAAAAAATAAATTAGATCATTTATTACTAAATATGATATATTTAAAATAAGAATGTACAAATTTGAGCAAAAGGAATAAAAAGGAATGAATACACCTCATTGGGTACATGAGCCAATATAAAACCAATTGTGATGCTAGATTATGTTGAGTATGTGTTAAATCAAGAGTAATATCATGAAAAAAGTTGAGTGATAAATTCCTTAGAATGTGTCTCAATAATTAAAATGATATCCCTTTGTATCCATCATTTCCAACTAAGTGAAGTTAATGAATCATGCATGTGTTAATCGATGTCTAGACTGTATGTCCAATCCCTCTGAATAGGTGGCTCAAGAATACAAAGGTTGGCCCTTTGGCTCCATCATTGCCTTATGAAGTGAAGATATGAAGTGATACTGGTATAGAATAGATGTCATATGATATGGTTCATGGATCCCATGGATGTGTTGGAAATATTGACAATGTGGCATGGATAGCTGAACGTGTGCTAGAAACTAGGCCACTCTTAGCCATTTCGAAAGATGGAGGTTAGGATTGTATGAAAGCCACTCTAAATTGATGTACTAGGATTATATTAAATACAACTCAAGAACTCAGGTAATCAAAAATTTAAACTTGTATGAAAGTTCAACTTGAATGTGATGCCAACCACCTATACATGGAGTAAGGCATTCAACTACTGAGAATGCCTGGAATAAGCTAAAAATCAAAAATAAAAGAAGATTAATGTGCCACATACATTTCCCCCAATCACTAATGTTTGGAAAATGAATTTTGATCTAAAAGTTATTCCAACTTCCTAATCTAAATTTTAAGTGAGAACCATCATGCCACACATGATAACCCCTTATATATAAGAAAACTATGCTAAAACTACTTAATCTGACTAATCTAAAAGTGAAAAAACTATCCCTAAACTTATATTTTTGCCTATTTATGGAAACCCTAAGTGTTTTTATACATGGATAGGAGTGCCAAAATGTGGACACCCCTATGTTTGATGTTATTGTCCATTTTTGGTGCTGTTGTCTAGTGTGAAAATTGACTATTGATTTGAATCTATCACTATTTTTCTACTTTGATTTAACCAGTTTGATGTCTAGATTATGTGCTGAGTGTTTTTAATGCTGATGTTTTGACTATTAGGAGGTTTTATCTTTTTGAAAAAACCCCTATTTGATGCCCCCTCTTCTAAGGGTAGGAATGATGAACATGTAATGACTACCCTCAAAAGAAAAGAGTCTTACAAGTGTGTTATGTTGTATAGACATGTGATATAGAATTTATATTTGATAATATATCTTTGGATATAGAAATGTTTGTATTGTGAGATTTTTAGATCAATAGGGGTAGGCCTAGATATATATACCAATATGAAAGCATGCACAAAGTATTGAACTAGAAATGTCAGATGTTAGTTGTTAGTTAGAGGGGTGTAGCATGATGTCCATCATGGCATCCAAGAAAGCAAGGTAAATGTATGATATGGATCATGGAATTATAAAAAATGAGAAGAAAATAAGAAATCAATTAGAAAAAAAGAAGAAAAAAGTGTACAAGGATAGCCAAGGGGACATGTAAATAAGGGACATGCACCCATGTCACTCAAACTAGAAGACAAACATGGAAGGCATGCTCAAATGCCACATACTTATACAAATGAATAAGCAAAGTTGGCATAAGGTCCATATGAGCATATAAGAGTACAAATAAAGGACATTGGAAAATGTCCTAAGGCACAAGTAAGAGAAAAGATGGAATGGGAATTGCAATCACATAAGCTACGCTAAGTAAGTAGAGTAAGCATGTAAGAACTAGAAAGATACAAGCATATATAACTAATCAATGTCAGAGTATGTAAAACATGTTTAGTAAAATACTAGGTATATGCTAAGAGATACACAAGTGCTAGATACTAGTGAAATGTTGATATAGTATTCTATGTAAGCTATAGAATAATGTGCATCGGTATGATAACTTAGAGTGTGTGGTGTAAGAATGACATAATATGGATGGTGTAGTCATGTAGAAGATGCCCCCAATGGGTGTGTATAATAATGTGTGTCTCAAATGTAGAAGTAGGAATGCCCCCTTAATGGGTAGAATGAAGCAATCAAGGAACTAGATGTCATGACACTTACTCAAAAAATATCAAGTGAAGCATGGTAATGTAGAAAATTGATAGACAATAGCATGAAGTAGTGAATATAAGTCCTAACATGGTAGTAGTAATGTAGAATGAAATAATGAATGTAAGTCCTGGCATCATATTAGTAATTTAAAGCATGGAGAATGCATATAATCAAAATATTTTTGTTATTTTTGATATATTTGAATGTTTTTATGTTTTTGAAGTATGGTATTGTTTTTGTATTTTATTGATATAAGCTATGTACAAGAAATAATAAGAAAAAATAATACTAAATAATGAGTCTTAGATGAGACTCCCGTCTTGTATCGAATAACTAAATCTTGCATGACCGTGAGGCACAAGTGTATGTCTGAGATTGGGAAGCTAAAAGCTATGTATGTTGTAACTGCTTTGAAATATCTGAAGTGGAAGTTAAATGTGGGGTCCCCATATAAATTAGAGAAGTGGATGTAACTGTAGGGCTCTTAGGGACCCATCTAGAAGTAGAAGGGGATCTATGAATAGGTGTTCTCTATGTAGTTCTATGAGACCTCAATGTAACTGCTCTAGGTGTGAATACTATCACTAGAAGTTATCAAGAATCCTAAAACTATGGGGGTATTTGAAACCTATGTACTAGTGATGGATGTCACAACTATGGAAATTGAAACTAATAGAAGAACTGAAGCTGGTGACTAGAAGCTGGTAGATGGCTCTGAAGTGGGGAGTGGTGACTCATAAGGAACTTTACCAATTATAATTTTTTGATTAATGTGAATGAATTTCATGCATTGTGAACTATAGAAGGTACTACCTTGAGTTTTTAAATCCATGGTTAACCAAGTATTATGTCAAAAACTCCTACATTGGGAACTATAGTGAATGGGGTGGCCACATATGTAAGACCAAATTTTAGTGAAAGTAATATCTTTCTTAATGAAATTTGAACATGCCCACTGAAACCATTGATAAATATGTCTATCAGGGTGATATCCTGCTCTGGATAACCCAAATGCTAAAGTAGTGTGAAGGTGCACATGTTAAGACTAGAACCATTGTCAATGAGTACACTATGAATAGGCTGATTATGAACATGTACTTTGATAAAAAGTGCATTATATCCTATATTATCCTCCATAATATCTTAATATGAAAAATATATCGAAGGCCTAGCTAGAAATTTGGACTCATACACACCTATCATACCTCTTTAAGGATGTACCTTAACTGAAGGTGCCTGGTACGTAGCTAGTGGAGGATGTGTATGGTATGCATGATGAACCCCTGATGTGTCCTCTTTCTCTTATTTTTAATTCTATGAAAATGGATTTAAAAATATTTTCAAAGATTTATTTTGTGTTGGCTTTGTCTTTAGAATCTCAACTAAAGTGCCTAGATCAAGTAAATTATCATCTATCAAATCCTATATCTTATGTCATAAAATAATGTATCTATTTGGGGTATGGCCTGGTAACCTATGAAAATAATAAAATGCATGTTGATCATATCCTCATGGAAGAGGCTTTACTTAATCTACTTCTTGGATAGGAGGGAGAGTGATGATGTTATATTACAATAACTATTATAAAACCCTGGCTAGAAAAATTGGTAGATTGGTAAATGCACGATGAGGAGGTGATGATAAAACCACACATTGAAGGGGATCTAAAGCTGCATTAACTATTCATTGATTTTGATTCTTATTGTCATTTATTTTTACCTTGTATGGGACTTTGTTATTACTCTTGTTTTATCTTTTATTTTATCTACTTCTAGATGGGTCCTTAAGATCCCTACAGTTGCATCCACTTCTCAAAGTTATAAGGGGGCCCCACATTTGGATTCCACTTCAGATATTTCAATGTAGTTACAAAGTACATAGCTTTTAGCTTCCCAATCTTAGACATACACCCATGCCTCGTGGTCATGAATGATTCAATTATTTGATATATGATACCATGATAGGGAGTCTCATTCGAGACTCATCTGTTACTATCATTTCTTCCCAATATTTTTTGTACATAGATTATATCAATAAAATATAAAAATAATACAAAACTTCAAAACACAAAAACATTCAAATATATCAAAAATACCAAAAACATTTCAATTATATGCATTATCCATGCTTTACATTACTACTATCATACTAAGACTTACATGCACTATTTCAAGCTATTGTCTATCAATTTTCTACATTACCATGCTTCACTTCATCTTATTTGAGTGTGTGTAGTGACATCAATCTCCTTTATTACTTCATTCTTCCCATTGAGGGGGCATTCCTACTTCTACATTCAAGACACACATTGTTATACACACCCACTGGGGGCATCTTCTACATGACTACACCATCCAGGTTATGTCATTCTTACACCACACACTCTAAGTTATCATAATGATGTACATTAATTTATAACTTACACAGAATACTATATCAACATTCCACTAATATCTATCAATTGTGTATCTCTTAGCATATACCTAGTCTTATACAAAACATGTTTTACATACTCTCACATTTGCTTTGATTCATTAGATGTGCTTGTATCTTTCTAGTTCTTACATGCTTACTTTACTTTCTTAGCATAGCTTGTGTGATTTCATTTACCATTCCAACTTGTCTCCTACTTATGCCTTAGGACATTTTCCAATGTCCTTTACTTCTATTCATGTGTATGACTTGAGACATTTTCCAATATCCTTTGTTTGTACTCTTCTATGTGCCTATGGCCCTTGTGCCAACTTTGATTATTCATTTGTAGGTGTATGTGGCATTTGAACATGACTTCCATGCATGTCTTCTAATCTAAGTAACATTTGCACATGTACCTTATTTGCATGTCCCCTTGGCCATCCTTACATGCTTCTTGATTCTTGCTTCTTTCTTGTTACTTGATTACTTTTTTACTTCTTATTATGTGTAATTCCATGATCCATATCATGAATTTACCTTGCTTTCTTGGATGCCATGATGGACATCATGCTCCATCCCTCAAACCAATAACTAACATCTAACATTTTTAGTTTAGTACTTTGCACATGCTTTCATATTGTTATATCTATCTAGGCATACCCCTATTGATCTAACAATATCAAAATAAAAATATTTCTATATCTAGAGATATATTGTCAAATATAAATCCTATATCATATATCTATAAAACTTAACACACTTCTAGGACTCTTTTCTTCTGAGGGTAGTCATTACAGGTTCATCATTCCTACCCTAAAAAGAGGGGGCATCAAACGAGAGTTTTGTCATAGAGATCATACCTCCTAATAGTCAAAATAGTAGCATTCAAAACACTCAACATAGAATCTAGATATCAAACCAATCAAATCAGAGCAAAAAAATACTGACAGTTTTAGATAAGTAGTCAGTTTTCACACTAAACAATAGTGACATAAATGGATAGTAACACCAAACATAGGGGTGTCCACATTTTGGTCCTCCTATCTAGGCAAATAAACACTCAAGGTTTATATAAAAAATCAAAAAATTTAGTTTAAGGATAGTTTTTTCACTTCCATATCAGTCAGATTCAGTAGTTTTAGCATAGTTTTCTCAAATACAAGGGGCTATCATGTGCGGCATGATGGTTCTCACTACAATTCAAATTAGGTAGTTGGAATAACTTCCAAATTAGAATACATGTTATAGACATCACTTATTGAGGGCAATGTGTGTGTCACATTGATCTTATTTTATTTTTGAGTTTTAGTTTATTCTAGGCAGTCTCATTAGTTGCATTCCTTACACCATCTGTAAGTGGTTGACTTCACATTCAAGTTGAACTTTCATACAAGTTTAACTTTTTGAGTACCTAAGTTCCCAAGTTGGCTTTCATATAAGCCTATTACATCAGTTCAGAGTGGATTTCATATAATCCTAACCTCCATCTTTCAAAATGGCCAAGAGTGGCGTAGTTTCTAGCACACATTCAGCTATCCATGCCACATTGTCAAGATTTCTAGCACATTTATGGGATCCATGAGCCAGCTCATATGACATCTATTTTATACTGGTATCACTTCATAACTTCACTTCATAGGGAAATGATGGAGCCAAAGGGCATACCTTTGTATTTTTAAGCCACCTATTCAGAGGGATTAGAAACACAATCTAGACATTGATTAACACACATGTGATTCATTAACTTCATTTAGTTGGTGATGATGGATCCAAAGGGAAAACCTTTGCATTATTGAGCCACATTATAAGGAATTGAGCATTAAAATGCATTCATGATATTACTCTTGATTCAACACATACTCAGCATAATCCAACATCACAAAAAGTTTTGTATTGGTTCACATAGCTGGTGAGGTGTATTCATTCCTTTCTCTTCCTCTTACTTAGCTTTGTACATTCTTATTTTATAAATAACATATCTAGTAATAACTAATCTACTTTATGTTTTCATTCATAGATTCACACTTCACAATGTGCTCTCTCTATGCACATTCAACATCACATAGCTTCATGAGCTTCTCCCTTACAAGTAAGTTCAGGTATGCTTTCTATTTTTTCCTTTATCCTAGTATTTCACCTTGTTGCATCACTAGAATAAAGGGGAGGAAAATTTAGTCATATAAAATGCAAAATTGGATGACTTAGGCATGGATAATAACACCCAAACTTTAGGTCCTCTTTCTTACTCATGCAACCCTTCTCAATTAGTCTTTCATTGATTCCTAATCATCTGTAGCTTTACAGACTAAGATTTTTGAGATCCAAGTAGCACTCTAAGGCCTATATCTATCCCCCTAGGTCTCATCCCATTAGGATAATAGTACCCAAATTAGATAGGAGTGACAAAACTTAGGGTGTCTTATTTCCAATGCTGTTATCCAAGTTAATTTTTACCTCAAATGGTCAAATTTCCTTAAATCCTTATCTTTTTACCTATTGGCCTAATACAAGTTCATATAACCCAAAATAATTAATTACCCTATAAGAGGCCATTTAAAGTCCATTCAAAGGGGTTGGCACTCATTTATAAGAAAGAAACAAGAATACAAGCAAGTAAACTCAAGTACTCTTCCTTATTCTCTACATACAACCTTCCAAGATCATTTCAATCCTATTCAAGCACTCATACCATCCCCTAGTCATCCAAAGTACATCTAGTTTTGCATCTAGTTACATACATCACACATTATTGTATCAATCACTTTAATGGGAGAATTATATTATCTTAATCCCTCTTTGGAGTATTGGTATGTAGGCAGTGTGTTTATACACATGGTATGAAGTGCATCCAGTGTATCCTTTACAAACTAACCCCTTATCTTATTTCCCTAAGTTCCAATTCAAGTTCAAGCACCAAGATCTCCTAAGGGTTTCAAAGATTTAATTAGACACATAGTGAGCTCCACAGGCTTCTGGCCTCAAATTTTCATAGATAGGGTAACACTGACCTATTAGATAGAACTTAGAAATATTTTAGCCTTAATACCATAGTTTCAAATAAGACTATCACATTATATAGCAAGGTTTCCACTTTTTGTACTCCTATCCAACTCAAAAAAAAAGTTCAAGAACCTATTCTAGCTTATTTTCTAGTCTTGATCATCCAGTATTAGACTCTATCTCAGTCCAGACCAACCAAAATAAGCTAAGTTCTAATTTCTCTCACATACTAATATATTCAAAAACAGACAAAATATTATCTATTTACACCAATTAGTAGGTTAACTAAAGCATATCTATTTACTAATTTATATTTCTCAAACCCTTTATTTACTTAGGAATTAAACACCTAGTTTTCTAAAATAATAAAATAATAAGTTATATGAGTGGGCTAACTATAGGTGGAATATGAAATGATATTTGGGGGTATTCACTATGGAAATATTTTTTCATTTATTTTAATAATTTAGAATATTTCTTAAGGAACCTATTGGATTACCCTTGGTTTATGGGAAATTCATATTTGTTCCTCAGGAAGTGGAAACCATGTTTTAATATTACAATGACTCTATGGAAGTCCCTCTCTAGATTGGAATTTTGGAAGGAAGAGGTAATTATGGAGATTTAAAAGGCCATAGGCCAACCCATAATATTGAACCCACTGACCAGATCCAAGAGGAGGCTAGTTGCAACTCATTTCAATACTTATGTTCAAATCGAGAAACCCCTCCTAAGGTTGATAGTAATCAAGTCAAAATATGGGAAGTGGAGGTTGGACAATAGTAAAAAATAGAATATGTGAATTGAAATAAATGTAACATGTTAGGGTATGAAGCTAAAGACTATCTAAATAACAAAAAATATAATTACCTAAATACACCCTAGGAATATAGCAGACCTAGATCCCATGGAAAAAGGGGAAATTTTTGATTTCTCCTTTTAAGTGGATCAGTATATGTAATTTTTATTAAATTAAGAATTTGTTTTAGACATCCAATTATAACCACTACTATGTCAAAATTGTAATTTTGAATTACTTTCCATAATAACACACAAAATTGGACCAAAAACATCAAAATGTTCTAATTCATCCATGCATGTCACATGTAATTTTGTATTCACATAAATATATTTATAATTGGGGAATTACCATATACGTAATAATCACCTTCTTATAATTCATCACTATTCAAATTATGACATAACAAATTGACATTTTTGACTAATAGTGCAAGGAAACTTATCAAATTCTAAGAATTGTAAAAAGCCTAATCAAAATCACTTAGCTAAGTAAATCCAATCAAATACTTAAGTAAAAAGATATGATAAATTAATGAATGTCTAATTTTTGAAAATGAAAATTTAAATATTAGGACTATGACAACACCCATGACATCATCAAAAGGGTTCATGCACCAACATTAATGGAGATAAATATCTGAATTAAGGTAGACCCAAATCCCATGGAAAAAGGGGAATTTTTTTTATTTTTCCTTTCAAGTGAATTAGTACGTGAAATATTTATTAAAGTAAAAAGGTGTTGTAGACATCTAATTCTAATCACTACCATGTCAAAATTCTAAGTCTAAATGAATTTCCACAATAACACACAAACTAGACCAAAAACATCAAAATGCTCTAATTTATCCATGTACATCAACATGTAATTTTTGATTCACATCAATATATTTAGAATTGGGGAATCACCCTGTACATAATCATCACCTTCTTCTAATTCATTTCTAGTCAAATTATGACCTAACAAATTGACATTTTTGACTAATAGTGCAAGGAAATTTATCAAATTCTAAGAATTACAAAAAGTCTAATCAAAATCACTTAGTTAAGTAAATACAATCAAATACTTAAGTAAAAATCTATGATAAATTAATGAATGTCTAATTTTGAAAAATGAAAATTTAAATATCAGGACATGACAAAACCCATGACATCATCAAAAGGGTTCATGCACCAAACATTAATGGAGATAAATATCTAAATTAAATCTAGCCATGCCTGATTAATGCTATCCTTTTCCAAAATATTAATTTCTTGTCCCTATAAAATTAAACACATTTATGACCACTCATCTCATTCTTGATCCAAAGGCCATAATTGATTTGTCTAGTCTATAAGTGCAAGATCCACCATGGAGAATAAACAAGCTTTCTAGTGCAAAGATATAATATACAATTTCCTCTAAAACTTTAACAATTTATTCCATTTTAATTCACATCCCAATCCAAATGGTGCATAATTAAATGTTGGAGGCACTTTCCCAACCATAATACCAAAGATATTGAGCTTCATAATTGGGTATAATCACACTTGTGGATCATCCATGACGAGAAGTTAGTTTGGGAAGGTATAATCATATTTATTCTATGTCCTATTAGTTTCTTCATTTCGTTGACCTTGTCCAACCAAGGTAATAGAATTAATATGTTATTTTTATGTTTTTTTTAATATTTTTATACTAACAAAGATAATAACCTATTTCATAATCCTATTTCACATTTGGCATGCTTGGTGGAACTATGCACCCCACAAAGCTCCTTGGAAAGATTCATTGTATTCTAAATATAAAATTTGATTGCCATTTGACATTTATTTTCTCATTTTCCTCTCATTTTTATGTATTCTACATTTTTAGAATCAACAAAGTCACCCTACATGTCAGTGAAGTCACTTCCATAATTAGTGAAGTCACTCTTATAATCAGTGAAGTCAACCTATAGATCAACAAACTTGATTTTTACCACTCTCTATCTTGTATATCTATCGTAACAAGAATTGATGAGATCACCTTGATAAATGGTGAACTCAACCTGTATATTGATGAAGTTGATACATGAATGACAAAGTCATTGCTCTATATTACCCTATATTTTTTGAAAATAGTGAAGTTGACCTATAAATCAATGAACTCGACTTGAAATCAACAAGGTCAATAGGAAAATGTTGAAGTCTTTAAAGACGTAAACTATATTTTTATCTATAGATCAATGAACTCACCTTATTAAATGATTAAGTTGACCTATGTTGAAATATTGAGACCTTAAAAATTTTGAAATCAATTTCCTTGGGTGGCCATAACTATTTCTTAAATGTCTAACTATCTTTGTTTCAATTTTTAAAATATTTTTTAATTAATTTTATAATTAATAAAGATAAAATTCAATAATTTTTCTATTTGGTTCTTAAAAATGAAAAACACTTATGACTTGGCTCCAAAGAGTGCATGTTTTTCATTTTTTACTTAAGTGTTTTGTTAGTTAGGTTCTTTTTTGTCCCATTTTAGTGAGCTTAGGTGATAATAAACACATAAGTTTAGTTATTTATTTACCTTACCTAAAAAACCATTTTCAAAGTATGTTCTTCTCTTTCCTAGCCATGGGGTCTTGATAATCAACAACAAAGAATATTTTTCCCTTTTGATTTTTTGACTTCATGTGGTGGAGTTCATAGCCTCCCCACTAGTCTTTAGGGGTGCTAAATTAACCTAGGAAGTGACATCTTATCATCATAACAACCTTATTATTTGATGGGGTATAAAAATTGGGGTTATGCTAGTGTTATATTAGTTGGTCATTCCTTAGAGCCTTATTGCATTGGTAACACTTCATTGAGACCCTTAGGATTGAAGTGGTCATGAAGAGACTAGACCATTTGGTGAATGGCCTAAAAAATATCACATACAATTTATGGATTATTCAAAATCACCCACGTACCACAAGGTATATTAGGACCCTCTATTTTTCCAATTAAAAATATAGAATATAAACCATATTCATTTTGGCATTCTCATTGATGTAGGGTGCAAAGGTATTTTCCCTCAAAGATCATCTTTTAATACAAACCTTTGAGAAAATGGGGGATTTAAAACCTACCAATAATTAAAATAATTTATTTAATGAACCCTTAAATTTTATCCTCTCAGAGGCAAGTATATCAAAAGGACTCAATGGCATGTTGTAAACCTATGTCAGTTTCTAAGTTATATTCACGATTGCTTGGTTTCTTTGTTGAAACCAATGTTGTGTTCACAACCAAATTAAAAAAAATACACCAAGATCTAGAAGAAAACAAGTCCTTACACATTTACACACTAAAGTGTTATGTTGCACAATTGTTCCAAACCATCATTATCCATTTTGGGGTGTTATGTGTAGCAATTGACACATAGCCTTGTCTTATTTGGTACTATTACACTATCTATTCCATTTATAGTTTAAAATTGTATTTTCTTATGACAAATTGACTCTTTAGATTAAAAAAAAATTGACCTTATTTATGATTTCATTCCAAGTTAGGGTCAAGAACTAAACAATGTCACATCGTTTTCAAAACAATTCCAAGTTTTAAGACCATTCAATATTATTCTAATTTCATTTCAGATCCAAAATTTAGTTTTTTCATATCAAAATAATTCTAGGTTTTAAACCATTTTAGATTGTTCCAAATTTAAAATAAATCATGTCAAAAACATACCAAGGACCAAACCATACTCTATTTCAAAATCCAATTAAGACATAGTTAGTTACATGTAAAATGGATCCTCTTATAGCCCAAGCTTTGAGGAAGATTTATATGATCCCTCGGGATAACTTCAACATTGTAAATATAGTGAAGATGGTGAGGAACACCCCAAAGTGTTAAAATACCTCCCTTATATTATTGGAAATATTCAAGATCAATTTGAACAATAAACCATGGAAGATAAGGATAAATGACTTCTAAAACTAGTAGAATCCAGAACTAAGCTCCCACCTAACTTCTCCATAGACCAATTATGTAGTCTTGTTTGCATATAAGATTGACCTCAAGAATTAGTTGTTACCTAAATTCAACCCCTTATTCAAAGTAAAAAACCAACCATTGTGTCATCTAGTTAAGAGAAGGGAAAACTTATGGACCCATCCCAATATGGGCAAATCATTACTTTTACCATAAAACAAATTAGCCAACAATATGTCAATAAATTAGTTGATGATTTAACTAATTATTTAGTAGAAATGTCATTCGATGATGCCAATTTCATAGATTAAAACCAATTACTTGAACAACCAAAATATCCCACAGATAATGTATACCCATTGATTCTGATTGAAAAAGCCATTCTAATGAATGCTACGTAAAACAATCCACTTGATATGTAACATAATTTTTTAAAACACTAATAAATCCTTTCTAATGTGTAATAAGTACTAAAAAATACAAAACAAGTGCCAAATAATACATACCAAGTGCCCAACAATTCACAACAAAAAGTTACCAATAATCCACCACCACAATAAGCATTGGGAAGTTCCCAACACACATTGTCAACTTCTTCTAATTTACAATAAAAATACATTATTGTGAGCCAATAGTAAGTTAATCAAAATCAACAACTGATTCCTCTAAATCAATAGTAAATCCATTATAATTTACAATAGCAGTTTCCTCTAAACTAATATTGTGTTACCTATTCTAATCCAAATATGAACCAACAGTAAATTACTCATCAAAATTGAATAAAGAGGAGCCATCCCTACTTATGCTACTACCAACCAAGGCCACCTAACACATCAAAATGCCTTTCCTTCATCAAAAAATGCTACCAATATCCAAGAGTGGAATACAACAAAGGAAATTATCTCCAAACTTTAAGTAGCAAGTAACCAAGCACCCAAGAAGTATAATTTTGATGAAATTTACCCTTATCTATTTGATCTCAGCTTTATCCTAGTACCTTTCCCCACTCATTTATTACTACCCAAGATTAATAAATATAAATGGAAATATGACCCAAGAGAACATTTACAAGGATTATTTATCATGTTCCAAGAAGTATCTTACAACATTATATATTTGCTTTACTTATTTCTATGTAGTTTAGGTGGATAAGCTTTGGAGTGGCTTCTCAAATTGCCAAAAGGGCCGGTAACCACTTTTGATGATTTATTGAAATTTTTTGTCAACCACTTCTCCTTTAACATAGAGAACAAGCTAATAGTCATGGATTTATGCAATTCCAAGTAATGAGGAGGAGAAATAATTTCATCATATTTTCGAAGTTGGAGAGCCTTATCTAGTCATTTTATGCATATTTTGTTAGATAAATAATTAACAAGTATTTTTGCATAAAACCTAAATGCTAAAGTTGCACATAATCTGAGACTTGATTATGCAAATATATTTAAATAAATAATTGATAAAAGAGTGAAAATTAAAAAACCACTAATTAACAAAGGTCTTGTAAAGATATACTCTCAAGCCCAAGTGCCGAACCAAAACCAAGTGGCAAATTAAAATCAGGTGCCAATTAAGGCTAACACAAATGAAAATCCAAAGTCCATCAAAAATAAAAACATGGCTGGTAATGGGTCACAAAGAAAGACATGTATAAACATTATAACCACTACCTAACCAAATTACCCCACCTAAAACTCAAATCACACTTCAAAGAGCTCCCTTGCAATAAGGATATTACAAAGACATATTTTTTAGTGATATTTGGGAGCCCATTGAGGTAGTATTCTAAAATTTGGTAGTGGCTAATACGATTGTTTTCCTTATTCCAAAACCCTTCCCAGAAGGTCAACCCAATCCAACATTGTATCACAATAATGAGTACTATGATTAACATCACATGGTTAGTTATTCTATTTATAGATATGTGTAATTAAGGCATCTATTTAAATATTTGCTTGAAAATGGGGAAATCAAGTTGGAAAAAAGAGCACCCAATCAAGAGATGAGAATCTATAATATCCCCTTTCCCAATCATAATAATCAATAGTAATGAAAAAATATGATTCAAGATCAAGGCCACAATCATAACCAAGGCCAAGGCCATAATCAATAGCAAGGACAAGGCTAAAATTAGAACTAAGCCGATCATAATCAGGATCATGACAACCAAAATAACCAAATTGGATATTAAAGTATACCATACAAATATGGTAGTGTCATAGGACATGTTAAATATAACTATATCACTACTATCAGAGTCATTCCTCATAAACTATTTAACACTTGCTAGAGTGTTAGCCCTTCTATCTTGGGACCACCCCTTTTACTTATGGGTAATTTTAATGCAAGTTAGAGTAATTACATTGTGCATCGACCATAGAGAATTGCTATTCTTGGACCACTACCTAATTCCTATAATTTAGGTAACTCTTTCCCAACTCAAAATTATGTAGTCAAAACTAGATTTCTAAGAGTCACCCTATAAGGCCCTTTGCCACTTTATAATGCCAATACCAATTCCAATCAGGACATACCACTACCAAAATTCAAACCAACTCACCCTTATATTGAGAATCCATACAATGTTAGTGAAAAACTATGCAAAATACCTATGTAATTTTCTATATTAGATATCTTGCATATGTCAAGACTTCATTATACAACATCAAATGACTTTCCCCTATAATCTAAGGTACACAATAACATTGATCTATCCTAATTCTAAGCACTAGTGGGACATTTGTCCCTAGCTCAAAAACTCACATTCTACCAAAGTGATATGTCATCCCTTGGTCCCCTTCATAATAATCCCTTATACATTGAATCCATAATTTCCCACCATAAATTTAAGTGGGTTCTCATAGATAATGGTTTAGGGTTAAAAAAACCATCATTGAAATTGATCCAAACTTTGGGATACACATCAACAAACATGCAACTGAATATTATTACAATCAAAGCTTATAATAATATAGAGAAGGAATTTACAGGTACCATTTTTTTGGCTATCATTTTTGAGATTGTCAGTTATGATACCCCATGCTATGTTATCAATATCGATCCGACATAAAATTTACTTATTAGTCATCCTTGGATCTATTAAGTATGGGCAATCCATTCCTCCTTGCACCAAATCCTTAAATTCCCTCATTCAGGATAATAGGTCACTAATCCTGACTATTTATAGCCATACTTATATTTCAAAACCTATAGGCTGAGTATGGGAACTATGATTATTGTCCTAACATTGAGTATGTATGTAAGAATAAAGGAAAATTTCTTGATTCTTTAAAGTCTAATTATATTGACCCTAGTCACCTCACATCCACTTCCTCTAATCCATCTCCTAAATCATTTTCTCTTCACTTTACCATTAAAGGCACCAACATAACTATGTATTACATTTAAGGTGATTTGCATGTCACAAAATTTCCCAAATCACCTAAATCCTGTGGGAGGCCCAAACCTATCCTTGGTAGGCCCAACATGATCTGGTAAAAATAAATCTAAGTCTTCTCCACAACACCCACTCATGTTTATAAAAGACACCACCAAATCAAGATTAGGCCACTAGTTCTGAATGAGATAAGTTGTATGGTTATGGCTTTATCACTTTCTATCAAAACACTAAGTATCCCATTCCCAATAAGATTATGGATAATTAGGAATATAATGGAAAATGTCTAGAGGCAAAATCATAAGAAATTATTGAACCTATATTCATGATAACACATGTAAAAAATCAATGTATTGGATTCACACTGCTTGGGGGTGACCCCATAGATTTTGAGAGTGATACCACTTCTTTGACTTATAAAAAGACTCCTAACAATGATGCAACGTCCCATTATAGTGCCTATGATGAGATTTTTAACATGACCCTCTTTAATACCAATTCCATACTTACCATTACAACTAATTATCCTTTTTTCCTCTATCATCCAAGCCTAATTGATTAGGACTAGAAAGATTTTATTATATAATTAGGCAAATTCCAAAATGAAGGGTCCATCACTAAATTTTTGGGTGTAAGAGACTAATTTTTAGTAGGTGATCATAAGTAAGTCTTTGACTTTGCATTAGACCCTACCACCTACTTTAGAGAGTAGGCAAACTTCCTTGGTCATAAAAAAAGTAAAACATTGAGATCCTCTGGTAAAAGAAGCACCTTCAAATCAGGGAAAATGTAAAGAGAAAGACAAGTCCATAGGTGAAAACCTATCCCAAGCACATTTATATAGGTAAATTCACTCATATCTTTAGGAAGATCAGTATCCTCAAAGTCCAATCATTTTATTTGGGTCTGATATAAGTGAGGAAGAGCATAAAATATTTGCATAATTGGTACAAGATTTTCCAAATCAATTTGTTAATTAGACATTGCCAAAAATGATTGATTTTGATTCTTCTTATATGGGTGAGCCCTGTGGCTCACAAGCAATTGAAGAAGACTAGTTTTCATCCTTACATATTATTCTTAAGGATATAACTACACTGTTCATAAAATATACCATGTAAACATTGAGACCTATGATGATGCTAAATTAATTTACTTAGGTACATCCCTCACTACTGAGGAACTCAGGTTCATTATTACTATTCTAAATGAATTTCATTGATATATTTGCCTAGTTATATTCTAACATGCTTGGTTTAGACCATCATTAGTGGTACATCAAATTATGGTACATCTAGATGACAAGCCAATAAAAAAAATCTATGAAAAGTGTATTTGTGTATTTCTATCTTGGTTAAGAAAGAGTTTGAGAAACTATTGGGTGAAGAATTCATCCATCCATTGGATTACTCATAATAGATCTCAAACAATATTCCAGTCATTAAATTTTTTTAGGGAATTATCTTGTGTAATGACTTCAAATATATTAACAAGGCATGCCCTATGGTTGATTTCCATTTATCAAACATTGACATGATCATAGACTCAAAAACAAGCTACAAGATGTTGTCCCTCATAGACACCATATTAAGATTGAACTTGAAGACTAGAAAAATATAATGTTCACCACTTCATGGGGTACATTTTGTTATCAAGTAATGCCATTTGGATTGAAGAATGTTAGGGAAACTTATCAATGTCCCATGACTATCATCTTCCATGACATGATGCAAGACATTGTTGAAGACTACATAGATGATATCTTAGCCAAATCTAAGACATGTGCAGGGCATCTTAAATTTATATAAAGAATATTTGAGATAATTCATGAATAAAGGTATGCCACAATCCTAATAAGTGTGTCTTTGGTGTCACTTTGATAAAATTGCTAAGATTTATTGTGTCATGTCACATAATTAAAGTTGATCCTACTAAGGTCAAGGTAATTATGAAAATGCATCTTCCTTATACTCTGAAATAGCTCTGTATTATTTAGGGAAAAATTTATTATATTTTATGGTTCATTTCCTAATTGGTTGATATATGCCATCTTTTTATTCGCCTTTTGAAGAAAGGTGTAGCATTTCAGTGGGATACAAGTTTTCATCAGGCCTTTTAATAATTGAAGAATTATTTGGCCAACCTACCAATATTGATTCCACCTACACTAGGAAGACCACTACTACTCTACATATATATAATAGAGTGTGCCCTAGGGGCACTTTTGGCTCAACATGATGAGCAAGGTAAAGAACATGTAGTATATTATTTAATCAAGACAATTATAACATACAAAAACAAATACACACCATGTTTGGCAATGGTGTTGTTTCCCAAAATGTATGTCACTATATGATAAATAACAAGATCATTGTTATAGACAAAGTCAATTCAATCAAATATTTATTATCTAAGGAAACTATGATGGGTCTTATAGATAAATGGGTAATGTTGCTAAGTGAATTTGATGTTGAATATCAAAACCAAAAATCCATTAAGGGACAAGTTCTTCTAGATTAGCTTGTTGAAGCCCCTATACTAGATATGCAACCACTTAGCTTTGATTTCCTATATGAGTCAATTCTAACTCTAGAAGCTACAAGATGTTGTCCCTCATAGACACCAGATTAAGATTGAACTTGAAAACCAACACAATATAATGTTCACCACTTCATGGGGTATATTTTGTTATCAAGTAATGCCATTTGAATTGAATAATGTTATGGAAACTTATCAATGTCCCATGACTATCATCTTCCATGACATGATGTAAGACATTGTTGAAGACTACATAGATGATATCTTAGCCAAATCTAAGACATGTGCAGAGAATCTTGAAGTTATATAAAGAATATATGAGATAATTCATGAATAAAGGTATGCTACAGTCCTAATAAGTGTGTCTTTGATGTCACTTTGATAAAATTTCTAAGATTTATTGTGTCATGTCACATTATTAAAGTTGATCCTACTAAGGTCAAGGTAATTATGAAAATGCATCTTCTTTATACTCTAAAATAGCTTTGTATTATTTAGGGAAAAATTTATTCTATCTGATGGTTCATTTCCTAATTGGTCGATATATGCCATCCTTTTACTTACCTTTTGAAGAAAGGTGTAGAATTTTAGTGGGATACAAGTTGCCATCAGGCCTTTTAATAATTGAAGAATTATTTGGCCAACCTACCAGTATTGATTCCACCTACACCAGGAATACCATTAATACTCTACATATATATATAATAGAGTGTGCCCTAGGGGCACTTTTGGCTCAACATGATGAGCAAGGTAAAGAACATGTAGTATATTATTTGAGCAAGACACTTGTAACATACGAGAACAAATACACACCATGTTTGGCAATGGTGTTTTTTCCTAGAATTTATGTCACATATGATAAATAACAAGATCATTACTATAGATAAAATCAATTCAATCAAATATTTATTATCTAAGGCAACTATGATGGGTCTTATAGATAAATGGGTAATGTTGCTAAGTGAATTTGATGTTGAATATCATAACCAAAAATACATTAAGGGACAAGTTATTTCAGATTAGCTTGTTGAAGCCCCTATATTAGATATGCAACCACTTAGCTTTGATTTCCTATATGATTCAATTCTAACTCTAGAAGCTACAAGATGTTGTCCCTCATAGACACTAGATTAAGATTGAACTTGAAGACTAACACAATATAATGTTCACCACTTCATGGGGTACATTTTGTTATCAAGTAATGCCATTTGGATTGAAGAATGTTAGGGAAACTTATCAATGTCCCATGACTATCATCTTCCATGACATGATGCAAGACATTCTTGAAGACTACATAGATGATATCTTAGCCAAATCTAAGACATGTGTAGAGAATCTTGAAGTTATACAAAGAATATTTGAGATAATTCATGAATAAAGGTATGCCACAGTCCTAATAAGTGTGTCTTTGATGTCACTTTGATAAAATTTCTAAGATTTATTGTGTCATGTCACATAATTAAAGTTGATCCTACTAAGGTCAAGGTAATTATGAAAATGCATCTTCCTTATACTCTAAAATAAATTTGTATTATTTAGGGCAAAATTTATTCTATTTGATGGTTCATTTCCTAATTGGTTGATATATGCCATCCTTTTAATCACCTTTTGAAGAAAGGTATAACATTTCAGCGGGATACAAGTTTCCATCAGGCCTTTTAATAATTGAAGAATTATTTGGCCAACCTACCAATATTGATTCCACCTACACCAGGAAGACCATTACTACTCTACATATATATAATAGAGTGTGCCCTATGGGGCAATTTTGGCTCAACATGATGAGCAAGGTAAAGAACATGTAGTATATAATTTGAGCAAGACACTTGTAACATATGAGAACAAATACACACCATGTTTGGCAATGGTGTTGTTTCCTAGAATTTATGTCACTATATGATAAATAACAAGATCATTGTTATAGACAAAATTAATTCAATCAAATATTTATTATCTAAGGAAACTATGATGGGTCTTATAGATTAATGGGTAAAGTTTCTAAGTGAATTTGATGTTGAATATTGGAACCAAAAATCCATTAAGGGACAAGTTCTTCTAGATTAGCTTGTTGAAGCCCCTATACTAGATATTCAACCACTTAGCTTTGATTTCCTATATTAGTCAATTCTAACTCTAGAAGTAATAGTTATTGAGTCCAATTAATGGAAATTATATTTTGATGGCTCACTCACATCCTGTGGATCTTGGGTTGGTATCTTATTCATTACACCACATGGGGATATCATTCCTAAGGCATTACATATTGGTTTTCATTGCAAAAAAAACATGGGCAAGTATGAAGCATTCATTTTCAGACTTTGTATCATAATACAATGGAATATTCAATAGTTAATGGTATATGGGGATTCCCAATTAGTCATTAATTAGACTACATACCAATACCAAAATAAAGACAAAATGTTGGTGCCTTATAGGGGTATGGTCGACCAAATCAAACATAATTTTGATACTATTCAATTCAAAAAATTCCAAAAACCAATAAATGATTAGCATATGCTATAGTGACCATTGGTTCTATGATAGCAATGGATAGTAGTGCTAGAGAGTAACCATTTCTTATTGAGAACCTTCTTCAACTGGCTCATATACACCCAAATTTTAAGATGGTACGTGATATTATTGGTCTTGATATCCCTTGATACCAAGAAATATACATATATCCCCATGAGAAAATTATTCTACCAAACCTATCACAATCCCAACATAAAAATTTCATACATAAATCTACCTGATATACCTTGCTCAGAAATACGCTCTATTGTAGGGGCTATGATGGAATGCTACTTCATTATTTAACTTAGGGAGAATTCAAATTAACATTAAAATATGTACATGTAAGAACTTAGGGGGCCCACACCAATTTCCTATTCCTTTCCAATAAAATCCTTTCAACCAAGTATTATTGGCCAATAATGGAGATGGATGCTTATCAACATGTCAGGGAGTGTGATGCTTGTCAATGACACAATGATTTGATCCATGCCCTTTCTTTACCAGTCCATTCAATCACTACACCATGGCCATTTTCTATATGGGGACTCAATCTCATAGGGAAAATCAACCCCACTTACTCTTATGGCAACAAATATATCTTAACTACTATAGAGTATTTCACTAAGTGGATAGAGGCCATACCCTACTTACATAATTGACAATAAGATCTCCAAGTTCATCTACTATCACCTCATCTACCATTATGACATTACCTTCACCATTATATCTATTAATTATTTCCCAATAAAAAACAAATATGTTAAATACCTCTGTACTAGATTCTAAATCAAGCATAAAAGAATCACGACCTTTTATTTACAAGATAATGACTAAGCTAAGACATCAAACAAAACCATTATAAATATCCTAAAAAAGATTATCAATGACATTGGCTGTAATTGAAATTTAAAATTATTTCCCAACTTATGGGCTTACGTATTTTTCTACAAAATATCATTAATGATGAGAAATATAGAGTGGTAAAATTGAAAGTACTAAATATATTATATTATAAAAGACAAATAGCAATGGACCATTTATGAGTCTATCAAAATCAACTGCACTATAGTTACAACTAGCTTATTCTCCCTAGAGAATTTTAAATTGGTGATTTGGTTCTCAAATAAAATCAAAAGAACACCAATGCTGAGCATAAGAAGAAAGGTAAATTTGAGGCCACTTGGCTTGGTCCCTTTATTATTACTAAAAAAATATGATTCAAGAGCATACAAGTTGGCTACCCTATATGGATAAGAGATCAAGGAAAATTTGAATATCATGCATCTCAAATGTTACTATGCTTAATTGAACCATTGTCTATGAGAGCCCTCACTTTGGAGCAACCATTTAGTATTCGTTAATTTACCATACCATTATTTAGACCATTATCCTTTTACCAAACTATTTACAGGACCATTTTTATTCATTTCCCATATTTTCCTATTATCATCATGATATTTATTGTGACCAATAGGTGTTAGAGGTATATTAAAAAACTATTATTCCAAAGGCACTCCAAGGTAATTCAACGTCAATAACTTATTTTTAGACAAGTGCATCAGGGTATATCAATAGGGGTGTTACCTACTTGATGGTTCCTTGAAACTTCCTCTAATTTCTTCTCCTCATATTATTTTCCCATTGTGTCATTCTCATTCCAATCTTGTTGTTGTGTGGTATCCCATAGTGGCTTAGGTTTTGTTGTTGGTTCGTGGTAGTTATCATTGCATCCAGTTTATTGTTTTATCCTCTACCTAATAGTTATTATACTTTACTAGATGATTCATTTTATTTTTGAACATATTACCTTACTTTCATTATTATAAAAAACTCAAAAACATTGAAAAAGCATAGGAAAAAACCCTAAAAATCACAAAATCATGAAAATTGGATTATAATATCCAAGATATAGGGCCCCAATTTTTTTTGGGAAGGAACCTATTATATATACCAATTAATTTCATATCCTCATTACCATACCATTCATTATCCTCCCATTTTTTGGAGAACAACATTGGAATAAGGTTCATATAGACTATGTAATCAATATTTAGATGCATGGGGCATGTTGGGTCAACTCGACCACTCACTCATACTTCTCCACTTCTCATTTTAACTTCCATTTCTATTTTATATTATTTATATAACACTGTCACCATTTTGAGTAACCAATTTCCTAATGCTCTCATCATTTTATGAGCGACCAATTTCCTTATACTCTCATCATTTTGTGAGTTTATCTTTCCGATTTCCCCTCTATAAATCTCATACCTAATTGTCATCACTTTTATTCTATCCTATATCCTTAGGAGAACTATATTTGTATTAAAGTTCACATGACTATGTAGGGAATGTCCACTTGCCTTGGGACAATTAGAGCTAACTCATCCACCCCTTCCCTTTTTCTCTATTTCCCCTATTGCCATAGTCGATCCATTGTTCCATTAAAATAGGGGAAAAATATCCAAAGTATAACCCTTATTAATTACAGATGCATAAATTGTTGATAAGTTAATTGGTTTTCTCTTTTATTACATGTTTTTTCCTATTTGTTTATATATATATATATATATATATATATATATATATATATATATATATATATATATATATATATTGTGTTTAATACATTTTGTTTCCACTTAAGTCTTGATGACTCATAAATTGATTTTAATTTGGTTACATTTTGTGTTTACATTGTTTGTATTATTTCTTTCTATTTGGTACATTATGTTTTACACTTAAGTCTTGATATTTCATATCTTGTATTTAAGTTATTCACATCTTACATTTTAACTATTTTATTTTTTGTTTTGTGTTTAAATGTGTTATGTTTTCAACTTAAGTTTTGATGTTTTATCATTATCTGGAGTTTTAAATATTCACATTTGAATCGGTCCATGTGTAATTGACATATAATGTTATCATAGGTTATCTATACTTATGATGCATAATATTATTTGAAAAATCATAAAACAAGTGCTCAAAATATTACATAGCAATATGAAGCCAAAATACTTCTCTGAAATCACTATCAACCTATCCAATAAATTTTCACATTGCCATTTCATTTCCATAATCACATCACTTAAAAGAATTTGTAAACCATCATGTTTATCTTTATGCTAACTAAACATGTGCATATCCTATAGTAAGCATATACCATATAGTTATATTGCATGTACATACATGAGATAAACACAAGTGAAAAATGAACTATCTAGGCAAATAACAAAATCATGGGAACCAAATATACATCAATATCCATATTCTAATCAAACATTCTACATCTAGAATCATAGTAGTGTAAAATCAAATAACATCATGAATAAACAAAAGAATATAAAGAGTCCATATAAAATATAGATGAGTAGAAATGAATGTCATATATATCTCAAGATAAAAAATTTATACATCATGAAAATATATACATATCATTTACAACAAAACTATAGAGCTAAAAGAAAAATATCAGCTCTGGCACATCTATCCTAAGGGGACTCTGATCAAAACTCTAGCCTATGCCTAAAGGTGGTGGTGGACCCATCACTCCCCATTATGGTGTTGGATGTTCCACTAACCACTCTAATGATATAGTATGCCAATATATATAAGTCCTACTGGTCCTCTAAGTCTTTATATTCTCCCTATAGGAAGGTGCCCTACACTCTATCATAACCACCGACTCATATAAATTGTGATAGTATGCCACCTCATTCTTCATGTGAAGGGTATCATCCTTGGTCTAGATGACATCTTATAGTGATCTAGCCAAGCCCTGTGTAGTCATAATTTTTTGAGCCTTCATTAGGTCATCTCAAAGCCTCTAAACATCATGCTCTACCCTATCTTGATCTGCATGAGCCTTATCTCACTCACTCACAGTTATAACTAGATAAACATCATGCATAGTGATTTACCCATAGATAGTTGTCATTTGTTCTACCTATCCCATTAGAGTAGTAATATATGCATCTCACTCTATAATGCTACCCTATAGTCTAGTATTCTTTCCCTAAGTTATCAATAACTTAGCCTATAACATATCTACATCCTAATCTAGGCAACTATCTAAATTGAACTCATTGTAATCTCATGATTGAGCCCATCAATTAAATCCTATTCATTAACTGACCTAGTAGTGTTGGAAGCCCCTACCTCCCTTATGCCTATAATAGAGGTCCTTTCCTCCCTTATGCTTATATTTGAGGACCCTATCTCACTTATTATTATATTTATGCCTTGACTAGAGGCCCCTACCTTTCTTGTACATATAACTATGCCCTAGATCGAGTCACAACCTATTACCTTGGCCATATTTATGTCTAATGAGGGACCCTATCCCTCATACTCATCCCCATATTCATCCTCATCCTACCTATCCTTAGCATATAAGCTAGAGTATATGACCAAGGAAATAATCCATACCACATGGTGCATTATAATCTAAACAACCTACTACATATGTTATTGCATAAGAACCTAAAAAATCTACAAAGGGATAACATGTGATATCACCTACTATACATGGGCTTGTCCCTATAACTGAGGCTAACCTTATGTTAAGACATGTCTCTATCTCACCCTCTTATGTTATTGTAATGAATTATTAAACCAAAACCTTGAGGCATTAGTGAAATCTACCCATCAGGATCATAACATCCCACCACACTTTCAAATTCTAGACTTTAGGCTAGATTTATGCCCATATAATAGGATACCTCACATGTACGAGCCCCAGATGAACACTACAATACTGATGTAACCACCTGCTCCATGACTTAAACCTAGGTAGAGGATCTGATACCAAATGTGATGAATCATTACACTAAAACCTCAAGGCATTAATGAAATCTACCCATTAGGATCATAACATTTATCTAGGCTATTGGGGATGGAGTCTAGTCAATTAAATGGGCTTGAAGCCTACCCACCAAGATGTGTAGGAATTTATCATGCTAGCACATGATATACCACCTATATAGACCTAATTTTAGGATATACCATATAAAAACTAGTGATATATTGGGCTCTTGGCATTGGTAGTCCCCATTATCTAATCTCCCAAGTCATATACATAAAGAAATGCATCCCATCATGCACACCTTACTAGAGACTAAGCTATCATTGAATTGATCAGGATTGTACCTCTCCATAGTGAAATTATATTGACCGATAATGTAATGGGATTCCAACATATATCTAGTGGCATACCCATCCTTTACTCAACCAAACTGAATAGCCATATATGGTCGCTAGATAAAGTTACCTTCTACCATCTTATTGATGGCATACTATTAGAAATAAAGGTCTCCCATATGGAATCATAGACCTGATATTGTCTAAAACCAACCATATGCCAATGGGTCATCAATTCCCCACTAAAATATTAGACCAATATGCCACTCTATATCTATGTGCTCCCAGGCCTAAATGTAAAGCAGGGTGTTGTGTCTGATACTATGACCCCTATGATATGTTATCATATGCACATCATGGTATAAATGGGTTAGAATCATAGGTCCCCATGAAAAATGTGTAGTGGAATATAACATGTCTTAAATCACCCATATGAGGTTGATCTAAAAGAACCTCCCACTCTTGTTAGGTAGTAGGAGACCACTGACAAGAACCATCAGAATGACTACCTCCCTAGGTACTAATGCATCTACTGGTATTATAAAAGCTACTATTTAACTTATTTTTTTACTCTAGGAATAACATATAGGGGCCATTACAATTACTCTAAGGTGTTAATATCAATAGACCCTTCCATAATTGTAATATATATCAACCTGATCAGATCCTCAAGCATGGATTGCCTACCTTGTAACATCCACTAGATCCTTTGACCCTAAATAGGCACATGTAATATTTACCATACATCCTATAAAATTAGTATGACCTCACCTATAGGTATGTGTAAAGTTAAGGTCTCATAGTGCCAACACTTTGATACTAATGATAAATAGGTTAGATCTTCTCATATAATGAACATCCAAAATATGGGCCATAAATCTAATACCTCTAGTTGTCTTATAACCTCATCAGTCATGAGTTTGGGATGATGTAATACCTATGACACCTTCTCACTTATGAAATATCATAAATCCAAACTAGACCAAGTCAATTACTTATCTATTTGATAATTTTACTACTTTATTCTAATTTTGGCCTTAACATTATATTCTTTTATCCTATTTAGTCCTTTATTCTATGTCATTTTCCATTTATAGTAATTTCATCATTTTCCTTGGTGTTCTCACCATTATGTAGGGTGAGTTCACCACTCTACAATATATTTTCACCATTTTCTTCATTGGTTTGCAAACTCACTATTTGTAGGTCATTCCCACCAATTGGCAAGGTAACTTTGCTACTCCTAGTGAGTTCACCATTTCTAGGCATCTTCACTATTTAATCAATGATTTCACTGATTGACTAAAAACTTCATAATTTTCTTGACAATATTGTCATTTTTAGTGATTTACAACCAAATGAGTGATATCACTATTTTGGTGATTTTCATGTATTTTGGTGATATCCTCGTTTTCTTCTCAAGTTCATCATTGGGTCAGTGATATCATGGATTTTATTGGAAATTTCATCATTTTCATCTTCTCAAAAATAATAAATTCACCTTTTCACTATTTTTAGGGCCTAATAAATGTAATAATGCCTAATGTAAAGAATAAACAAGGTATTTACCAAAGTCCCACTCCCCATGGTCATTGGTACTCTCTCACAAGCTCACCCAGGTGGCTATAATGAGGGATATTCACCATTTTATCTACTTATTTTGCATGAAAAAATTAGATATCTATATTTCAATAGTGGAGGGTTAAAATCAATGATTTTCACCCCCTAAGGGTCAATTTATAACTTGAAATTTTAAAATTTCACCTCCCTGGCCTTATTCATTATCCATTTTTCTTCTCAAGAGGCTCATTTTAGCCTTGTTTATATGTTTTCTTCTAATTTATTCATTTTTAGCCCATTTTATTGAAACACATGACATTTTTATTTTGTTCAAGGGCCCATCAGTCAAAATTATTTTTCCCATCCCACCCTCTAGGGGGCATCCTGGGCCTCCCAAAAAAAAAATTGGGGCATTTTTTGTGAATCCATTTTTTTGTAAATCAATTAAAACCAATGAAAATGGGAATGAAATTATTTCTTCTAATTGTGATCATTTTAAGTGACCATTTTATTCTTTAAAAATTCATTTCTTCAACCAAATCTCTCACCTCTCCCTTCCAAATGAGGGTAAAATGTAGACATCTAATTCTAACCACTACCATATTGAAATTAAAAATCTGAATGACTTCTCGTAATAACATTCAAACTAGACCAAAAACATTGAAATTCTCTAATTCATTCATACACATCATGTGTAATTTTTGATTTAGACCAATATGTCCCTAAATGGGGAATTAACCTATACAAAATCATCACCTTCTTATAATTCATCACCATTCAAATTACCACTTAGTAAATTAATGTTTTCAACCAATAGTACAATGCAACTTATCAAATTCTAAGAATTGTAAAAAATCTGATTAGAATCCCTTAGCTAAGCAAATCTAATCAAATTCTTAAGTAAAAAATCTATAAAAAATTAATGAATATCTAATTTTGAAAAATAAAAGTTCAAATATCAAGGCCATGACATCACCATGACATCATTAAAAAGGTGTCATGCACCAAGCATCAGTAGAGATAAATATTTGAATTAAGGTTAGCCATGCCTTATTTATGCCCTTATTTCTAAAATATTAATTATTTATCTCTTTAAAATCAAACTCATTTATGAACAATGATCTCATTCTTAATCTAAAGGCCATAATTTATTTGCCTAGCATATAAATGCAAGAGCCACTATGGACAATAAACAAGCTTTCTAGTGCAAAGATATAATGTATAATTTCCTCTAAAGCTTCAAAAATTTATTCTATTTTCATTCACATACCAGTCCAAATGGTGTATGAGGAGATGTTGCAGGCACTTATCCAAACACATTACCAAAGATATTGAGCTCAATAGTTAGGCACAATCAAACTTATTGACCATCTTAGAAGAGAAGTCACTTTGGTAATGTATAATCATATTTTTTATGTTTCTTGTTAGTTTCTTCATTTCATTGATCTTACCCAACTAATGTAATAGGCTTAATATGTTAATTTTTTTAAATTATTTATATTTTGATACTAATAAAAAGACTAACCTCTTTCATAATCCTATTTCACAAGTGCTACTCGAGTTGATGTTAAGGAAAAATACTAGGATAAGGAGGGAGGTTCAAAGTTAGAAAAACCTAAACTAGTAGGGGTTAAGATTGGAGAGAACAAAGAAGTAGAATCACAACCTAGATTTAAAATTTTAGGAGTTGTGTCCTTAGCTAAAAAGGTAGGAAGGAAAAAATAAAAATCAAAACCATAAGGAGGTGTTGGCCTAGACATTAACACTAGGGTAATTGTAAAAGAGGCTTCTCCTTCACCCTTGAGGGAGGAAAAGGGCTCAAATCTAGAATTAAAACCTTTAAAAAAAGGAAGTGTCCACACCTTTAGTAGGTGTACCACTAAATTAAGCAAGGTTGGAGGATTTCACCTCAGATATGGTGGAGAAAAGGAAAGGGGTTACCACACCCTCAAAAGACACCCCCAAATCAGAAATGGTAAAATATGAAGTGGGAAAATATTGAGAATCAAAGATAAATAAAGAGGAGATAAAATATTTGGAGGAGAAATAATGGATCCAAGTAATAAATTTAAGGGTAGGTAAAAATAAGGTTGAGTTTTAGTGTAGGCTTTTTATCATTTTGGTTTTACTTACATGGTTATTAGCCAGCTTGATTAAGGTTGTTAAGGTCATTAGGGAAAAAACACTTCATGTATTTTCTAATAGTGAGTTGAGTTTTTAATTTTTTTTGACCTAATTTATCACTATATAATGTATCTCATTTGTAATTTTTGGCTAATAAATCAAATAATCAATTAATGAAGTTTTCTTGTACTTTGCATTTGCTCTCACCTAACACTAGGCTTTTCATGCAATCTATGACATTCAAAGATCTTGGAGTAATATGAGATGGTATCATAGCTCTAGTTTAATGGTAATTTTTTCATTTCTTAAAATACTTGGTGAGATATTTCTTGCATGCATCTTACAGGGTTTCTTGATTTTTTGGTTTTTATAACTTTGATAATATTTCATAAAAATATATATATAAACTATTTAGCTAAGGTACAAACTCACAAAATGGATAGTTCCATCAAGTTCATAAGGTTCTAAAACCATAGGATAGACGGTAAACATGATCCAGTTTCATAACATTTCATTTTAAACCATTTTGGAGGGTTTTAGAGCTTTTTTGATGGTTTCATATAAATTTGTACTATCAAGTTCTTCAAGAGAAAATCATTTTTTGGGTTTTTATAATTTTTTTGAGATACCTAGTGGGTTATTTTTAGATTTTATATAGGAATTATAGATCTATAGATTTTAGACTTGGTAATAATTTAGCCTTTACTTGCATCTATAGGAAGTACATGGAGTTGTCATAGTCAAAACCCCTGACATTGGGAATTCAAGCTACACACATAATCAGAACACCTAACATAAATAATTTTAGCTTCATGTACATATAATAACCCAAACATTAGGACTTTAATATATATGCATAGTCAAAACCCCTAACATTGGGACTTCAGGTTGCATGCACAACCCATAACCTTCACATCAGGGCTTCATACTACATGTACAATTAAGACCCCCAACATTAGGACTTCAAACTATAGGCATAGTCAAAACCCTTGACATCAAGACTTTAAGTTACATGCACTCCCATAACCTTGACATTAGGACTTTAGTGTGTACATGAAATCAAAAACCTTGACATCGAGACTTTAGGTTGCACATGTAACCCATAACCCTGACATCAAAACTTCAAACTAAATATGTTGTCAAAACCCTCAACCTCAAAGCATTTGAATATTAGTATAACCCTCAATCTTGACATATAAACTTTGGATTTTTGGTGTAGTTCAAAATTTGAATGACTGCTAGAAGTGACTACAACCTTGACATAAAACACCCAACACTATATGAACTCTTCAAACCCTCATCACTATGGGAACTATTCAAAC
This sequence comes from Torreya grandis, assembly GCA_037957365.1. Taxonomy (NCBI): domain Eukaryota; kingdom Viridiplantae; phylum Streptophyta; class Pinopsida; order Cupressales; family Taxaceae; genus Torreya; species Torreya grandis. The sequence continues at coordinate 974,330 of JARHVA010004067.1, forward strand.
TCTTGACACTACCAGAACTCATAAAAGTTATGATAATTACAAGGGACCAATATAACCCTAATTCTCCAAAACTCTGATGACATTTTAAAAGATGTCAAATTTAACCCCATAGGATTTTATACAAAATCATATTTTCAAAACAACCATAACTTTTGATCAAAAACTCCTTTTTGAGTGTCATCTTCTTCAAAAGTGTATATTTTTTCATGATATACATATTAGTGAACTTTTTAGGCTCTCTAAAACCATCTATTTTCACAAATTTTACCTCTTGGATGCATTATCAATAGATCCCAACATCCCTCAGTTCTTTCATACTTATGCATAAATTATTCAAGACATTCTTAACTATGTCTAGCATCTATATGAGTGTGATTATATTTGGAACTTTAAGGGGGGTTATTTCTAATAATTTTGAGGGGATATTTTGTGTTTCTATATATTTTTGGTGTCTCTTCTACACATTCTCATTTTTTGCATTGTGTTGATTCTTGCACTTATTGCTTATTTATACACATTATTGGCTATGCCCGATGTCCTCTTGATGAGTGTGCATTATTCTTGTAAGTAGAGGGTCATTACAGTTGTTTTATGTAGTTATGCACTTCTTTTATATTTATACTAACACCCCCCTGAATCATAATTCAGGAGGGTATAAGAATTACATCTTGGCAACAAGGCCTGATGAGGTACCTAAGCACAATGCAACTCCCATAAAGTAGCTAAAAGGAGAAAATATGAATCATTATTCAAGACATTCTCAACTATGTCTGGCATCTATGAGTGTGATTACATTTGGAACTTTAAGGGGGGTTATTTCTAACAATTTTGAGGGGATATTGTGTGTTTCTATGTATTTTTGGTGTCTCTTCTACACATTCTCATTTTTTACATTGTGTTGATTCCTGCACTTACTACTTATTTATACACATTATTAGCTATGCCCAATGTCCTCTTGATGAGTGTGAATTATTATTGTAACTAGAGGGTCATTACAGTTGTTTTATGTAGTTATGCACTTCTTTTGTGTCTTTTCTTAGTCATGTCAACTTCACTTGAGATACACTCATGAGGGAAAGTTGACTCTATACTAGTGGTTCTTCTTGAAAAGACTAACTATGCTTCTTGGCATGCATATATGAAATACTTTCTCATGATAAATAATTATACTCCATTCCTATATGGACATATTTTTATCCTGAATGACTGAGGTTAGTTTAATAAGTGGGTGAACATTTGTGATAAATTTCTTGGCACCTTTACTATTACATGTTTCTATGGATCTTTATTGTCATGTGAAACATACAGCATGTCATTGTACTATTTGGAGCATCCTTTAGTGTCTTTTAAGATATCATGATGAGATTTATATCACTCTTCCTTCTCTTCCTATCAGCTCTTTAGAGACTATTACACTCTCTCCTCCTACTCTTATTTCCTATGATGACACATCCATGGTAGATAATGATCTTACTTATGTCAATCCACCACTACAGGATGATATTATACCTAACTTTAGCTATCCCATTATAGATTCTACTTCCATTCCTATGTATGATGTTGTTATTATAGATCCATCATAGATTAGTACTTTAGAGGACTCTATTATTTCCAGTGAGAGTACACCTTATGATAACATCAATGACTCTTCTCTTCCTATGGATATATAGTTTATTGATCTGTGTGCTTCATCTGTAGTCTCTTCTTCAACTTTGAGAGTTGTTAAGACATGATATACAATTCACATGTACATTACTTCAACAAATGATCCATGCCTTTCTATTTCATTAGACTCACCTATACTTTATGACACTTCTAATATTGAACACACCTCTAATATTGATGACTCTTCTTTTACATATGACTACAATAGTGATGGGGACACACTTTCACCATCTAATTCTCACCTTCTAGATATTGAGGAGTTATTCCTTGATCAACCTACCCCTGGTCTAATTTAGACATTAATAGGAAGATGTATATTGATCCATGACACATCAGACATCATGCCATCTATTCCATATGTAAAGGACATTTCATAGTCTATCTTAGCCTTTGATTCTATTAAACCATCAATACATAGAGTAGTTGACTCATCTACACCTACTTGTAATGTGTTCACTTCAGTGGCATTACATTTAATTCTTCTTCATGATCTTAGCACATCTATGCCACACTTCTATTTTTAATCCTACTAAAATTTCTTTATAATCCTACCTCCTTAATCTTTTACTATAGATTGGGCAGACTTCTAGTACACCATTCATGTTATTTATTTGGAAAAGGGAATAAACATTATTCATTATAAATGGAGATTATTTAGTTTTTAGGCAAAAAATATCATCAGTGACATTCATCATTATGAGAGCTCTACTATAAGTAGCTTTAACATCTTCTATGGGGACTTTTTAGTTCTTCTCTCTATGTGCCCTATTTCTCTCACTTGTGGATGCATTAACGATTGTGCATGATGTCCTTAAAACATGCATTATATCTCACTTTGCTCTCTTTTGGAGAGGAGTTTTGTACCATATATTTTCTCCTTTTCTTTGCTTTATGGGAGTTGCATTGTGCTTGGGTACCTCATCAGGTCTTGTTGCCAGGATGTAATTCTTCTACCCTCCTAAATTATGATTCAGGGGGTGTTAGTATAGGCTTTTTCCCACTTTTTTTTTACCTACATGGTTGTTAGTAAGATTAATTAGGGATTTTAAGGTCATTATGGAAAATACACATAAGGTATTTTCTAATAGTGAGTTGAGTTTTTACCTTTTTTATGATCTAATTTATCACTATATAATGTATCTCCTTTGTAATTTTTAGCTAGTTAATCAAATAAGCAATTAATGAAGCTCTCTTTTGCTTTGCATTTAATTTCACATAATACTAATGTTATCATGCAATATATGATGTTCAAATATCTTGGATTGATATAAAATTAAGGTGGGTGAAGGTCTAAAATCAAGAGGTCAATTGGTAAGACATAAATTTAGAAACATGGAAATAACTAAGGAGGTGGAAAGAGGAACTCAAAGGCACTGAAAACTAGGTAAGCTTTTCCAAATCCAAAAAAATGAAATTAATTTCATGGAATGTTAGAGGGATAAATAATCTTAGCAAGAAAATATTAGTTAGGAACCTAAGGATGACTCATAGTCCTAGTATTTTAATTTTGAAAGAGACTAAGTTGGTTGATACAAACATGGATAAGGATATAGTTAGTATTTAGAAAGACTTTAAGTGTGTTAAGGTTAGGGAAAATGGTGTCTTAGGTGGCTTGGTTATTTTTTAAAACCCTAATGACCTATAAGGGGAAATTCATATATCTAACCCCAATCACACGGAAGTTTGTTATGCCATAAATCTAATAAGACCCAATGGATTTTTTCCAACATATACACCTCTAATTCTAGGATTGGCAGGAAACTTATTTGGGATAATCTTAGTTTTTTAGGTTAAATAGTGGTGGATAGAAATGGATGATAATCGGTGACTTTAATAGTCCCCTCTATTTCCTTTAGAGAAGAAAAGAGGAATATAGAAGTCTAATGATATCATTATGGATCTCAATGACTTCATAGCTAGAAATGGCCTACTATATGTGAAACTACGTGGAACCAAGTATACTTAGAATAACAAGAGGCTAAGATAGAGAAACATTCAAGTATAAATAGATAAATCTATTCTTTCTTTGGATTGGAATTTTAACAACTGTTACAGGTTATCAACCCTCCTAAGGGTTAGATTTGACCATAATCCAATGGTCCTAAATGAGGAGAAGGCCATCAGAAATAAGAAGACCCCCCTTTGATTTGATAAATTATGGACAAAACATATGGATCTAGAGGATTCAATGAAGTAATGGTGGAAGGAGGATATTTAGGGGCTGGATATGTTTATTTTAGCCCAAAATATCAAGTTTGTTAAGAAAAACCTACAAATCTAGAATGAGGAGGTTTTTAGGAATATTTTCAAATAGAATAGAAAAATTGGGGTTAAATTACAATAAATTGAGGAGGATATACAATCAATTGGGATAAATCAAGATCTTATCCAAAAATAAAAGGACCTTCTCAATCTCTTTCACAATTTATAAGCTAAGGAAGAAACCTATTGGATATAGAAGTCAAGAAGCATTTGGCTTAAGGAAGGCGAATTAAATACCAAGTTATTCCACCTCTTAGCTACTAATAATAGAAGTGTTATAAGAATAAAGGAATTGATTAGAGAGGATGGAAGTAAGTGTGAGTAGGAATTAGAGGTATCTTAGGAAGCAATCTCTTACTTTAAGAGGCTCTTTTCTTAAAATTCCAATCCCTACCCTAGGAAGGAGAAAGAGTTTCTAGATTTGTTTCACAGCATTATAAATCCTGATGACAACAATGATATTCTCAAATAGTCCTCTTTAGAGGAGGTAAAGTTTATTGTGTTATCGATGGAAGGATAAAAGTCCTTAGGACTAGATGTATTTCCTCTCAACTATCAACATTTTTGGGATATTGTTGAAGACAAGTTAGTGGTAGTGGTAACTAGAATTTTTAGAGTGGGATATATCCTCATGGAACTTAACAACACCTTCTTATTACTTCTCCCCAAAGAACTAGGAGCCAAAAAACTAAAGGACTTCAGACCTATATTTTATGCAACTCATTTTACAAGATTTATGCCAACATTATAGTCATCATTTTGTAGCCCCTACTGCCCAAAATCATTTTAGAACAACAAGGAGCATTTGTGTTTGGAAGGAAAATTAATGATGGCATCATCCTTATCCATGAAATTATCTACTATATTAAACACTCAAAAAGAGAGGCAATGTCCCTCAAGCTAGATATGAATAAGGCTTATGATATAATCTCTTGGAAATTCCTCGATAAGATCCTTGAGAAGGTTAGGTTCAACCAAAATATTAGAGGTATCATTAGAGCTTGTGTTTCTACACCAAAATACTTGATGTTGGTCAATGGCTCTCTATAATTTTTATTCTCTATTGAAATGGGCCTCATGCAAGGAGACCCCCTATCTCCTTACCATTTCATCATTATGGTAGAATCTCATGGAAAGAATATGGTATAAGTTAGACAAGCTAAGTTGATTAAAGGCCTCCAAGTGGCCTCCCTGATGGAACTCATCACCCATAAATAGTTTATGTATGACACCTTGGTTTTTAGAGAATCCTTAGTGGGAGAGGATAAGTTAATCAAGTCATTTCTTTGGGACTATTAAAAATTTCTTAGGTAAAAATGTAAATTTCTCAAAAATATCCTTATTATTTATCAACACTCTAGTTAGGATGAAAATTAAGATTTCTAAAATCCTCGATTGTCAAATTCAAGAATTTCTTGCATCTTACCTTGGAATGACACTTTGTGGTAGAAGGATAGAAGATGAGTTTTAGAACCCATTTCTAGATAGATTCTAAAATAAATTACCAAGTTGGAAGGGGTACCTTTTATCTCAATAAGGAAAGTTTTAATTAGTTAAGAGCACATTTCAAATCATTCCAATCTATTGGATGTCCATTTTCAGCTTTCCTCCTAAGATAGTGGACATAATTGAGAAAATTAAAAGAAGGTTACTTTAGTTGGGATCTAAAGAAAATAATAGGTTCTTTTTGGTGGTATGGAACAAGGTGTGTTAGCCAAAGGGTCTGGGATGGTTGAGCCTAAGGAGGATCAAAAGCATGAATAAATATCTCATAGCCAAGCAAGCTAAAAAATTATGAATGAAGACTCAATTTGGACCAATAATCTAAGGGATAAATATTTGGAGGGTAGGGAAGAAGACAACCTTATTATAGAGGAAGTTCCAACCTATGGATCCCTTTTTTGAAATTTTTTTATCAAGTACAATGACTTATTCTACAAGGGTAGTAATGGTTGGGAAAGGTACAAAATTCAAATTTTGGAAAGATTTATTATTTTTAAACTTATTATTGATGATTGTAAATGTACCATAGGTGATATTTAGTGTTGATGAACACTTTTCATTTTAGGATTTGAAAAATCCAAGGCATGAGTTATAGTTTATGACAATTTGATGATGTCTATGGTGGAATAGAAGCAAAGTATGAGAACTATCCACAATATTTATTTAAGTTTAGTGGTTAGGAGAAAACAAGGTCTAAATTTTTATCATAGTTTAAGTAGGTAGATTAATATAAATTGATATTATCAAAGATCTTTAAACTAGATGAATTTTGATAAAAAAAGGTGAAAAAGGAAGGTTAAGGTAGAAAAGAGGGAAAGGATTGCAAATTTTCATCTCAAAGATTATGACAAAATAGTAATTTATTTGAGCACACATGAACCAATTTATGATATAAAATAAGAAGAACTTAGATTACATCACAAATCAAGAAAAATTTAGAGGAAATGTATAAACCATAAGTAAGAACCAAGTTTACTTTAAGTATTTGCTACTATGGTCTAAATAGCCTAAGCACATCCAAATGTAGAGTAAAATAAATCAAATTACTAATTGGAGGTATATAAAAATAGGGGGGGTGAATTATTTTCTCAACATCTAAAAATCACTTCCATTTCATCCCAATGAAACAAACACTTAAGCATAACATGAACAAATTAAAACATGAGCAAGATTAAGAGCAATTAACACAAGTACACCTCATCTATGTGGGAAACCATCATGGGGGATAAAAACCATTCTCAAGACTACAAACCAATGGACTAAAATCTTATAAGGATATCACAAACATGAGACTCCAACTGATCAAGGAGCATCCACCCCTCATTTTAGTCCAACACCTACTAGACCTTTAACTAGCTCTAACTAACAAGGAGGATACAACCCCCTAGGTGATTAATCACCCAATCAAACACCTCAGATATATTTACACCACTAATTTGATGTCTTATACATCTGATGATTACCTTCTCTTGTTTTAACACCTTTAAACTTGCTTCTCTTCTCTAGGTAGGTACTCCTAGTACATTCACTCAACTAAGACACCCTTTAGACTGGTAGGTATAATGACATGTTATAAAATGAACTTGATAAATCAAACATGTCTGATCCTATACAACATTTTATGGTCCTCAATGACCTACTCCTTCTCTTTCAAAGGATCTTCTTCTTCACTTTTATCCACACACACTCTTATTCCTAAAAAGGCCAAATATACCTAGTATATATACCAATATTTCGTCTAACCCATAAAATTGTCTTATCCTTATAAAATATCATCATACACATCATCAATACAACTCAAAAACTCCATAATTCATCCATACTTTAAATGGTTCTTATCTAATTACTAGGCTACACTAGGTCTAATTAGCCCTTATAAGTCATTCACCACATATGACCATCTCCATGAATAATATCCATCATAAAATAGTAAAAAACAATGATATAAGTAAATAAAAGGTAATTAAAAACTTTTCATATCCCAAAAATCTCCCATACATTAAATACACTTAAAATTCACCATTAGGTCCAAATAGACCTATTAGACCTAATAGGCCCAAAACCAGTTGCTCAAACATTGAGCAAGATGAATAGTTTGGGATTAAAATAAGAGCTAAAAAAAATTATAAATATATCCAATGAAAACTTTATTACTCCCACATGGCTCTATAACATCTGCAACTCTAACTCACACCTTGAATCAAGCCATTATAGTTAATCGCTAATAAGTCTAGAACCCAGAAAACACTGTCAAGAAGAACTGAGTCATACTAATGATTTTATAAAATAAATCAATAAATAAGTAATCTAGATAGAATATATAAAAATTATAAAAAACCTCCATGTGATTTAGACACTCCAACATATGTCATAAAACCCTTAAACTACCTCTAACATAGGCTCACTCAAACTATTCACATACTGCCAAATTACAATCATATAGAAGCACATCTTTTGTAATTGAAATGATGATTTAAATGATTATAAATTACATGATTATATATTTGAGTCTTCTCTATCAACATAAAAAGTCTGGTTTTCATGTTGTAGCATCTTCCATTGGTGTAACAGACCAATTCCTTAGGTCACTTTCTCACAGTCTTAACATAGAAAAGTCTGCCATGATCAATGGTCATAAAGAACACTTAAAAATATTTTAAAACTCTCTTTATGGATAATAATACAACTATGATACTTATAATTCAACCCCATAAGCTTTGAACATCTCAAATCAGCTTGAATCACTTCAAACTAGCCTTACTAAAAATGTTACTTCAGACTGTTATTTTCTTCTTTAGGTCTCTAGTGACTAGGAAACTTTAAACTTCTATAAATTTGATACATAAATATGAATATCACTAAAAATTTACATATCCATTTTTAAAAATTCCTAATATTCATCACAAACCCATTAGTTCCCCTGATCATATTCCAAAATCTCTCACAATATCAAAACTACTATTAAGAAGCACTTTCTTGTGGGGACCACACACATTAAAGAGAAAAAAAAAACATTCATAGAAACTTGGAAGAGTAATATACAACCTAAAATCATCATATTTAACTTTTAGCATCATACTAGGCACTGAAAAGCAATATCTTTCCAATTGAGTCTAAGATTAGGGTATTAGCACTCAAAAACCTCCTTAGCTTCTTAACGATCATTCATAAAGATGTGCCCATTAAACCATAAAAAGTGAATGGAAAACCTTATTAATATTTCTTTGAAACTTCTCCAAAAGGATCATGTCCCCACGAAAACCCTGCACATGCCAACAAGCATGAGTAACTTCCTCTTGGGCTCACTAGACACCTTTTTAGCACCCCCTAAAGCCTTGGACGCACTTTTATAACTTTTACCTTAAATTATTAACTTGAAACTTGGAACACATATTTTTGAAACCATATTAAACCTTTTAAAACCATCTCAATATCATAACCACTCTCAAAATATCATAACACCCCTCAACAGATGCCACTAGACCACCTTGTAAGCTAGTCCAAGAACACATAGACCAACTTTCTACCTTTCCTCTTCATCGCTAGATCTAAGACATGGTAAAAATAATTGAATACAGTTAATAAATTATCTATTATGCTCATACAATCACTTTCACCTTATAATCTCATCATGACTATTCATAAAAAACTTCATTAGTCTATTTAAGCCAACTAGGCCAATGGCCAAACTATCTTGTAGACCTCTTAAAACCACTTAGAGGTCATTTACCTGACCTCTCAACATCTTATACATGTATAAAATGTATATTAAAATCACACTGAGCTCCTCACCATGCTCTATGCCACCATACATTCATCAAAACAACCTTCATACAAGCATCACACTGCACCAAGCATATTAAACCACCATGCTCCATCACTCTGACCTATTAGACCACTTTATCATCACCAATGCTACTTGAAATCAATGATAACACATCTACCATCAATATATAAATAGTACTTGAGATATTTATAGTTAATCTAGAATTAGCACAAATCAATAGCCCTATGATAGAGAATGTGACTCAAAATATGAAGAATCATTCAAATTCAAGATGACAATATGCAATTGAGAGACAGCATGGACATTTAAAAAACTATATAGAAAATATTCTCAAGATTCCTTAGTTATATTAAATGATCCTAGTATATAATTGATCAAAAAGTTCTCTCTCTTACAAAATGGTAATCCCTACCTATTTATAAGAAATATAGGTGGTTCACCAGTTAACCTTCTCAAAATATCCACATGCAGGATAAAGATAGTTGTCTGTAATACAAAGACACAATGTGAGAGGCTTCCATTCTAATTCTGACAAGAATAAGTATATGCTAATATACTAGCATATATTATAAAAAAAGAATATTCTTTTATGATATAGTGGTGGGGCCCTTGGGTTATTATCTGAGGATGTTCTTTGCCTTAGTGTATTGTTCATTGATGAGCAAAAAATATATGGTAGGCTTCATCAAACAATCCTCTTCTTGATTTTCCAATGTGTAAAATTCATTATCATTCTTGGTCTTTATTTCTTGAATGCCTTGGGCTTCTACAATCTATCTTCTAGATATGATAATGATACCAAAGACCTTCTTATTGTCTTTGGTATCCTATCCTTGGTGGTCTTTGATGCTTTGGATGTGTTGACTAACTCTCTGTCTAAACTCCTCATCTTCCATTAGGCCTGTGGCATTGGTCTTGGATGGTCTTCCCAATAGGTCCTTCAAGAGATCCTCCATCCTTTCCATCAATCTTTTTTCCTCCCTAAAAAGGATACTAACATTGTCACACTAGTTGCTCAGGTCCAATATCATGACTTCCATGACTCCCAAGAGGGCATGCAAGTGTTTTGACTTGATGATCCTGATGCCTAGGACTTTCTTAGTGTTATGGATATTGATCAATTCAATTTCCTAATCTCTAAATCTTTTCCACTTGGTAATTAATGTTTGTGCCTTCTTAAGGTTATGAGCCAAGATAACTAATCTAGATTTCAAGGCCTTCAACCCTTTGAAAGTGTCAAATAAAGACTTATTTAGCAATGTTACTATATCTTTAGGGACTAAAAGTAGGACTTGGGCTTCTAAATCCTAATTTTCTTTCTCTAAGTTGGTGATCCTTTGTTTCATCCCTTGGATTCTAGCCAAGGTCATTGCTAATTGTGTCATCACTAAATTGGCCACATCCTCTTGATGGATGGGATGCTCTCCTATTTCCTATCCTTGAATAGGAGTTAAGCCACAAAAGGTTCCACCTTTTGAAAGGTGAAATACTTGGTGCCAATGGTGGCTTTCCTTGTTACTACTCTCTCAAACCCTGATGTGTTTGGATTTAATTAGACCTTTGTGTCAGACTCCTTGAATTTTGGTCACTTAGGAACTTCTACATTTAAACTCCTAGAAGCCCCTAGGGTGTCAATCCCCTGGCTCTCTTTGTTATGAAGGATTTTGATCCTTCTCTCTAATTGTCTATTTACAATGTCTTAGATCCATGGCTTGACATTATCCTGCATATCTATGCCAACTTGTGTTAAGGCCAATGATGGAGAGAGAGATGGGATTTTTTGTAATTTCCCATAAACAAACTAGTTTGGAATGGTTGGTCCATAAATAGGTTTCTCATCACTGAAGAGGTTAAATTCATTGGTAGGGTGAGTGAAGGTTAACCTAGGCTTATTTTTATGTGCTAGAGACACCAATGCCAATTATACTTATCTCTTTCCTCCATCTAGTGGGGTCAAATCCTTGCTTGATATATCCTAAAGATTTTCCTCCCTATCCAAACCATAGGCAACTACAATGTCAACAAGGGCATTCTCCACTATTTCTCAAACCTCTAGGGTAATCATGATAATGATTTACACTAGGAAAGAGGCCTATATGGGGATGTGTGGGTTTGAGGACCCTTTCCAAGTCTATGTTATATCTTTAGCTCTTCAACCATAACTTTACCCTTTCCTTTTATATCTTTAGGTTGCCCAGCCTATAATTGCTTTGTCAATTCTACTTATTGAGGCTCAAAAGATTATCCTCCAACAGGTAGTTCCTGATGAGAAGTTCCAGATGGTCTTAGAAAAAAGTGATAATGCAAGGGATACAATTAACTTCTCTCTTTTGAGGGTTTATTGTCTATGACCAGCCTATGCTCCAACTAGATATTGTATCCTTTAATCCTGAATAGGACCTCTTCAAAGTTTTCCCTTATATAGATACCATCTCCCATACCTAGTTGAGGTTTGTATTCAATCTTTGGGACCTTTTTATCTTGGATGTGGTTGGTCATTCTGTTACTGGGGTCCCACATCTTAATGTCATCTAGCTACAAATCAAAAGAAATTTTGTGGATCACCATAATTTCTAGTTACTTCCAATCTTTGATCACAATCTTGCCAATGTCCAATGGAAAGGGGTGGGTCTGAGCCTTTTATTTTTTTTGCATGTGCCATCCACACCATGGATGATTTCATAGGAAATATATTTTTTTGAAATCTTATTAGGGACATGAATGGGCAATTGGTATGGTTGAATCATGATTCTTTCTATTCTTATCATATTGCAATCTGAATAGAACCAAACATCCCCCATGGCTTCTACTTGCCTTTTGATTAGAGGGTGGAGACTCGGGCATAGGGACATCAGTGATTTCCTCATATATATCTGGGAAAACACCATCACATTTATATTGCATGTGGTTCCTATATTTTAATATATGTAATTTAGAGTAGTGATGAGAAATAGTGGTTATCCATCAGGGGACCAATTTTGGATGCTAGGGAAGGCTATAGAGGCTAAGAGTGAATCCAAGAGGTATGCCATCATATGAAACTATTTATAGGTATTTTTTTGATTGCTATGAATTTTTTGGCCAAGAAAAAGCTTATGAGGTCTCTAATGGGAGGGGTTAAGTTCTATTCCAACATGAAGTGAACATAATATACCCATACCTTACTTACATAAGAAGTGGAAGGGGCACCAAAGGATTTATTAAATAAGGTCATAGTTATCCTAACACCTTCCCTAAATTAAATAATAATAATCTCACCATCAGGAGACCTCAAACTATGAGATCCTTGGATCAGCCAGGGTGAAAGGACTAAATCTAGGTCTTGGGCATTTGCTCACTCTCTCAAGGATGAGAGATCAACATGAGGCAAGGGGAGATTATAATAGGTTTCAAAGTCTATAGGGGTGATGAATGCAAACTTATTAGTGCTTACCTCTTTAATGATCCATTCTTTATCTATCCTATATGAAAATGGGAGCAATGAGGTCAATATAATGCATTACCTCTAGTTTGGCTACCACATGGTGGAGGCCTGCCAGTTGAATTGAAACTAGGTCATTGTATCTCAGATGCATCAAGGCATTCTTGTTTTACTCTTAGTAAATTGGATACAATTCCTCAACAAGGAAGAATAAATTAGACCAATTCCTGATTTCATGCATGTTTAAGGCTGCCAAGTCTAACTCTGTGTCTTTGAAGATCCTCCCTTCATTGTCTGAAGTTAGTTAAAGCTCTACTTTCATCTTCATTTTTTTCCTACCCACCATCATTGATGGTATTGAGAAATTTTTTCATGGTCTCTAAGGATTTTACACAAGCACTTGCCTCTTGAGATTCAGTCACGCTTATCCTGGTTATGTTATGTCCAATTAAACTAACTTAGACCTCCTTTTAAAGATAGTTTAAGTATTGCCTTGAGCTTTAATGGTGAAATATCTAGGTGTTAACTCTATACATGTTTTAGATTTGATGGGAATCTCTCCCATGTCTCTTTTTTGATTTAAAGATAAGGAAATCATTTGATTCAGATCTTCCAAGCTTACGTGGATTCTAAGTGACCTAGCTCTTTATCTTTCATGACAATTTTCACACTTGCCACCTTAGATTCTAGCCATTGGATTTTAAATGCCTATTTATTTCATTTTGAAAACCTAAAATGAATCCCTTGGATTTTATTTGTCCCCTAATCCTTAATTTCATGGTTATGCCACATGTTGAGCTTGTGGGGTCATTGAAAAGCCTTCGAGCTTGCCACACTGATGGATGGAGATCACTAAGTGATCACCATTGGATCTTTGATGGGCCTAGACCATTAAATGCATGCTTCTTAGGGCATATATTAGCCACATGTCAATATTGTAAATCCTTTGAGCTTGACACACTGTTGGATGGAGATTGGTGAACAAGTGATCACCATTGGATCCTTGAGGGGCCCAAACCATTAATTATGTGTTTTCATTAAGTAGGTCTTATTAAATATTATCTCTCATCTATCAGGTACCCACTTATCTCATTCATGACATTTTATGATCCTTCCTTATATTTTTTAGTTATATTGAGCATGCATCATCCACATGTCAAGCTCATGAAGCCTTTAAAAGGTCTTTAGGCTTGATGCACCATTAGATGGAGATAGGTGAGAAAGTGATCATTATTAGATCTTTGATGGGCCTGGACCATTAAATATATGCTTCTTAGGGTGATCATCCATGTCTTGATCTCGTGAAGCCTTTGAAAAGTCTTCAGGCTCGATGCACCATTGGATGGAGATCAGTGAGCAAGCAATCATCATCAAATCTGCAAGGAGCATGAAAGATAATCATTAGACTCAGATATAAATACTTAGGGTAAAACATTAAGATAAGTCTAAGACTAAGCACCGAGGCCTTAATATTAATATTTTATCCCAAGATAGGTGACCTTTCAAAATAAATTTATAAAATGAGCCATTTAAACCCATAGCAAAATATGCAAGAATAGGAAAAAGGGATAGAAAGAGGCTTAGGCCATGTTTAAAACATGATGTAATCTTTTTAGCAGTCCTTTTATTAATTTGTTCTCTGATTTAACTCAAACCAAATTTGAATTTAAACTATGAGGCTTTCTTATTTAGGAATCCTGTCTTCTTCCATGAAACCTATGCGTAGTCATCCAAAGATAATTGTTAGCAAGGTTAGTTTATAAAGTATATTTAAAACTCACAAAGACTTACCCCTTTTTAGGGAGATGATCTTTAGATTCTAACAAGAGTAATCCTATGCAAAACCAATCTAGAATGTAGAAATTATAAAATTATTACAAGGGTCCCCATTTACAAAGTGAAAAAAGGGGAATTTTGGTTCCAAAAATAATGGTGACTCATAGGGGAAACATAGCAATATGTGAAAACCTAGAAACTCTGATTTAGACTAACACATAAATCCTTTATGTCCTTGGATGCGTATATCATTATTTATGCCAATTTAATGTTTTAAAATGTTTAAATACATAAAATTCAAATCCTCAGGGAAAAGCCTAAACATGTTGTGTGTGTGTTTTGATTCCACTTACTATTTATCATGAGACTTCAAGAAACAATATCTAACTTCATATCCTTTTGGCCATTGCATTTGAATTTAAGCATATTTAAATATTATCTTAGGAATAATTGATCTTAATTTAGGGAAGGCTTGGGCATTGCTCTATTGCTAGCTAGGTGTTCATATCCCCAACAAAGATACTTTTGGATCCACTCATGGCCTTACTCCATTGCCAGTCAGGTTTTCATATCCCCAGTGGAGGTTGCTTAAATCACCTTTGTCTTTCACCTCTTTTGATTTATCATTAATTATCTTTTTTCTTGTTTTTAATGAAGGTTGGGAGCCAAAATATGTAGGTTAAGGATTTTTTCAAATGTATTAGCCTTAGGATACTCTCCTTTAATTGAAACTTTAATCCCAGATAAGGATGTGGTTTAAGTGTAAGCATGCTTATGCTTTAACTTTTAAACTCTCCTTCCATATACATGATCCTTATTACAATAGGGCTTTAGCCTTAGGTAATGTTTTTTGAATTATTGAGGGGTAACTAATTTATGTGTGAGTTTTTGAAATTTCCTAAATTATACATAATACAATATTACAACCTTAAGTCCTCTTGTGTAGGATACATAGCCTCACTCGATATTCCTGAACTTTTGAGCAATTATAAACAAAGATAATCCACAAGATTTACTAAAACCAAGGAACACAACTAAGAAAAAAATATGAAACACAAACAAAAAAACAAAAATAAATATACAAACACAAGCAAACAAATATATACAAGCCCAGCAAGAAAAAACAAAGCAATAAGGAAACTGGCTAGTCTACCTACTCTAACCTTAACAATCTTACAGATTTATTCCATGAAAACCCATAGTAGAGTAGCAAAAAAATAATTCTTAAGGTATTTCAAATTGGTGCGAAAAATAAACTCTACCCCTTTAAGATCTTTCAATTTGAAAGTGTTATTGCCAAAGGTCTCTGCTATTTGGTATGGGCTGATCCACAGTGGTGTGAACTTACCATGTTTGCCTTTAGGCTTTGATGTTTTATCCCAAAGAAGGACCAATTCTCCTTGTCTAAACACTTTTACTTTGGACCACTTGTAAAACCATAATTTCATAGTTTTTTAATGCTTAGTAGAGTCTACAAATGCCTTTTCTCTAGTATCGTCCATTTGAATGATGTCCAATAGCTTGGAATTAGCAAGGTCTTGGCTTTCTTCCATATATCATTTCATGAATTTGAATGTAGGGAGATTTAAGGTGATGGGAAAGATATGATCTTAACCCTATACCAATAGGAATGGTGAGGATTTGAGCACTTTATTGATCCTTATTCTGTCAGCCCATAATGGATATTTAAGGAGTTTATGCCATGTCCTAGGTTTATCTATTGTTGACTTCTTAATGGCCTTTATTAGATTCTTGTTTGTGGATTTAGAAACTCCATTTCCTTGGGGATAATTATTAGAGGAAAAATTAAAAGAGATGCCATTATCATAAGTCCATTTGATCATTTCAATAGATATGAAGGTAGATCCATTGTCACAAACTAAGGAAACTAGGGTTCCAAATCTAGTGAAAATATTTTCTTCTAAGAAATTAATCACCTCTTCTATTCTATATTACTATTGGCTACTACCTTAGTCCACCTAGTGCAATAGTCCATAGCAATTAGGACATATTTATGATCTTTAGAAGAATTGGGATTAATCGCTCCTATGAAGTTCAATCCCCACTATGCAAAAGGTTTGTTTATTATCACTGGTTGCAAAGGCATGTCTGCCTTTGGTTATTTTGTGCTAAATATTTTGAAGGAATGACACTCCCTCACATGTTCATATGCATCTTTTAAAAGGGTGGGCCAATAATAACCAACCCTAAGAATATTGTGGGTTGTGGTTTTCCTTGAAGGATGCCCACTTCCCAAATTTTCATGGAAAGTAAACATGATTTGAGAGGCCTCTTATTTTGACACACATATTAAGTGGATCCCTATAAAGTTTTTCATTTAAAGGAATCCATATTTGATGAGGTAATGGGATGCTTTGAGCCTTAAAGCTCTCCTTTATTCTCTAGTGAGTCCTAGAGGACAACTGCCTCTGATAAGAAGATGTATTAAATAGTCATACCATTTATTGGGTTGGAAGTTATATTGATCCACTTGCATGACATGGAGCTTGGGATCAATATTGGTGATCATCTGATCTAGGCCTTGACATTTCACTAATTTGGTAATTTTTATCTCTCTATCATATTCTTGTAGGATTGCCATCCACTTGCCTCTTCTTTCACCAAGCTCATTCTAACTCAACATAAGCTTTGTGTCTGGGTCGGGTAAAATAGCATACACCTTGTTTCTAAGGAGGTAATGTCTAAATTTTTTTACTACCTTTACCAAGGCATAGGATTGCTTATAAATGATGGAATATTTTACTTCTACATTTTTGAAATTTGTGCTCATGAAGGCTATAGGGTGGTCATTCCCATCAACCTTTTGAGTTAAGACAACAACCATGATGTGGTAAGAAGAAAATGAATATAAGAAAAATCCTTTGAAAAGTCATGACTTATCAAGACTAGGACTTGATTGATTATTTTTTTAATATCATCAAATGCTTTTTTGGATTATTCATTCCAATAAATTTCAGCATCTTTCTTAAGTATATCATTCAAAGGTTTAAAAATCTCAACAAAACTTGAAATGAACTTCCTCATGAATTTAATCTTGCCAAAAATGACTTTATTTATTTTTTACTATTAGGCAGCCTAATTTTAGAAATGGCCTCTACTCTACCTGGATCTATGAAGATCCCATCTTTGGTATTGACATGACCTAACAATTTTCCTTTAGTGACACAAAACATGCTTTTCTTGGGGTTAAGAGATATACCATGTTTCCTACATTTATCAAATACTTGCCTCAAATGCATGAAATGATCTTCTCTATTCTTAGAGAATACTATGAGATCATCTATATATATGATGATGCATTTTCCCACTAGACCTTGGAAATCATGGTCCATGGCCCCCTGAAAAGTTACCCCTACATTAATTAATCCAAAAGGCATTCTATTGTAAGCATATGTTCCCCATTTAATAGTATTTTTTTTTCATCCTATCTTCTAGAGCAACAAGCACCTGGTTATATCCAAAAAATCCATCTAAAAAGGACATCATGGTAGATCCTGAAATAACTTGGATAACTTGGTCAAGAGAAAGGAAGGGGTAATTATCTTTTCTAGATGTTCTATTTAGATTTTTTAAGTCTATGCATAATCTTATTTCCCTATTATTTTTTATGATTAGGACCAGGTTTAAAACCCAACTGGAATGCCTAATTGGAAATATGATCCTTGTATCCAACAATTTTTTGACCTCTTTAAAGATCATGGGTTCTAAAATAGGGTTAACTGGTCTTTATTTCTATTTAAAGGGTTTGTAACCCTCTTTGAGAGGTATAGTATGAGTACTAACCCTAAGTTCAAATAATTTTAGATCTTCATAGGACCAAGTAAATATATCTTTATATTTTGTAAGAAACTTTCTCACTTTTTTATTTTCCATTTCAGTGTAAGCCTTCCCTATATTCACTATTTGGAGATGATAATGTGGACCAAAGTTCATTGCATGATACTCTTTATCACTTACCTTGGGTTGCTTGGGTGCTTCAGAAATATTATCATGATTAAATATTCTTTCCAATGAGATCATCCCTTTAGGTAGTTTATTGTCATTCAACTGGATGATTTTACCCTCAAGCTCCCCTTTAGGAGATATTTCACTAGCTTCATTAATAATGTGAGCTTTAAAGGCCCTAGAATTAGTCAAGAATTCTATAAATTTTTGATCATCATTGAAAACTTGGAAGTGATTTATGTTTTCAAGGACTGAGGGACATGGTACTGGCTCAATACTAAGGTTCTAATAATCATGATTGGGTATAAGGTTAGCTATAGCAGAGGCAAGCTCATCAACAACTTTGTTTTATTCCCTAGGGATAGACAAGATATTAAAGGCATCAAAAGATTCCACCAAGTCCTAAACTTTTAATTTATACTTATTAAGGTAAGATAACTTGCATTGGTACTTGATCCTTGCTTGATCAACTACAAGTTTAGAATATCCATAAACAAGTATTTCATTGACTTTATGCTTGATGGCACGTTATAATCCTAGGATGAGAGCCTCATACTCAACCAAATTATTGGTGCAAGGGAATTATAACCTATAAGATGCATGTTATTGTTTTTATGTAGGGTCTATAAATATAATACCAGCCCTTGATCTTGATTTGCATCTAGCACCATCAACATATAACTTCCATAGGCCAGGAGTTGGAGGAGAACTCTTGGAACCAGGTTCTTTTGTAGATTCTAAAGTGAAAAATCCTAGATTAGAATCTAGGAAGTTTATCTTTTCATTGAAAACATTGTATTTTGTTATCATGTGTTTCATTTTGGGTTTTCTTTCTACTCTTATCTGATTCAACACACCTTTCTAAGGTAGTCACAAGTATGAGCAATTAGTAGACATGTAACCATTTAAGGCCTTAGTCCATTTTCTACTCAAGAGCAATCCATAAGCATTAGGAATATCCACCACTTGTATGTCAATGAATTGTTGAACCCTTGGTTCACTAGATAATTGCATATGCACATTTAATAGTTCCCCAATAACCTTGACTCTATATTTATCTAATTGATTAACCACCCTATTAGACTTGATTGGTGTTAACCCAAGTTGTTCACATATCCTGATAGGTATGATATTGGTCAAGGCTCTGGAATCTAAAATACAATTATGGACATTCTTCCCAAATATCCTAACTATAAGCAAGAAGGGTGGGGAATCTACTTTGGTTATTTTCATAGTTACATTTGCACTATCACTCTTAGGGGACTTCCCAGGATTCTTGGACAAGGATTCCAAGAGTAAGTCTCTTTGTTCTATGATCTAAGTTAGCTCATATAGAGTGATATTAGCTTTAATTTTTTTTATATCTTCCACAATATTGTAACCAATTTTGATTGAAGGATAAATAGTAGGTTTGAAAGAGCTTCTTTTGGGAGGTTTAAGATTATTCTTTGATACAGTGTTTGGAGGGGTGCCATAGTTGTTAGGTAGATTAGAAGTAGTCAATAACTATTTTTTCTCCCTATTTATTAGAGTATATGTTTTTAAAAACTATTGGAATGCTTGAATTTCTTCAAGGATACTCTCATACTCATTATCTTCTTGAAAAGGGAATTGAAAATTTTCTACCATATGTACTTGGTTAGATGGATTAGATTCAGAAAGACCTATAACATTTCTATTTGGAACCACTTCAAATGTGTCAATTTTCTCTTGGAAAGCTTCAAAGGCTTTTCAAAATTTAATGCAGTCAATCTCACCATGCTTGGAGGTAACATGCACCCTACAATAGTCTAGTAAGGCAATATTAGTGAGGTTGATATCCATATTCTTTTTGCTAGATGAAGGCTCATTAGCTTTATTATTGTATAAATTATCATTTTGAAATATATTTAGAGGCCTATTAAAGTTTTGGAAAGTGAATTTATTTCTAGGGTTATCATTATCATTACCAACTTGATTTTGTAATTACAAGAAGTCTATGTTGAGCTTTTGGACCATTATTAATATAGATTTATTCTCATTCTTTAGAGTCTTAGAATTTTGACCTTGGCTATTGTTAATGCCATTGATAGGCACTAAATCCTTCTGGTCATTAATATGAGATCCATTGGTAGTTTGATGGCTTAAGAAACCTAGGTTCTAATTAGGGGCAACATGGCTAGTAGGTAATACATTTAAGGTAGGGAACTGGTTTAATACTAGAGTATTTTGGTTATCATTTGGGAAAAGGTTTAATGCTAGCATTTGAGGATTAACATTTGGGACAAAATAAGCCATTTGTCCTTGGGGTTGCATTTCATCATTAATAACCACTACTTCAAATAAGCTTGATCTAATGTGATGATAATTGGAATAGCCCTTTTAAGAAATACAAAAGTCATGGGGTCAACAACATCTTTATATGGATCCATGGTTTGACTAAAAATATATTGGAGCCTAGCATTGAAGGACCTAATAGGTTCACTTGTATCTCTCTTAATAGTTGTGAATTGATGATATATGACACAAGGGCTTATGATCTTTCTAAATTGATCAATAAAGATAGTGCCAAAGTTATTCCATGAGGTAATACAATTGTTAGGAAAATTAAGGAACCATTCATATGAAACATATTTTAATGAAAATGGAAACAACCTAAATGCTACATCTTCATGAATAACATTTAAAAATCTTAAAGTAGCTTTGAAATATTTAACATGTTCTTTAATAATTTTAATACTAGTTAGACTAAATATTGGTAAATATTTCTTAGGATTATGTGGTAAGTCATGAACCACACTTGGTATATTGATGGGGGAACTTCCAAGCCATGCTATATTTGGATGAAGATTGAACATAGGAATTCCTTGCAAGGGTGAAGATGGTAGACATTTAGAATGCCTACGCCTTCCTCTATTTTTCCTATTTCTTCTATGGATTTTTAGCTTGAGCAAGGGTTCTCTTACCTTTAAATGTGATCTAGTCCTGATCCTTGGCAATTCCAATTTGAAGATTAAAGATCTTGTTTAAAATATGATGAGTCAAGTCAGATCTTCGCATAGAATCAAAAATCAACTTGTTCACTAAGATTATTTTACAAGGATTTTCACATAAAAAGACAAAGGCCATTAATATTTGACCAAATAATCTCAAAGATATGTTGAATCACACAAATATTACCATTCTTTGCAACTTGTATATTAAATAAGCTCAAAATTCATAAATGATTATCTCTATTTAGCCAAAACAAGCCATCCTAGGTTTAAATACCATGAATCCTTAATCTTGAAGCTATTTTATCAAAATTCAAATGCCTTTTTTCAAAGAACTAAGATCTTTGCTTGAATAAACACAAAGATACATAAATAGTGAGGATCTTTGCACTTAGATCACAAAACTACTAAACACTGAGAGCCTTTCAAACTTTTACACACTAACTATCATAATAATGGGTGCTCTTTCTAGCGCTAGTGGAGCTTCCTCCTATTGATGCTTCTAAATGTACCATAGGTGCTCTTCAGTGTTGATGAAAACTTTTCATTTTAGGATTTTAAAAATCCAAGGCATGAGTTACAGTTTATGACAATTCGATGATGTCTATGGTGGAATAGAATCAAAGTATGAGAACTATCCATAATATTTATATAAGTTTAGTGGTTGGGATCCACTAGGGTCTAAATTTTTGTGATATTTTAAGAAGGTAGATTAATCTAAATGGATATTAAAAATATATTTAAACTAGATGAATTTTGATAAAAAGGTGAAAAGGAAGGGTAAGGCAGAAAAGAGGGAAAGGTGTGATTACAAATTTTCATCTCAAAGATTATGACAAAATTCTAATTTATTTGAGCATACATGAACCAATTTATGATATATAATAGCTTTAACTTAGATTACATCATAAATTAGTATAAATTCAAAGGAAATGTATAAACAATAAATAAGAACCAAGTTTACTTTAAGCATTTGCGATTGTGGTCTGAATAGCCTAAGCACATCCAAATATAGAGTAAAATAAAATGAATTACTTGAGATATTTATATTTAATATAGAATTAACACAAATCAATAGCCCTATGACAAATAATGTGACTCAAAATATGGAGAATCATTCAAATTCAAGATGACAATATGCAATTGAGAGACAACATGGACATTTAACAAACTATATAGAGAATCTTCTCATAATTCCTTAGTTATATTAAATGCTCTTGGTATACAATTTCTCAGCAAGTTATCTCATTTAAAAAATGGTAATCCATACCGATTTATAGGAAACATAGGTTGTTCATTGGTTAACCTTCTCAAAATATCCACATGCAAGATAAGGACATCTATCCTTAATACAAAGACATAATACAAGAGGATTTCATGCCAATTCTAACAAGAATAAGTATATGCTAATAGAATAACATATATTTTACAAAAAGAATATTCTTTTTTGCTACACTGGTAGGCCCTTGGGTTACTATCCAAGGATGTTCTTTGCCTTAGTGTATTATTCAGAGATGATCTCAAAATCTACGATAGGCTTCATCAAACAATCCTCTTCTTGATTTGCCAATGTGTTAAATTCCTTGTCATTCTTGGTCTTAAGTTATTGAATGCCTTAGGCTTCTACAATCTATCTTCTAAATGTGATGATGATACCAAGGACCTTTTAATTGTCCTTGGTATCTTGGCCTTGGTTGTCTTTGATGCTTTGGATGTGTTGACTAACCCTCTATCTGAACTCCTCATCTTCCATTAGGCCTATGGCATTGGTCCTAGATGGTCTTCCCAATAGGTCCTTCCAAAGATCCTCCATCTTTGCCATCAATATTTTTTCCTCCCCAAAAAGGCTACTAACATTGTCACACTAGTTGCTCAGGTCCAATATCATGTCTTCCATGACTCCTGGGAGGGCATGCAAGTGTTTTGACTTGATGATCCTGATGCCTTAGACTTGTTTGGTGGTATGGATATTAATTAATTCAACTACCTAATCTCTAGAGCTTTGCCACTAAGTAATTAATTTCCATGCCTTCTCAATTTTATGATCTAAGATAACTAATCTAGATTTCAAAACCTTCAACCCTTTGAAAGTGTCAAAGAAGGAATTATTTAGTAATGTTACTATATCTTCAGGGATTGAAATTAGGACTTGGGCTTCCGAATCCTAATTTTCTTTCTATAAGTTGGTGATCCTTTGTTTCATTCTTTGGATTCCAGCCAAGGTCATTGTTGATTGTGAAATTACTAAACTGGCCATGTCCTCATGATGGTTGGGATACTCTCCTTCTACCTATCCTTGAATATGAGTTAAGCCCATAAAAAGTTCCACCTTTTGAAAGGTGAAATCCTTAATGACAATGGTGGATTTCCTTATTTCTACTCTCTCAAACCTTAATGTGTCTAGATTGAACTAGACCTTTGTGTCAGACTCCTTGAATTGTGGCTACTCAAGAAATTCCACATTTGAACTCCTAGAGGCCCCTAGGGTGTCAATCCCCCAGCTCTCTTTGTTATGAAGGATTTGGATCCTTCTCTCTACTTGTCTATTTACAATGTCTTGGAATCATGGCATGAAATTATCTTACATATCTATGACAACTCATGTTAAGGCCAATGATGGAGAGAGAGATGAGATTTTTTGTAATTTCCCATAAATAAACTAGTCTAGAATGGCTGGTCCATAAATAGGGTTCTCATCACTAAAGAGGTTAACTTCACTAGGAGGGTGAGTGAAGGTTAACCTAGGCTTATTTTTAGGTGCCAAGGGCACTGAGTCTAATTTTGATTATCTCTTTCCTCCATACAGTGGGGTCAAATGCTTGCTTGTTATATCAAAGAGATTTTCCTCCCTATCAGAACCATAGGTAGCTGTAATGTCAACAACAGCATTCTCCACTATTTCTCCTACCTCTAGGGAAATCATGTAAATGATTTACACTAGGGAAGGAGGCCTCTATGGGGATGTGTGGGGTTGAGGTCCCTTGCTAGGTATATGTTCTATCTTTAGATATTTAACCACAACTTTACCCCTTCCTTTTATATCCTCAAGTTTCCCAACCTAGGATTGCTTTGTCAATTCTACTTGTTGAAACTCAGAAGATTATCCTCCAATAGGTGGTTCTTGATGAGCAGTCCTAGATGGTCATGGTAATAAGTGATAATGCAAGGGATAAAATTTTCATCTCTCTCCTAAGGGTTTATTATCTCTAACCATCTTATGCTCCAACTGGATATTGTAGCCTTTGATCCTAGACAAGACCTATTCAAAGTTCTTTGCCTTTATATAGATACATCTCCCACACCTAGTTGATGTTTGTATTAAATATTTGGGACCTTTTTCATCTCAAAAGTGGTTGGTCACTCTATTACTAGGTTCCCACATCACAAGTTCATCTTTCTAAAAATCAAAAGAATTTTTGTGGAACACCATAATTTTTATTTATTTCTAATCTTTGATCACAATCCTATCAATGTCCAATGGAAAGGGGTGGACTTGATCCTTATTATTTTTATTACATGTCCCATCCACACCATGGATGATTTGATAGGAAATCTCTTATTCTAAAATCTTACTAGGGACATGCATGGGCAATCAATAGGGTTGAATCATGATTCCTTCTATGCTTATCATAGTGTAATCTGAATAAAACCAAACATCCCCCATGGCTTCTACTTGCCTTTTGATTAGAGGGTGGAGTCTTAGCATAGGGACACTAGTGATTGCATCATAGATAGCTGGGAAAACACCATCACCTATAAGTTACATGTGGTTCATGCATATGAATATATGCAATTTAGAGTGGTGATGAGAAATAGTGGTTCTACCATTAGGGGACCAATTTTGGATGCTAGGGAAGGCTATAGAGGCTAGAAGTGAATCCAAGAGATAGGACATCATATGAAACTATTTATAGGTCCTTTTTATGGCTATGAATTATTTGGCCAAGAAAAAGCTTATTAGGTCTCTGATGGGAGGGGTTAAGTTCCATTCCAACATGTAGTGAACATAAGATACCCAGACCTTGCTTATATAAGAAGTGGATGGGGAACTAAAGGCTTGATTCAATAAGATCATAGTTATCCTAATGCATTCCTTGAATTATAAAATAGTAATCTCACCATCAGGGGAACTCAAAATATGGGATCCTTGGATCAACCAAGGTGAAAGGACTAAATCTAGGTCTTGGGCATTTACCCACTCTCTCAAGGATGGGAAATCAACATGATAAGGGGAGTTTATAATAGGTTTCAAATTCCATAGGGTCAATGCATGAAACCTTCATAGTGATTCACTCTTGAATGATCCATTATTTATCTATCCTATAATCAACAAAAATGGGAGCAAGGAGCTTGATATATTGCATTATCTCTAGTTTGGTTGAAGCATAATAGAGGCTTGCCAACTGAATTGAAACTAGGTCATTGTATCTTTGATGTGCTGAGGTATTACTCTTTTCCTCTTAGGAAATTGTCTAATTTTACTCCACAAGGAAGAATAAATCAGACTAATTCCTGATTCCATGTATGTTTAAGGCTACCTAGTCTAGCTCTATGCCTTTGAAGATCCTCCCCTCACTATCTGAAGTTAGATAATGTTGTACTTCCATCTTTATTTGTTTCCTACCCACCACCATTGATGGTATTGAATTTTTTTTTCATGGTCTCTAAAGTTTTTGCACAAGCACCTGCCTCTTGAGATTCAATCACGCTTATCCTGGTTATGTTATGTCCAATTAAACTAACTTGGACCTTTTAAAGATAGTTTTGGTATTGCCCTAAACTTTAATGGAAAAATATCTAGGCCTTAACTCTATACATGTTTTATATTTTATGAGACTCTCATCCACATTTATTTTATGACTTTAAGCTAAGGAAATCATTTGATTTGGATCTTCTAGGCTTACGTGGAGTTCAAGTGACCTAGCTCTATATCTTTTACTATAATTTTCATACTTGCCACCTTAGATTCTAGCTTTTGGATTTTAAATGCCTCTTTATTTAATTTCAAAAACCTAAATCTAAGCCCTTACATTTCATTGGTCCCTTGATCCTTAAGTTCATGGTTATGCCATGTGTTGAGCTCATGGGGTCTTTAGAAAGTGTTTGGGCTTGATGCACCATTGGATGGAGACTGGCGAGCAAGTGATCATCATTAGATCATTGATGGGCCTAGACCATTAAATTTATGATTCTTAGGGCATACATTGGCCATATGTCAAGCTCATGAAGCCTTTGAAAATTTATTAAGCTTGATGCACCATTGGATGGAGATTGGTGAGTAAGCAATAACCATTGGATCCTTGATGGGCCCAAACCATTAATTGCATGCTTTTATTATGTAGGTCCTATTAAATCTTCTCTCTTATTTATTAGGTAGTCACTTGTCTCCTTCATGACACTTTATGATCCTTCTTTAACTTTGCCAATTATCTTGAGCATGCATTGGCCATGTGTCAAGCTCACAAATCCTTTGAAAGGTCTTTGGGTTTGATGCACCATTAGATGGAGATTGACAATCAAGTGATCACTGTTGTATCTTTGATGGGCCCAAACCATTAATTGCATGCTTCTTAGGGTGATTGACTATGTGTCAAGCTTGTAAAGCCTTTGAAAGTCTTCAGGCTTTATGCACCATTGGATGGAGATCGATGAGAAAGTGACCACCATCAGATCTATAAAGAACATAGAAGATGATCATTAGATCCACATATATAAATACTTGGGGTAAACCTTTAAATCTAAGTCTAAGACTAAGTATTAAGGCTTTAATATTAATATTTTATCCCAAGTTAGGTGACCTTTCAAAAGAAATTTATAAAATGAGATATTTAAACCCATAGAAAAATATAAAAGAATGGGAAAAAGGGATAGAAAGAGGATTGGGCCATGTTTAAAACATTATGTAAGCTTTTCATTAGTCATTTTATTAATTTTTTCCTATTGATTTAACTCTTTCCAAATTTGAATTTGAACTCTAAGGGTTTCTTATTTAGGAACCTTGTCTTCTTCCATGAAACTATGCTTAGTCATCCAAAGATAATTTTTAGAAAGGTTAGTTTATAAAGCATATTTAAAACTTGAAAAGAATCATTCCTTTTTAGGGATATGATCTTTATGTTCTAACAAGAGTAACACTATGCAAAATGAGACTAGAATGCAGAGATTATAAAATGCTTACAAGGGTCTCCATTTGTAAAGTGAAAAAAGGGGAATGTGGGTCCCAAGAACACTTTCCCATTAACTTAGCGAGAATTTTAAAAAACTTTAATGACCAATTTGTAACAATAATAGGGGAAAAATTCTCAAAATACTAAGTCCATTCAAATACAAGTACTATCTAGAAAGAGATGACCTAGGATGATGGATTTGTTAGAGGTAGAATCATTGAGAGGGGGGTGAATCAGTGATGCAAGATAATACGATTCAATAAACAAATATTAAACATTCAACATACATAAAATTTATCAAGAAACATAAATATGAAATCACATACATCCAAATCATACATACGAGCATACATCACATGAGCACATCATATATGTAGGAAACCCTCTTAAGGGATAAAACCCACTAAACCCTAAAAATGGAATACATCCATGTGAAATAAAATCCAACATTTATACCAACACCAACTGATTAAGGAACACCTATCCCTTATTTTAGTGAGACACCAATCCCACAAGGAGCTAATACCCCTATCTAGTTGAGCACCCACAACAACTAGACCTTTAACAAGATTTACCTTGAAAGGAGGAACCGACCCCATAGGAAACCAAAAAACCAATTATATACTTGAATAGATCAAATTGTACACCTATTGATACTCTTCAAATGATGATTATCACTTTTTTCTGCACTCTTCACCTCCAATCTCTCTTAATCTGCCTCTAAGGTTGACTTGCTCAAACTACCTCTTCTAGGCTCATTAGGTCCAATAAATTATGTGTCCTAAATCAAATTTATTAAATAAACATGTATGATATTACTCAAAATATTATGGTCTTTACTGACTTGTACCTTATTCTTTCAAAGTTTCTTTCCTTCACTTGAATCCACACATTCACAACTAGCACAATTAGTCCAATTAGACCTTGTACTTATACCACTCTCTTCCTTTAACCCATCTTGGTCATAAAAGATGATTTACATATATTAAACACAATTAAAAAAGGTATATACACACATTAAATGTGATAACCACACTCTTCATAGGTATATCATTACCTCATTAGCATCAAACTGCCATTAGGTGTTGGTGAGACCTAAAACAATTAGGCCTTCATATTCACATGATACACGTGAGACTACTTGGACCACCTTCATCATTTACCAATGATTAAAACACATAAAAAATATGTAAAATACCCATTTATCACTCTAATATGGGTTTATTCCACTTGGAACACCAACTCAACACTTGAACCAACCAATTAGGTCGCTTAACTCTTTAGGCCTTTATACACAGAAAACATAGTCTCAAACTCCTGAATCAAATACTCAAATATTTAACATATAAATATGATTAGATAATTTTTTTTAAAACTTAATGAAATATTAAAAACCTCAATCTAAATTATAAACTTCAACACAAGATCTAAGCACTAAAAAAACTCTCTCAAAATGACCACTTAGGATAGTCACACACAGTCAAAATATAGTTATATTATTTTGACTCTCCATATCTGATCAAGGGAATATCACGACATTGTATAATTTTTAATAAACCTTATATAATTATATAATATCTCCATACTCATTTTATTATTTAATTATTCTTATAACATCTTCAACTAACCTTTGCAACATGGCCACTCAATCTAATAGAGCATTCAACAAACACGATCAAATTCTAAGATTTTTTTCACATTGAATATGGATTGGTAAAACTTAAAAAATAAAAAAATATGGTCCTCATGTAGTATATAACACTCTAAAATATATATTTAATCTTTAAACATCAAAATAGCATCAAGAACTCTTCAATTATCCTTCTTGGGTCACTTGCAGAACATGGTCAAACACACAACCAACTTTGGAGATAAATATATTTGACTGAAAAAACATTTAGACCTTATAATAAAATTATATAGATTTACCTTGAATTCATATTAAATTTTTATTTTTTAAATCACATTCAAATTCATCCTAGATCAAAAGATATTAGCAAAATACTGAGCACTAGTTTTTCCTTTATTAATTTCAAATACCAACAGTCATTATGTATTGCAAAAACATTAGCCACGTGTATTCATATAATTTATCCTAGTAGATAGATAAAAATTATCCATTTATATCCTTGGGAGTATATTTTTATTTAACTTTGAATGCTCATCGTTGATCTTAGATCTTTGCTTCCAAGATCAAGCCACTTGGCACCCTCGCGTGCCATTTGAGCACATTGTTGTTAGTCCCCATTCTTATGCCACTTGGTAGTTATATGTGAAATATAAGCATTAAATATTTGAATCATAATACACCATTGATATCCATATTTATCATCACCCATGTTTCATTGATCTTATTTTAAAACTTTTGAGATTGTGACACTTGTCACCAATGCACACAATCTTAGACTCTTTTGACTTATTGACTAAATATGCACTGTTAGATCACTAATAATAAAATAAAATGCTACATTATATCCTTATATAGTTATATTAAATTCTCACCACTATATTTTTTATTTTATTAAACTCTCATCATATATCTTTGATAATGCAAATTTGTCTAAGTATAGAAACTACTACAATCTACCTAGAAGGCCAACTTTGCACCTTAATAAATTTTTATATACTCAACCTCATAACTTAAAATTTAAAACACATGATAAAATTTCATATAAGAATATATCCATGTATAAAAATAATCTTTAAACCTTCACATGAGTGAAATAGGACATCATCAAAATAATTACTTGACTATATCTGTCAAAATGAGTACTTGAGCTTAGACCTTCATATGACTACTTTGATGAATTACGTTCACTTACATAAGCACTCTAATAACTCATAAAATCCCATAGGGTATATAAAAAATTACCATACCATCAATATATAAAACACAACTTCTTTGTCATTAATGGACTAATATTTCATGCTCTCTTTGACATAAATGACAACATAACATCAATGACCATGCTCAATAGGATATGGTCCTCCAAACCAATACTTAGCCATTTTAAACTAGAATCTTAAATACTTTCATATTTTAATTCACCTAAAATAGGACATGATGATTTGTCACATTAAATAAAGTGGGGAATATTCAATCAAGTTTGGTTACAAGCTAGACATGGGGATTAGAGGGGATGAAGGCTAGTGGTTAAAATTTTGGAATAAATGTTTGATCCCTAAGGTCAAAATTTTATTTTGGTTAGATAGATAAAAAAATATCCCAAACACTGATAAAATCATGAAAAGAGGGTAATAAATTTACAACATATGTTGCCTATGTAAAAGAGAAGTAAAGTCTATTAAGCATCTTTTCTTAGATTGTAGCTTTGGGTCCAAAATTTTATTTTTATTTCTTAATAAATTTAACATGGCCTGGGTTAGTCCTAGCTTAGTTTGGGACCTTGTTTTATATTGGAACCCACCTTATACTAGCCAATTCTAGACCTTCTCTAAAAACTTACCCTTACTCATATCCTCTAGGGCATTTGGAAAGAAAGAAATAATTAAATCTTCATAGACAAATGTATCTAATAGAAATAAGTGGCCGTCAAAATTTAAATGGCCATAATGGAAAAATATTTGATTTATTACCTAAATAAAGTGGGGAGAAATGAATATATCCAATATATTATCTCTTTCTACATCTTCAATTTTCCTACGACCTTGTGAGGAATCTATAGTAAGAAATACAAAAACTAGGTCAATTGGTCTAAACCCCTAGATGGGTGGGTTAAAATCAACTTTTTCAAGATGAAAAAGGTGAACATGGGTCAATATAAGGGGGAGGGTTTATTATAAATTTTAAAGTCATGCTAATTTTGGCTTATATGGGAGAGATGGGCACTCAATCAAATCGTGTGGCTGATGCCCATGCAGCTTTGTGGAAGGTCTATTTGGATACTGAACTTAAGTTTCAAAAATTGATCATTTAAGGGCACTCCATAAACATCATAAGGTACCTCTTAGAGAAATCCAAACCATTTTGGACTGTCTTAAAGGAAATAAGAGATACAATAACTTTCCTTAAGCACTTTCAATATATTCATATTGTTATCATTAAAAGTTGTACCTTTAAGGAGCTTATTCAAGCCTCCTCACTTAAGTGATAGCATGGGAACTATTCAAAGGTTTTGGGTGACCTTATAGTTTAAGAGAACCTCTAGATAGGGATAAATACTTTTAATATATTCATATTATTATCATCAAAATTTTCACTTTTAAGGAGGTTGTTCAAGCCTCCTCACTTAAGTGATATCATGGGAACTATTCAAAGGTTTTGGGTGACCTTATAGCTGAAGAGAACCTCTAGATAGGGATATATCCTTTGATGAATCACTTAAGAATAGTCACTAAAACTAATAAATTACTTTGGATAATAGATAGAGAACTAAAATTAAAATACACTAGGGAGGTGATGCACCAATTTTTTTGACCACTACCTCACATTTGTATATGCATAATGATCATGAAGTTGACCTATTCATACACTACTCCTAATCTAATCCTCTTACATTAGTATTTCAATATGAAGGTGGTAGATGATGATTAGGCAAGGAGGGATGATTTTTAAGAGGTTTAAAAGACACTAATAGAATATTGCCTCACTTAACCTTCACAAGACCACTTAAACACTCTATATGACATGTAAGGAGATAACATGTAAAATATAACTAAATCAACACTAGACAAGATCAATAATTCATGCATAAACACTAAAATATAGTCATAAGAGAAGGTAAAACCAAATTTTTTATTATTTCTATGGATTATAAAAGGAGTAGGGCTTCACCATACTCATGTGGAGGATCCTTACAATGCCAAAATCACACACACACACACACATAGAAATACATACATACATATACATATATATATATATACATATATATATATATATATATATATATATATATATATATATATATATATATATATATATATACATATATACATATATATAATAAGATTAATTATTCATGATGTGACACTTGTCATATGCCTCTCTTAGATCCATCTTCTCTCTACTCATTATATCTTATATACATACATACATACATACATACATATATATTATTCATGATGTGACACTTGTCATATGCCTCTCTTAGATCCATCTTCTCTCTACTCATTCTATCTTATATACATACACACACACACACACACACACACACACACACACACACACACACACACACACACACACACACACACACACACACACACACACACACACACACACACACACACACACACACATAGAATGAGTAGAGAGAAGATGGATCTAAGAGAGGCATATGACAAGTGCCACATCATGAATAATTAAGTTAAAAGTAAGAAAAACTACTAAAGGAGATTCATAAAACTCTCCTTAATGTGTGTGAACTTGATATGATATTCTTCTTCATCAATGGTGGCATATAGTGACTCTTGACCTTCTTGGATGAATCATTAACCTCAATCATAAAACTATCCATTATTATTTTATAAGGATTTATAAGTAAATGTATTGACATGTGGCACTCTTGATCATGCTTCTTAGAGTCTTCCCATGCCCTCCTAGGCCACTTTAATGTCTCCCTCATTTTGATGAGGTTGAGGATCAAGACTCAAGTTTCTTCAAACTGATAAGAACCTACATTTCATTGAAAATCTTGTTTGATTCAAATGGAGACCAAAATGACAAGTCTATATTTAGGGGATCATTCCTTGCCTATTCAATCTCAAAATCATCTCTAAGACTAATACATTAGGTCTGTTAAGAGCTCCTAATGGCATATTTGCTTACCATTAGATATCTTAAAACCTTCAAATGGTATTTTAGTAATTTTAGACCTTTTTTTAGTCTTTATAATCATCTTAAACTATCTTATATAGGACATGGATGATTTTAAGGTACTTCATTAGATCTCACTCAGTCAAATTTTCTAAAAAGCCATCAAAACATACATTTTTAGAAATGCAACAATCATTTATACGCTAATTTTGTACCTTCTTAGCTCACACATGCCAAAAAATATCCAATTTATGTTTCCATGAGACTTATATAGGTCACATTTCTTGTTTAAAAAACAAAAAAATGCATTTGAAGTCATTTAGAAGGTAAACACAGTCATTGGGTCACTAAGAGGGTTTTAGGCTTGTAACCTTCTTAAGGTTGATTCAAAAAGGTTAGGAAGCTAATATATTAAATTAAAAAAAAATTTGGAAGTAATAATGCATATGAACACCTCATAACACTATTTTATCCCACTCACCTGCTCATTTAACTTCCAACATGAGGAAATTGACCATTCTTGACTTTGTCAACTTGCTCCAATAGGTCAAGAGAGTGCTTTGGTCCAAAAGGTCATTCAAATATTAATTTTATTATTTTTAAATGTTATAATAGGTATTAAACAATTATTATGAAGTTATCCAACACTTATCCATGTATTTTGACATCTCAAAAGTCTTAAATCCTGATCTATCCCCTAATGAGGGTTTGAGAGCAATATTGTGCTAATGACCCTAACAACCTATTTTTGTCATTTTATTAATATTTTAAGGAGTTAAAAATTAATAATATCTTCCATTATGTTATTTTTAACCTCTTAAAATTAATCATTCTTAAAAATAATACAAAACATGCAACTTTTCTTCTCTCTTCCTACATAGGCTTGTAGGTATGCGTTAGGTCTCTTGACTATAATTTTGAGAATGGATCTCCTCTCCACATGGTTCTGTACTTAAATATGAATTTTTTGAGGATTTATACTTTTTTAATACTTTATCTCAACCATAAAAACCCTCTTAGAATTTCACTTTCCACTTCAGGTTTACTTTTCCCAATTCTACCTGTGATAGGCTTGTAGATGACCATTCCAGGCTTCATAACTGCAAGTATGAGGGTGTATATTTTATCTTTGGAAATTTAGTGACTTGAAATATATTTTATATTTTTATTAATACACACACACACACACACACACACACACACACACACACACACACACACACACACACACACACACACACACACACACACACACACACACACACACACACACACACACACACACCTCATAACCTCTCATTTCACATTATGCCCTTTGATCATACTACCAATAACCAGCTTGTAAGTATTCATTAGGCTTTCTGATTGTAGGTTCCAAAAATAGGTTTATTAAACTAATTTATCCTTATTGAGATTAATTTTATAGCATTAATATTAACTCAAAATTTATTTTAACCCTTTAAATCCCTCAAACAATAGTCACAAATATTCTTTTTGCTCTTATTTCTTGTGACATGCCTATAGGTGGTTATTTGGCCTAAAACCTTTTTTTTTTTTTTTTTTTGTTTTGTCCTCTTAAGCCCAACTAACCAATGATGGAAATTTATATCAAGTTTTTTATTTTTTGAGAATTTATCCATCAATCCATTGTGTTAAAATCACCTTTTATATCCACTTAAAACCCCGATAGTCTTCTTTTTAGGTTCACACATTCTATTTAGTTTACACAATCCATTTGAAATAAAAGTGAGTTAAGGTCTGAGATTTCATAGGTATTAAAGATATATACTTGAGATGGTGATTTTTAATTCCACAAAATTTATATGCATGTTGATTTCCTGTAGAAGCATAAATTCTGCATGTTGCATATATTGCATGCACCTAAACTTCATCTATTCACCATGGATATGAGAAAGTTGAATCACAAGGCTTCTATATATTTTTGAAATGAATGAGGATAATTTTTTTTTTTCAAATAATACATATATACTTCCCATACATCCATTTTAATTCCAATATTGGCTCACAGGTCTACAAACCTATAGGTTCACAAAAATATCTTGAACTTACTCTATAGACAACAATAGAAATCTTGACTTCTAGGGCTTTCCACTTAGAAACCTTCTTGAGAATGGTCCTCAAGATTATTTGAGATATTATTTTACTTCAAGGATATTATACAATGAAAACATATCCACATTTGACTAGGGTTATCTCCACCATGGCTATTAGTTCCAACTAGCTCAACTATACATGCATAATTATCTATTTTCCTTGAAGTTCATCCATTAAATGATGTATAAATATGTATGATGGGTATTTATGAAGTCTAATACACTAATAAAAACCTCATTTAATTCATTATATGCACTAATTCACTTCACATCTCTTTACAAACATGGTTGGGATGTTCAAACTAACAAATCAAGGATATTTAATACTACACCAAACATGAACATGAGTAAACTTGAGAGAATATGATATTATTAGGTTAAAATATTTTTAAAGATACATTACACAATCATCTTCATGCATTAATTAATCTTTATAACTTTTTATTTGGAGAAAATTGACCTTGGTGGGCTTTTGAGTCACTTTTATGTACCCTTAACTTCTTAACGATTATTCATAAAGCTAAGAAGCCTAATAATAAAACCAATTCCAAAAAGTGTAAGGTAAATATGGTATCCACATCTATCCAATATCTCGGGGTCAATCTTTCTCTCTCCTTAGAGTACCATTCACAAACTAGTTGGCCTTTTGAGGCTGCTAAGAAGATCGATGGAGAAAAGAAATGTTTTACCTTGTTTGAGTCTATAACTCCATTTTTTACATGGATTTGGGTTTGAGAATACTAGGATAACCTTGGAGGAATTTTTACATTCAATGTCAATAGAAAACCTCTACAAAATACCTTAAAAACATGTTTTCTTCAAGAATCTACATGTTTTATGCTTTGAAATTATTGGAGATGATAAACCAATTGGTTATGAGGCTTTTATTGACTTATACAAAAGTGGAGGAGTATGAAAAAATGTTTCCCACTTCTCTTTCCCTACATATCTTTCAATAACTCCTGATTTGTCCATTAGAATATGATGAATGGGTAGTTACAAGAAGATTCCAATGTTGGAAAGTAGTTGTCAAGACATTTGGGAAAAATGTACAAAAAAGTAAAGCATGATGTCATTAATTTATTTTAGATAACTTAAAAAGACCCTTATTCCATCATATAACCTTCAAATTTTCTCTTTCATAGAAAGTATCATCTCAACATTGGAATGTACAATGAGACAAAAGTAAATGAAATACCTTAATCTTATAAAACCTAACTTAATCTCTCTAAATTAATTGAAAATAAAATGTAATCAACTTACTATTTTTGATCCTTGGTCAATTTGGTCAGTTTTAAATCATGATTCTTCTTGGAAGGGTCACCATATTTCCTCCTTGAGCATGATTCCACATTGACTTGACTTCACACCTAACCTTAAATTTTTGAAAATTTACCCTAAACAATGCTAAACACATAAAGAATATTATGATGAATTACTATTTGATGACAATACAAGGTGACTTGACCTTGCTACCAACTAGACCATCCTATAAGGCTTTATAAGCTACCAAGAAAGACACACTACCTATCATCTTAGACCACTACTAACCTATAAAATACCTTTATAATGCTATCAAAAAAGTTAAGATCAATCACATCAAAGTTTTGAATGATACTAATTCATGGTGGCCAATTTTGGATAACATATTTGGTGACCTCTTGGGATTGCATGCTTGTTATGCATCTACACTAGTTTCCTTTTGTATCTATTAGGATATGGAGTCACCTCTCACTCAATATTAGACCTTTTTGAACCTTGAACCTAATTATAAATGATTTAAAACAAGGATACATAACTGATGATGCCTCCACCAACACACAACAAAAAATAATGAGAACGCATACACAAAAAAACAATAAGATAAAACATTGTGCTATAAATAATTTAGAGGAAATACAAGACAATAAATAACTAATCTACCTTATACTAACCTGATCTAACAAATTAAGATATACCTAAAGAAAACCATTAACTGGTAGAGTAATGTAGATACTTTTCTTCACCAACTCATGTGACTAACAAGTTTTATGGCAGCCATGAGAGAATAGAAGAGGGGAAACTATATGATGATCTTCTTGAAAACCTCTTCTCCTTAAAATCAACATTTTATACCTCTTCCATCTTGCTTGAAGCATGAGTGATTAGTTATATATGCTTCGAATGATCTTGGACATGTTTAGGGTCATCTTCATGTTTTGAAATGAATATGATAGACAACAGATCCTCATTGTTGGATTCTAACTAAGATAAGTAGATGATACAACATGATATTGTAGTGATTTAGACCTGATGATTCTTTACCTCATGACAAAAGTTTTCCTCCTCAAGGGTTGGTGGATTAAACTAAATGGATTGACATGTTTCTTATAACATACTTGTAGAAATGGCTTCAAGAGGTGAATCTTCTTTCTCTTTGAGATTTTGAGGCCAATAGAAGTTTGTCTTGTCTTCCAAAAGTGAGAAAATGTCTACACATGGATAAAGAGGTTGATAGCATATCTGGAAAACATCAAACAAATCAAATTAAAAAGAAGTATCTTCTTGAAATGATAAACTTGGAGAGTTTCCTTCTTCTTGGTTGTTGGTTTTATTGAAAAATATACCTTCCTAAATATTAATTAGACCATAAACTCCCTATCAAAGGGTGTAATCTATAATAGGACTTAAAACAAGTCCTCCTACTAAACTTGACTTGGTTCTAACTCATTTAAACTTTTTTATAACTTGATAGGAGTTGATATAGAGTTAGTTACAATTATTTTTTAGAAGGAATTAGAGTTTGTACCTCTTTGATCATGTTCTTGGGTCTCAAAACAATATTTAGACACTTATAATAAATATTTAGGATCCAATTATTCTACTGAAACAACCTAATTAGAACCTTGTTCACATTGAGGAAGATTATTTCTTTCAAGGTCTACTATTACTTGATCAACTTATACTCCATAAAGGTTACCTTTCACTTCAAATTTGAAGGTTAATTTGCTTCTCTCTTCACCAAGAGGTGTTTCAATGATTACTTCTTCATCACATTCACTTGGAGTATCGTATTCATAGCCTTCTTGAGGTTTAATTACAACTCCAATTTGACCTTATTAATTGGCCTCCCATATAACATGTTATTTTTCAAGGTGGGTTACTCAAACTCATAAACAAGCTTTGGAATTTTTAGATCAATGAGCCTATTATTAGTAGTATTATTATTATTATTATTATTATTATTATTATTATTATTATTATTATTATTATTATTATTATTATTATTATCCTTCCATTCACTAATCAATACCTCAACTCTTGATATGATTTGGTCTTAAACCTTATCAACAAGTTTACTTCTTCATTTGAATTATTTATTGAATTGATCTCCATGATTGGGAAGTTTTAGGTTATTGAGGAGGTATGGGTGGGGTTTGAATAGGTTCAATTTCTTCTTTGGCCTCAACTTCTAGTTCTAGGCATTTTCCATCTTTCTTCCCCCATGATTCTATTGTATGATTCTAACTTGGAATTTTGAACTTAGGAGCTTCCTTTAGAAGGTGTGTTGAAACTTGAGGGATGGATGGAGGGCTTGGGAAGCTTACAAAATTTATTTATTTGACTTCTAACACCTTTGCCTTATTTTTATTTTGGATGGTCATGGGAGGAAGTTCTTGAGAAAGATATTTGCATAGGCATAGGCTTTTATTTGACTTCACAATTTTGATGGTATAATGAAGCTTGGAGGAAGTTTATAATAAAATAGGACTAACTTACGATTAAAGAGGGTAATTAAGGTTTATGGGATTGAAATTATTT
The DNA here is from genome assembly GCA_037957365.1 of Torreya grandis. Taxonomy (NCBI): domain Eukaryota; kingdom Viridiplantae; phylum Streptophyta; class Pinopsida; order Cupressales; family Taxaceae; genus Torreya; species Torreya grandis. The sequence goes on from JARHVA010004067.1 coordinate 1,013,543, forward strand.
CTTCTCCCATATTACTAAGCTATCTTCCATGCATTGATTTAAATCTTTTATTCCTAGCCTTTCATTGGTTAAGACATGTTTTTTTCCTTCCTCAAAGGCCACCCATTCATTCCTTGTAAGCTTTAACGAGTCCCTTAGATTTCTAATGAGGTGAATAGGGATAACTTGGTCAATATCTATTCTTCCATCCATCTTTCTCATTACAATTTCTTTCTTTAACATCTTCATGAGCAACTAAGAGTCTTGTTCCCACTTAGCTTGAATTTTCTTGTCTATACACTCTTATTTATACCTTGTCTCTTTTTAATGGAAAGTTTGATAGGAGTTATATGGAGTTTTACAATCTTGGCAAAATTGATGAGGAGAGGAGGAAGAGTAGTACATTTGATAGAAAAGATGGTCATATTGATAGATAGAGTGATATAGATGGTAAGTAGGGTCATTGTAGGGATGATATAAATAAACATAGGACTAATATAGATCATTTGACTGTTGTTAAGGATCAACATTCAAGCATGTCAAGGAGAACTAAATCAACACTAGACAATATCAATCATTTATGGATAAAAACTAAAATATAGTCATAAGAGAAGGTAAAATAAGATTGTTTATTGCTTCAATGGCTTAAAAATTGAGCAGGGATTCACCATACTCAAGTGAAGGATCCTTAAAATGTGAAAATCAAGCATATATATATATATATATATATATATATATATATATATATATATATAAGAGAATGAGAATGAGAAATAATATGGACATAGGAGAGGTATATGACAAGTGTCACATCATGAAGAAGAAAGTTACAAGTAAGAAAAACTGCCAAAGGATAGTCATGAAACTCTCTTAAACATGTGTCAACTTGATATGTTATTATTATTCATTATTGGTGGCATATAGTGACTCTTGACCTTCTTAGATGACTCATCAACCTCATTCATGAAACTATCCATTCTTGGTTTAGAAGGAGTTACAAGTCTATGTATTAACATGTGGTACTATTGATCATGCTTATTGGAGTCTTCCCATGCCATCTTAGGCCACTTCCATGTCTCTATCATAATGGTGAGGCTAAGGATTAAGACTCAAGTTTATTCAAATTGATAAGAACCTATATTTCATTAAAAAACTTGTTTGATTAAAATAGAGACCACAATGACAACTCTATCTTTATATCTTAGGCTTAATCATTTACTTAATGACTATTATCACACCTTTAATACCTATTAAAAACTCTATAGGGTATCATTACACACCTATTCTATCTCAAAACCATCTCCAAGACTGACACACAAGTGCATTAGGTTTGTTAGGAGCTCTTGATGACATATATTCTTAACATTAGATATCTTAAAACCTCTAAATGATGTTTTAGTCAATTTTTACCTATTTATGAGTCTTTATAATAATATTAAACTATCTCCTCTAGGTCATGGATTATTTCAAGGTACTCCATTAGGTCTCAGTCTATCAAATTTCTTGAAAAGCCACTAAAACCTACATGTTTAGAGTTACAACAATAATTTCTAGGCTAGTTTATGTAGATTTTCATCCCAAACATGCCAAAAAATGGCCCATTTAGGTTCCCATGATACCTATAGAGGTATTCTTGATCATTTAAAAACCAAAAAAATGCATTTGAATTCATTTAGAAGGCAAACAAAGTCATTGGGTCACTAAGAGGGTTTTAGGCTTGTAACTTTGTTAAGGTTGATTCATAAAAATTAATACCCTAATATATTGAAGAATACCATGAATTTGGAGGTAATATAGTCCATAAACACCTACTAACACCACTGGATCTCATGCACATGCTTATTCAACTTCCAATGTGAGGAAATTGACCATTCTTGACTTTGTCAGCTTGTTCCAATAGGTCAAGAGAGTGCTTTGATCCAAAATGTCATTAAAATATTAATTTTATAGTTTTAAATGGTTATAAGAGGTATTAAAAAATTATTATGAATTTAATAAACACTTATTCATGTATTTTGACATCCCAAAAGTCTTAAGGTCTGATCTATCCCCTATTGAGGGTTTGAGAGCAAATATTGTGCTAATGACCCTAACATCATCCCATTTTTGCCACTTTATTCATATTAGAAGGATTTAAAAATTTATATGATATTAAATTAGGGTATTATTCATCTCTTAAAATTAGTCATTCTTAAAAATCATCCAAAACATGCAACTTTTCTTCATTCTTTGCTTATAGGCTTGTAGGTATGCATTAGGTCTCTTGACTACAATTTTGAGAATGGATCTCCTCTCCACCTAGTTTTGGCCTTAAATATGAATTTTGTGATGATGGATACTTTTTTAATACTTTATATTAACCCTAAAAACCCTATTATAATTTCACTTTCCACCTCAGGTGTGCTTTTCTCAATTCTACCTATAATAGGCTTTTAGATGACCATTTTAGGCTTCATGACTGCAAGTATGATGGTGTATCTTCTCTCTTTGAAAATTTAATTATTTTAAAAATATTTTAGATTTTTATTCATATTAATATTTATCTCTATAAAAACCTCCTAACCTCTCATTTCGCATCCCACATATGCCCTTTAATCATACTACCTACAACCACCCTGTAGATATTCATTAGGCTTTCTAGTTATAGGTTCCCAAACTAGGTCTATTGAACTAATTTAGACTTGTTTAGATTAATTTTATAGGATTATAATTTAATAAAAAATTATTTTTACCATTTAAACCTTTCTATCCCCCAAACAATAGTTATAAACATTCTTTTTGCTCTTACTACCTGTGATAGGCCTGTAGGTGGTTATTTGGCCTAAAACCTTTTTTTTTCTTTCTTATTTTATCCTCTTAAGCCCAAATGACCAATTATGGAACTATGTAACAATTATATTATGTTTTTAAAACTTCTCCATCACTCCATTGGGTTCAAATCATCTTGTATATCCACTTGAAACCCTGATAGTCTTCTTTTTAGGTTCCCACAATCCATTTGAAATAAAAGTGAGTTGAGTTTTGATATTTTATAGGTATTTATGATGATTGGATAAATATTTTATATAATTTATATGGATATTTTTAATTCCACTAAATTTCTATGCATGTTGATTTCCTATATAAGCACAAATTATGCCTATTGCATACATTGTATGTACCTAAACTTCATCTATTCACCATGGTTATAAGAAAGTTGAACGGCAAGGATTTTGGAGATTATTGAAAGTAATATGGATAAAATTTAATTTTTTAAATAAATCCATATATACTTCCCATACATCCATTTTAATGCCAATATTGGCCTACAAGATTGTAGACATGTAGGTTCTGAAAACTTTCTTGAACTTGGCCTATCAAAAACATTAGGACTCTTGACTTCTAGGGCTTACCACTTGGAATAAATTATTGAGAATGGTCCTAAAAAAATTTATATAGTATTTTCCTTCAATGATACTGTAAAATGATAACATATCTACATTTGACCAGGGTTATCTCCACTATGGCTGCTAGTTCCAACTAGCTAACTATACATGCATAGTTATTTATTTTCCTTGAAGTTAATTTATTAAATGATGTTTATATAGGTATGAGGCATAATTATTAAGCTAAATAAACTAATAAACACCTCATTTAATTAATTATATTCACCAAGAAACTTCAAAACTCTTTGTAAACATCGCTATCATGTTTAAACTAGCAAACCAAATTTATTTGATACTACACAAAACATGAAAATAAGGAAACTTGAGATAATATGATATTATAGGGTTAAATATTTTTAAATATACCATAAAAAATAATTTTAATGCATTAATTAAGATTCATAAGTATACATTTGGAGAAAACTAACCCTAGTAGGGTTTTGAGTCACCTTTCTGCACCCTTAACTTCTTAACAAAAGTTCATAAAGTTAAGAAGCCTAACTAGAAAACCAATGCCATAAAGTGGAAGGTAGTTAAGGTCCCATCCTATAAACAATATATTTTTGTCCATATTTATCTCTCCTTATAGTACCATCCATAACTAGTTGTCTTTTTGAGGTTGCCAAGAAGCTTGATGGAGAAAATAAGTTTTTTGCCTTGTTTGGGTTTATAACCCTGTTTTTCATGGATTTGGGTCTAAGAAGACTAGGGGAACCTTGGAGAGTTTTTTACATTTACATAAATATAAAAACTATATAAAAGACCTTCAAAAACATGATTTCTTCAAGAATATACCTATTTTACCCTTTGAAACTACTGGAGATGATGAACTAGGTGGTTATGTAGCTTCTCTTGACCTATACAAAGGTGGAAGAGTATGACAAAATACTTCTCACTTCTATTTACCTTAATATATTTTAATAAATCCTCATTTGGATGTTAGAAAATGATGAATGGGTAGTTACAAGAAGATTTCAAGGTTATAAAGTAGTTTCAAGACGTTTAGGGAAAACATACAGACAAGTATAGGCATGATGCCATTACTTGATTCTAGATGATTTAAAAAGACCCATATTCCATGATATAAATTTCACATTTGGTATCATCCCAACATTGAAATTCATAATGAGACTAAAGTAAATGAAATACCTTAATATTATCAAAACTACCTTAACCTCTGAAAATTGCTTGAAAATATGTGATCAACTTACTAGTTCTACTCCTTGGTCAATTTGGTCAACTTTAAATCATGATTCTTCTTGGAAGGTTCAACACCTTACCTTCTTGAGCATGATTCCTAATTCACTTGAATTCACACTTAACCATAAATTTGTCAAACTTACCTTAAACAATGCTAAACACATAAATAATACTATAATGAATAACCATTTGATGACAAAATAAAGTGACTTGACCCTGTTACCAACTAGACCATCCTAGAAGGATTTGTCAGATACCAAGGAAGACACACTACCTATCATCTTAGACCACTAATGACCAATATAAGACCTTTATAATGGATATAAACAAATTTAAGATCAAGTACATCAAAGTTTTGAATGATAGTCATTCATGGTGGCCAATTTTGGATAAGACATATCATTCATGTTTATAGGGAAGGTAATAAGGGCATTGACATAATTAACAACTTAGGGGTGGGGAGAAATTATTTCAAAAGATGGCTCCTGATGGATGATCTCTCATCTTAATTAACTATTATGTTAGGGGAAAAAGTAAAAGGTGCCCATAATTAAGTAGGGATATTTTAAATGACCTTGATTTTGTTTAAAGTGATGTTTTTACAAAATTTATGAATTTTTTTAAAGAATAATGAATTTCACATTAAAAAGATGATTCAGACTATGATCCTCCTACATGGGAAGAAAGGAGACCAAATTGGCAATATCAAAATCATTATTAAGGTGTTTTCTAGACTTCAAATTAGTGATAATCTAAAAGTGTTTGACACTATTAGAAATAGTGAGTCGCTCGTAGCTTGTGCCATTAGAGACCATAAAGTAAATAATAGGGGGGTGAACCATACAAGATTAACCCATGTCATACACATTATTAAGAGTGGCCCAATCTAGAAAATTATGCCTAATGGTTCTCTTATGGTGTATATAGAATTAATTATAGGTCATAACCCTAAGCTTTCTATGGACTTTGAAAGATCCTTGTGGGATAAGGTGTCAGGATGAGAGGGGTGGTTATCAATGTTTTGAAAGAGAGTATCATGCTAGAAATAAGTATGCCTCATGATGGTGTTAAGGATTTTAAATACAAGAAACATAGGGCCAAGCTAATAAAAACTTTCTATTAGGATGAGGCTCTTACTAAGAAGGTCAAAAATACCCCCTTGAGGTAGAGTTTATGCTTCCCTTAGTCATAAGTATGTCTTAAAAATATGAGATATTAGATGCTTGAGGGGAAAAAGAGACTTGTGCACTCTCACCATTTCCTCCTACTCAATAATTTTAAAAATAATTGACTTTAGTTTATCATTTTATTTACTAATGTCTCTTTAATGTTTAGTGGAGGCTTACTAGAATGAAATTGTAGATGGCATCATCCAATAGGCCCTAATTTTATTGGTGGTGAGGGATGATAAGTCATTAGTAGATAATATGATGGTGGGTGAAGAGGATGCCAACCTAAAAGATTATGAGATGGCTAGGATTGGTATTGCATAAGTGGAGTCCATGAAGGGTTATGATGACTCAAAGTGGTGGTTAGGCCTTCCTCTCATAACAAAAGGAGAAGGGCTCACCTAGGATCAAAAGGAAATTGATTATGTCAGATGAGGAGGAGGAGATCTAACCAACTAATGTACAAGTGACACCCCTCTTGGAGATAAATAATGATCACCTCATCTTTTCAATTCTAATTTTTGAATATAATAAAGACCCAATAGGGGGGGAGGCATAAAAGGTGAAGATCCTTTAGGCTTAATGAAAAATAATGGAAAAAATGAGAATGCACAAGGCAAGGGACACATTAAGGAGGAGGGCCCTAGCCTAAATTTTAAGGACAAGCTAAGAATTATGGAAGTTAGGTTGAAAGTGATGGAGAAGGACATCAAAAACATCATAAAGGATATCAAGGTAGTCAAAGAAAGGATCTCAGCTAGATTTGGTATGGACAACAAGGATGGAAAAGTCTAGAAGAAGCCTATGAACATGCTTAACCTGGAGCTCAAGGTGGTACTCAAAGAGGAACATGAAAGAAAAAATAAGAGGATAGACATAAGAATCATAAAGAGGCCATGCTAATTAGGAAGAAAGAAAATGTGATAGAGCCTGGTGAGGAACCTAAAAATCCTCTTGTAGTTGAGGGGTCAATAAAAGGACTAGGGAAAACATGCAAAAGAAAGTGGCAAGCAATACATAAATGAATGTCATTAATAAGAACAACAAGATCAATGTTACCATTTAAAAGGACCTAAAAGACTAGTAGGGTTTATTTTTAGTTTTATCATTTTAGTGCCTTGTTTAGTCAAGTTGGGTTTTTTTCAGTTTTGGGTAGGTTATGTGGGGGGATTTTAGTGGCTCTTAGGAATGTAGTAAGTCTTAGTTTGTCCTAGTGGGCGGTTATCTATCTATATTTCGTGTCTATGTATGGATTATGAGAGCCCTTAAAATCCTTTTTTTTACCTTATCTAATAAAAAAATAATTTTATGATTTTGGTTTACTTTTTATTCCAATAATTCATAAATAAGCCACCTAAACATTTTATCTATGAGTGGACACATTTGAAATTTTTGGAATGAAACATCAATTTAAAAATAATATTTTTAATCTAATTTTAGGTTGATAAATTGAATAAGAAAACACCCTTAAATTAATTTATAGAAGAAGTGATAAATTAATCTGATGGTTTATTTGCATTTTTTAATCTAGATAAATTGTAGTTTTAGTATTAGATAATATTTTATGTGAAATCAATTAGAAATTTAAACTATCATTTTGAAATGGGTTTGACAGGCTAAAAAGTACATTAACAAATTTCACTCATGAAATTGATTTAAAACATAGTCAACTTTTATCATGATTATCAATAATAATTTTTTTTTATTAAAATGATAAATTTTAGTCATTTAAAACTTATTTCAATCCTTGATTTGATAAATTTGGTTTTTAGTTATCTAATTTATCTGCAATTCAAATTGGCTTTAACAACATAGAAATGTACCAATAATTTGCTAATGAAAATGTCCTCCAAAATTGATCCATTTTAATTGAAATCTTTGATAATAAAAATTATCCTAATATTGATATGATATTTATTATCCATTTTAAAATTAGTTCAAGTTCTATACTTAGAAAATTTTGACAGAGGGTATTTATTTTATATCAATTCTAAACATGTTTTACTAGGCTAAAAGAGAGTGACAAAACATTAAAACTTAATTATTAGGTTGTGATTGAGTTTAAATTTATTTACTTCATTTGGTTTAGTTAAACATTAAATCTATTTCTTCAAACAAAGGCATTCATATGAAAATGATAAAATTTAACCTAAAGACTAAGCCATGCCGAAAAAATTCATATTTATTCAAAATATCACATATTTCCCATGTAAGTTTGAAAATTGTCTTCTAGGTCCTCCTTGAAGCTTATTTTACACATGGATGTATAAAAATTCCAAGAATAGACTATTCGTTTGATTTGAATGTGATTAATTTATCCAAATTGTATTTTAAAAGTAGTTATTTAGAAATAATATTTTTTTCCTTTCTATAATTTAAATTTTGATTTAATCTTTTAAAATTAAAGAATACTTTAATGAAATTGTTAGAGCATAAAGTCTTTATAATAAAGTTAAGATGATTAAAATACTCATAAAAAAATTTAAAATTCAAGATAGAATAATTGGAGAAAATGACCCTAACCAATGGATCCACTAAGTCTCCATACTTGTATTGTGACCCCAACTTAATAGTCAACTAATTTTCATTTGGTTTCATTTCTCTTCCTTTTTTAACAGGTTTGAAAAGGGAGAGGACTATAAATTTTGACAAATATTTTAGGTACTTATTAATTTTGTATGAAGGTACTCTTACCCTCCCAACTTAATTAGATAAAAAATCTATATTTACTATATTTCTAATTGTATGCACACTCATAAAAATATTATTAGTAAAATGTCTATATACACCTTAATCTACACATAAGTAATTGTATATTTATACACACATACACACACCATATTTTTAAAAATATGGTATGTGTGTGTGTGTGTGTGTGTGTGTGTGTGTGTGTGTGTGTGTGTGTGTGTGTGTGTGTGTGTGTGTGTGTGTGTGTGTGTGTGTGTGTGTGTGTGTGTGTGTGTGTGTACACACACACACCATATTTAAAAAAAATATGGTATATATATTACTACATCTAATATTAAAAAAAATATCCTTAAAAAATGAGGTGGGTGGGTAGTCAAACCCCACTCTCCACTAGCAGAGGGGTGACCAAGTCATAACCCCTAGTTATGATTTAACACTACTAGGGATGACATAATGCTCGTAAATGGGTAGGGAGGCTTAGGATAGAAATAAACCTC